>JAUCMX010000003.1:12303933-12756433 GCA_033459395.1 Hemibagrus guttatus
TCCGGCATAAAACATTGCCAAATTTGATCATGCGACTCGTCAGTACGAATTTCATACCGGATCGGTCGAGGCCCGGTTTAACAATGACCGCCATCAGTGCCATTGACCTACAGGGCACTGGTGGGAATTGGGCTACTGTTGTTCAAAGAAGTAGAGGAGGGAGGGAAGTGCGTAGACAGAGAGAGAAGAGGAAAGGTAAGAGTGTAGCACTGAGAATAGGTACTCTGAATGTTGGTATTATGACAGGGAAAGGTAGAGAGCTGGCTGATATGATGGAGAGAAGGAAGGTGGATATACTGTGTGTACAGGAGACCAGGTGGAAGGGTAGCAAGGCTCGTAGTATAGGAGCAGGATTCAAGCTGTTTTATTATGGTGTGGATAGTACAAACCCGATTCCAAAAAAGTTGGGACACTGTACAAATTGTGAATAAAAAAGGAATGCAATAATTTACAAATCTCATAAACTTATATTTTATTCACAATAGAATATAGATAACATATCAAATGTTGAAAGTGAGACATTTTGAAATGTCATGCCAAATATTGGCTCATTTTGGATTTCATGAGAGCTACACATTCCAGAAAAGTTGGGACAGGTAGCAATGAGAGGCCAGAAAAGTTAAATGTACATATAAGGAACAGCTGGAGGACCAATTTGTAACTTATTAGGTCAATTGGCAACATGATTGGGTATAAAAAGAGCCTCTCAGAGTGGCAGTGTCTCTCAGAAGTCAAGATGGGCAGAGGATCACCAATTCCCCCAATGCTGCGACGAAAAATAGTGGAGCAATATCAGAAAGGAGTTTCTCAGAGAAAAATTGCAAAGAGTTTGAAGTTATCATCATCTACAGTGCATAATATCATCCAAAGATTCAGAGAATCTGGAACAATCTCTGTGTGTAAGGGTCAAGGCCGGAAAACCATACTGGATGCCCGTGATCTTCGGGCCCTTAGACGGCACTGCATCACATACAGGAATGCTACTGTAATGGAAATCGCAACATGGGCTCAGGAATACTTCCAGAAAACATTGTCGGTGAACACAATCCACCATGCCATTCACGGTTGCCGGCTAAAACTCTATAGGTCAAAAAAGAAGCCATATCTAAACATGATCCAGAAGCGCAGGCGTTTTCTCTGGGCCAAGGCTCATTTAAAATGGACGGTGGCAAAGTGGAAAACTGTTCTGTGGTCAGACCAATCAAAATTTGAAGTTCTTTTTGGAAAACTGGGACACCATGTCATCCGGACTAAAGAGGACAAGGACAACCCAAGTTGTTATCAGCGCTCAGTTCAGAAGCCTGCATCTCTGATGGTATGGGGTTGCATGAGTGTGTGTGGCATGGGCAGCTTACACATCTGGAAAGGCACCATCAATGCTGAAAGGTATATCCAAGTTCTAGAACAACATATGCTCCCATCCAGATGTTGTCTCTTACAGGGAAGACCTTGCATTTTCCAACATGACAATGCCAGACCAAATACTGCATCAATTACAACATCATGGCTGCATAGAAGAAGGATCCGGGTACTGAAATGGCCAGCCTGCAGTCCAGATCTTTCACCCATAGAAAACATTTGGCACATCATAAAGAGGAAGATGCGACAAAGAAGACCTAAGGCAGTCGAGCAACTAGAAGCCTGTATTAGACAAAAATGGGACAACATTCCTATTCCTAAACTTGAGCAACTTGTCTCCTCAGTCCCCAGACGTTTGCAGACTGTTATAAAAAGAAGAGGCGATGCCACACAGTGGTAAACATGGCCTTGTCCCAACTTTTTTGAGATGTGTTGATGCCATGAAATTTAAAATCAACTTATTTTTCCCTTAAAATGATCCATTTTCTCAGTTTAAACATTTGATATGTCATCTATGTTGTATTCTGAATAAAATATTGAAATTTGAAACTTCCACATCGTTGCCTTCTGTTTTTATTCACAATTTGTACAGTGTCCCAACTTTTTTGGAATCGGGTTTGTAAGAGAAATGGTGTAGGTGTGGTCCTGAAGGAGGAGTTTTTGAGGAATGTTCTGGAAGTGAAGAGAGTGTGAGACAGGGTGATGAGTCTGATGTTAGAGATTGAACAGGTGATGTTGAATGTTGTTAGTGGTTATTAGTGGTTAGTGGTTATGCCCCTAACAACTATGGTTATATGTTGTGAGTTAGAGGAGAAAGAGAGATTCTGTAGTGAATTAGATGAGGTGATAGAGAGTATTCCCACACGTGAGAGAGTGGTGATAGGAGCAGATTTCAATGAACATGTTGGTGAGGGGAACACAGGTGATGAGGAGGTGATGGGCAAGTTTGGAGTTAAGGAAAGGAACCTTGAAGGACAGATGGTAGTGGACTTTGCTAAGAGGATGGACATGGCTGTGGTTAACACTTATTTTCAGAAGATGGGGGAGCATAGAGTGACTTACAAGAATCCTATGTAGAAGAGGCAATCTGAAAGAGATTAGTGACTGTAAAGTGGTAGTGGGAGAGAGTGTAGCCAGACAGCATAGGATGGTGGTGTGTAGGATGACTTTGATGGTCTGCAAGACGAAGAGGTCAAAGATAGAGATAGAGAAAAAAACCAAGTGGTGGAAGCTGAAAAAGGAGGAATGTTGTGAGGAATTTAGACAGAAGTTGAGGCAGGCTCTGGGTGGTCAGGTAGTGCTGCCAGATGACTGGGAAACTACAGCAGAAGTGATCAGGGTGACAGGAAGAAAGGTGCTGGGTGTGTCATCTGAAAGGAGGAAAGAAGATAAGGAGACTTGGTGGTGGAATGAGGAAGTTCAGGATAATATCCAGAGGAAGAGGTTAGCCAAGAAGAAGTGGGACATGGACAGGACTGAAGAGAATAGACAGGAATACAAGGAGTCACAGCGCAGAGTGAAGAGGGAGGTGTCTAAGGCCAAGGAGAAGGCATATGACGAGTTGTACACTAGGTTAGACACTAGAGAAGGACAGAAGGACTTGTACAGGTTAGCTAGGCAGAGGGATCGAGATGGGAAGGATGTGCAGCAAGTTAGAGTTGTTAAGGATAGAGATGGAAGGGTGCTCACAAGTGAGGAGAGTGTACAGAGGACATGGAAGGAGTACATTGAAGAGCTGATGAATGAGGAAAATGAGAGGGAAAAAAGAGTAGAAGGGGTGAACTCTGAAACTAGATAAGATTAGAAAGGGTGAAGTCAGGATGAAAAAGGCTTTGAAGAGGATGAAAAGTGGAAAGGCAGTTGGTCCTGACGAGTGTCTGGGAGAGGCAGCAGTGGAATTTTTAACTAGTTTGTTTAACAGGGTTTTAGAGAGTGATAAGATGTCTGAGGAATGGAGAAGAAGTGTGTTAGTGCCGATCTTTAAGAATAAGTGTGACGTGCAGAGTTGAAGCAACTATAGGGGGATAAAGTTGATGAGCCATACAATGAAGCTATGGGGAAGATTAGTGGAAGCTAGGTTAAGGAAGGTAGTGGAAATTTGTGAGCAGCAGTATGGCTTCATGTCCAGAAAGAGCACAACGGATGCAATTTTTGCTCTGAGAATTTTGATGGAGAAGTATAGGGATGGTCAGAGGGAGTTGCACTGTGTTTGTAGACTTGGAGAACACATATGAACGCATAGTGTGCCAAGAGAAGAGCTGTGGTACTGTATGAGGAAGTCAGGAGTAGCAGAGAAGTATGTCAGAGTGGTGCAGGACATGTATGAGAGGAGCAGGACAGTGGTGAGGTGTGCTGTAGGTCAGACAGAGGATTTCAAAGTGGAGGTGGGACTGCATCAGGGGTCTGAGCCCATTCCTGTTTGCTATGGTGATGGACCAGTTGTCAGAGGAGGTCAGTCTCCTTGGACAATGATGTTTGCAGATGACATTGTGATCTGTAGTGAGAGCAGGGAGCCGGTGGAGGTAAACCTGGAGAGGTGGAGTTTTGAGCTGGAGAGAAGAGGAATGAAAGTCAGTCATAGTAAGACTGAGTGCATGTGTGTGAATGAAAGGGAGGGAAGTGGAAGATTAAGATTACAGGGTGAAGAGGTGAAGAAGGTACAGGAGTTTAAGTACTTGGGGTCAACAGTCCAGAGTAATGGAGAGTGTGGGAAAGAGGTAAAGAAGCGAGTGCAGGCAGGTTGGAATGGGTGGAGGAAGGTGACGGGAGTTCTGTGTGATAGGAAAATATCAGCGAGAATCAAGGGGAAGGTGTACAGGACAGTGGTGAGACCGGCCATGCTGTATGTTTAGAGACAGTGTCACTGAGGAAGAGACAGGAGTCAGAGCTAGAGGTAGCAGAGCTGAAGATGTTGAGGTTCTCTTTGGGAGTGACAAGGTTGGATAGGATTAGGAACGAGTACATCAGAGGGACAGCTCATGTTGGACGTTTGGGGGACAAAGTTAGGGAGGCCAGATTAAGATGGTTTGGACATGTTCGGAGGAGGGAGAGTGAGTATATTGGTAGGGGAATGTGAGCTGCCAGGCAGAAGGCAAAGAGGAAGGCCAAAGAGGAGGTATATGGTTGTAATTAATGAGGATATGAAGCTAGTGGGTGCAAGTGTTGAGGATGCAGAAGATAGGGATAGGTGGAGAGAGATAATTCGTTGTGGCGACCCCTGAAGGGAAAAGCTGAAAGAAGTCGTCGTCGTCATTAGCTGAATAAGCTATACTAAATTGCCCATTGGCATGATTTTATGGTGATAGACTGATTACCCATCCAGACTGTCATCCTGCCTTGTGCAAGTAATTCCAGCTCTGTTTTCACCATGACCCTGTACAGGAAAGCGCTGTTGCAGAAGAACAATGAATGAATGAATGAATGAATGAATTTATATTCAATACAAATGTCAGATCTTCTGGTAATGTCAACCAAATGATTGTCTATATTCAGAAATAAAAACCTGTCAGTTAATATATTTAGGTGATCAATCATCTAATCAAAATTGAAATCACTGGAATTGGAATAAAATGTTTGACATCCTGAATCTGTAACATGTAATAGAATAACACACTCCAGGCTATGAAGTCATATGAAAATAATCCATGTTGGTATAGCTTCACATCTTACCATTACCACCTTGAAGTAGATTATAAAGATAACCATGTGGTCAATAGTGCAATATTCTAGGCATGTTATTCTATTTATACCCAAGTGATTTGCCTACAATGGCTACAATGTTGGTTTTATTAATGAATGACATATTGCACAGTTTAAAGGTTTATAGTGTTAATTTAATCTGAGAGAAATATTTCCTGTTATCACTTCATAGCTGTGATAAACAGCCATTCCCTCAACAGCACCCCCTCCCAACCTCTCACTCAAATTACTCTCCTCCCAATAATACCCCCCCACCACCAAACACACACACACCCTTTCTTGCTCCATAGTTCTTCCTCTTGTACTTGGAAAAACTCCTTCCATAACAGCCATGAAAAAAACTTCACTACATCAATGATTACAGGTTGGTCTTGTCAAACAACAACATGCTTTTAAAATCCATTGCTATTACTCTTGGTGTCAGCCATACCAAGCTCTGTGAATGAACTATTACTATAGAAACAATAATGTATTACAAAGAGAACACTAATATACTTTTTTTCCCTGATATGGCTGAAACTACCGTCTGAGCCATGCCAGTTCTGATTCGGTCTCTATTAGAAGAATTTAAACATCTAAAACTAGGGTTAATCATTTTTTTTATAATGACAATTTCTCAAGAAGGTGATTCATCTATGTTTATTTAGATATATTTAATATACATGAATAATGCACATCTTATAACCAAGCAGATTTGAGAGTTTAACCAAGCTGTGTATAATTTATTTTAATGAACACATATAATGCTTTAATTAATGCCTTATTATTGTAACTGATCCATTTACAAATTATAGTGCATGAAAAAGCCTTAGCCATTAGTAAGCAACCAAGCCAAACAGTTTCCTAATGACAGAGATGCTGCATTCTGTTCACCTGCTAATTATTTTCAAAATGGGATAAAATATTGTGAATTTACACACTGGCTCTATTCAAGCTCTGCATAAAAACTGTTGGCGCACACTGAAAATCAAAACGAGTAGACATAGTGTGTCATAGTCCAACTGGTGAAATATTTCAGGAAAGTCTGTAATGATGCTACACTAGGCTTGAAAATATCACCATGGGTTATATATAATATTAATTAGACAGGTCTACTGATACATGAATGTCTAATGTCCACAACACCAGAGGACAAAGGCACATGCGGCTACAATTCCAGGCTAATCACTCTGCTGTATCATTCCCTTCTGGTTGCTCGGAAGAGCTTTGGCTGCTGAAATCACCCGGCATGTCCAATCCACTGGAGATGGCAAGGTTTATCTGGGTCGCTCTCACTGTGCTGTTGGATGTGAGAAGAAATTTTGGAAATTTCTAAAAATGTAAAACCTGGTTAATCATTATGGATCTTTATCATGCATGATAAGCTGTTTTTCAAGATGTGGCTTGGTTTACTTGTAGGAAAATTTCTTACAATTTACAAATTATTTCTCATACTTTTTGTTCTGATGGTTTAGATGGTTTAAACCAAAAATGGCATGATTCATACAGCACTTATTTTTGAATACCTGAATGAATATTGTATTAAAATCATTTATAGCTGTCCATGTTTCTAAAATCCACACATATAGTACTTGCACTTCAGAGTGGTAGTGCACATTTTTTATACGTTAACATATTCAGTACTGATCTTTGAAAATATGATTTTATGAAATCTTGATAAACCATTTTTAATTAAAAGAAATCCATTATTGCAAGTGTATTTTTAATTCTAAGCACTGCAGTGACATTTTCTTTTTGGATGATTCCCTAGATGTGAGACTCTACGCATGTTAGCTTACACATAATGTTTGGGCGAAGTAACCATGGTGATGAGTATGTTGGATTGTGGGAGACACAACACCAGGAAGCAGTTGCTGGAGGGAAGAACATATGTGACAGTTGGAGAGAACCAGAAGGCTGTAACTTGGATGTCCAGTAGGCCATCTGTCTTCAACCATGACTGAAGCCAGGCAGCTCTGAGAGCTCTGAGAGCCCCCTCTAAGTCCAACACTAAAGCAGCTTGAAATCCCTAAGGGAGAATTCCATAGCTATGCTCAGCACAGAAGAGTGAGACTGGCTGCCTCAATGGTATTAGCCATGTGTAAATGTATACATATAGATGGCATAACTTCATGCACTGCTGTCTGTTAGAGGTTGGCAGGTTGGAAAGAAAGAAATCATGACTGATTATTACGGTTTAATTAAAAGGTAGAAGCCCAATCCAGAAGCTATAATTCTGATCAGAATTATACAGACACACATTGCTTCATACTATGTTCTAAAATTATATTGTGTGTACTCATATATGACCAATTGGTGGCCAATCGTTGGTAGCCAATTCGTCTTCAGTAACTGCTTTCTCCTGGTCAGGATTGCGTTAGATCTGGAGCCAGGAACAAAGAGCAGGAACACACCCTGTATGGGATGCCAGTCCGTCACAGGACACCATGTACCCCCCCCCCCACACACACACACACATTATAGTGTACACGCATTATAGTGTATCCAGTCAACATGCTAGCATGTTTTAGGAGGCGTGGAGATGCCAGAGAACCTAAATGACATCCACACAGATGCAGAAAGAGCATTCAAAACTCCACACAGCTAGTAACCGAGCTCAGAATTGAGTCAGAAATTGCATGAGGCAGCAGCATTACCTGCTTTACTACATTGCTCCCTTTTATTATTTTGTTCACTTTAATATATTTCAGCAGTCTTCCTATGCTTAGGCAGTTGTTTTACACATTTAAATACATCTAAATACACAATTTATCATACCATAAAATACATTAGCTTGGTAATGAACTGTGTCAGTACAAAAGTGTGAGTTGCATAATAATGATTGCTATGTTCTTTGGCCAAAAACACAAAGCAGGTATAAATTACTGATATATAAGCTGTTGACCCATTACCAGTGGTGCATTGCTCATAACAAGCCAAGGTGAATATTAGTAACTACAAATTTAAAATAATTTCCATTTAGAATGGATTGGTCCCTTTACCAAATATGCATTTTTAAAGTAAACTGAACAATACTGATAACTTAATAGTAATAATCATGTTATTTCCTTTTCTTTACAGTTTTGCTGATTTTTGAGGTCCACCTCAATGATGTACCTGTGCTATGTGCTAGATATAGCAATTTATGTCACATGCCTAACAGCAGTGGAATTACTTTTGTTGGTTACAAATCAAACTGTAGCTACTGTAGTTATGATATAATCTGTCATTCATTTAGATGAATTAATTAAGAATTAATATTTTCCACTGCAATGGTAATTAATAAGTGTATGATTACAGAGAGCAGAGGCTAGACCATCTTTCTTATTGTGTTGACACATTCAAACATATAAATCTGGTTTCATTATTAAAATAAATAAATAAATAAATATAATAAATTAAATAAATAAATAAATAAATAAATAAATAAACAGTTCTCTTCTTTCATCCATCACTGAGAATTGAATTAAATGAGTGGCAGGTCACCTCTCTTCTTTCAAGTAAATGAAATCATCAAGGTCCTTTTTTCTGTGCCTGAGTGAAGGTTACTGTGCATTCTGAATTCTCCTCTCACCATGTGGACAGACTGTGTTTTAAATTTTATTGATGCTTGTGTGGCTGACCGTCTGTCCAATCTATAAATCTGCTTCCCATTGACAGTGATGTCAAAATAAGAGACCATCTTTGCCTCCTCCCAGGAGGTGTTTTAGCCTGAATCAGCTCTGTAGCGAGTGTCTTGTCCTTATATATCACCATGCCTTCAGGTGATTCCTTGAAAGAAATAAGAGCTGGATTAGTGTGTACCACCTTCATCTGGCCCTGAACTCATCTGAACTTGGCTTCTAAACACTGCCACAGCTCAGCCTTTATAAGGCCATTTCTTTTAGTTCAACCATTTTTGAAATTAAAAAAAGGTATCTAATACAAGCATTAGATATGATTGGTCGATTTTGGGACTTGTTTGAATTTACTTAAAGTGTAGTTGCTTAAAGTTGGGTCACTTTTGTCCAACAATACACTTACCAGTGCCAAAGCTCAAGCACATCTGGCACTATATCATGACCTGCACATGGGCTGTAATCATCTCTTAGCTGTGGTATACTGTATATAGGGTGACCAATTCAGTGTGATCTAACCCCCAGAGTTGTATAAAATTCATATTTTAAATATTTGAATTTGCATTTGACAGTGGCTGTTTTGTTTGCTGGAATTTAAATGCATTTCAGTTTACATGCATTTTGAGTTTTGAGATTTTGGCTGGTTTGAGACCAATTTTACTGACAATTAGGTTGCTTTGGTTGAGCAAAAGGGCACTGGGGTGCAATTTCAAGCAGGACGAGTTGCTACAAACTCCATCAGGTAGTTGTTAGTTGTGTATTTAATACAAAAGATTGTTTCATGATTTTGTTCATTTATTTAGGATAGCAGGTTAAAATTATGTGTTTTCTAAATATGGTCTGGTGTCTTTTTCACTGCTGCTGTGTAAAGCACTTTTTACACAGCTGTCTATAAATAGTGTGAAATATTTACCTAACACACACACACACACACACACACACACACACACACACACACACACACACACAGTACTTGCACTAGAACACTACACTCAATAATAATGAGTGTTGAAAGTGTCTCATATCACTTAACCCATCTGTTCACTCTTTGTAATGTGTATATACATACCGGACATACATACTCTTTGTAATGTGTATATACATACATACATACATACATACATATGTGGCACAAGGCGGCACGTACAGCCTTATACCAAAATGGATTACATTTATAATTTTCCTCAAAATTCTACAAACAATACCCCATAATGACAATGTGAAAGAATTTTGTTTGAATTCTTTGCAAATTTAATAACAATAAAAAATGAAGAAAAAAGAATCACATGTGTAGTACATAAGAATTCACAGCTTTGCTCAATCCTTTGTTGAACTTTTAGCACCAATTACAGCCTCAAATCTCTTTTGAGTATGATGCTACAAGCTTGGCACACCTATTTTTGGGCAGTTTCTCCCATTCTTCTTTGCAGGACCTCTCACGCTCCATCAGGTTGGATGGGGAGCGTCAGTGCACAGCCATTTTCAGATCTCTCCAGAGATGTTCAATCGGGTTCAAGTCTGGGCTCTGGTTGGGCCACTCAAGGACATTCACAGAGTTGTTCTGTAGCCACTCCTTTGTCCTTTATCTTGGCTGTGTGCTTAGGGTCGTTGTCCTGTTGGAAGATGAATCGTTGCCCTAGTCTGAGGTCCAGAGCGCTCTGAAGCAGGTTTTCATCAAGCCTCTGTACATTACTGCTTACATCTTTCCCTCGATCCTGACTAGTCTCCCAGTTCCTGCTGCTGAAAAACATCCTCACAGCATGATGCTGCCACCACTATGCTTCACTGTAGGGATGGTATTGGCCAGGTGATGAGCGCTCTGGACCTCAACTTTTTTTTTTAAAGTTGGTCTAAACCTGAATGGCACAGAAGACGTGTAGTGTACAAAACACTGAAAGCAGTGTTAAAATATATATTTAATCAAAATATCTAACTCAGAAACAGTCCACAGCTACTTTATGCCATACAGTCACACACTAGATGTGACTACTAAAGAACAAATTATCCTGCTTTAGCTTAAATAACATCTAATCAGCAAGAAACATGCAGACACACAGCAGATCATTCTCTCACTGAAGTCTGTTCAGCGCCGTGCATGCCCACGTCTCTTATTACACTCCAATTATTTTGAAAATTGTTCAGAGCTATCTTTAGTTCCTGCTCTGATACGAAGTCACTGCAAGATGAGAGTCCAAGATTGAGCATGAGATTATAGTGAGATCTGACTTCTTGTTTTTTGTCATCATTACCAAGCCCGCTACACTGGCTCGCTTGTTACAGTGCCATATTTGCAAAGTTTGTTGTTTACTAGGAAGTTGTGTGTGTATGCGAGCGTGTGTATGTATGTTTGTGTGTGTGTGTGTGTAGGTGCACTGTTGGGTATAGCTGCATGAACTGGCTACAAAACTTGAAACAAAACCACACGGTGTTCTCTGACTAATTATTGAGGGGTGACTCATAAATAGTGCCACTGCAGCCTGATCGTGTAAATGGAGCTTGTTAAGGCTTGAAGGAGCATTCATGAGCTCTCTAACCACTGTGCACGGATATAAAACTCAAAACACTACTCCAATTTTTAAGAACGCCTTCTGTATCATTTAATTATTTTTTCTTTTACTTTATGGAGAATTAATCACTTTTGACCAGCTCAACTTTTTACCAGGTGTGTTATGGAAAGACAATTGAGTGACTTATATCAATAATGAGTTCTTTAGATGTCATGACAATTTCAATTGGCTGTGTGTGTGTGTGTGTGTGTGTGTGTGTGTGTGTGTGTGTGTGTGTGTGTGTGTGTGTGTGTGTGTGTGTGTGTGTGTGTGTGTTTCTCCTGTTGTCAAGATTGAGCAATGATGTCTACTTCTTGTGGGCAGTCATTCTGAAATATCACTAAAACAAAAATAATTTAAAAAAAATCATTCTTTGCTCAATAGGATCTCACACTCAGAAATTGGTAAGAATTTGCACAAATCAGTTTGAATGAAACATTATAAAGTAGAGGTTCAAGCCACAAGAGTGGTTGTAGTTTGAAAGTGAACAAAATCCAACTGTTTTATTGAAATTCTTACTAAAACCCTGTTTTTTATACGCTAAAGTTATTAACTGTGCACTTTTGAAAATGTGACATAATGATATTTGAACATTAGTAATCAAAACCCTGACCGTGGCTTTATTGCTGAGTGGATGTTGCTGCTGCTAAACGATGGAAAAATGGTTGACCTGGTTGCATCTCTAATTTTAAGAAAAATATTTTTTCTTAAAAAAATATCTGTCTATCTATCTATAGATATAGATATATAGGATAAGGTTTAGAATTGTTAAGTTTTTTGCAGTACACAACTTTAATCACTTGCAATCAGTTATTGTGCATGCTACACAATGAGCACACCCTAGGCAATCTTCCAAATCCCACCTTCTCACTGAAATAAACACGGTAGCTGTCTGCATTGTAACTTTCTTACTATTTTATACAGAATCATGAACTAAGAGAAAATGTGAAGGAAATACTGGTTGGGGAGACAAAAAAGTGCAAAAAAGCAGCAATGTTTTTAAAGCATGCAATGCCAGGAATCATGTCGTGTTTGTTTGTATGTTTGCTGTTCCTGACAACCAGGATTTGGGTTTGACATGCCAAACAAGTTCTCATAGAAGCAATATTATAATGCTTCCATTTTGCCCTTGCCTTGCCAACAGACATAGATGATGATAATCTGAGATTTGGGGATCTGCTCTGCGTGAAAGCAGATGAATATGATTTCCTTTCAGACTCTCACTGGCTGTGTGTTTCACATTGCTGTATTTACAACTAGTTGCACAGGGGTACACTCGTACTACATGATTCATTGCTGAGAAAATTAAACATGTATGAAAATATCAGAGCCAAAGACATCACTCACAGTCAGAGAAAACAGTGTCACTGAACTACTCACATCACAAAGATGACTCTGTACTGGAAAATCTATCAGGGTACACTAGGTTTTTAGGGAACTTTAACAAATGCAGTAGAAAGTGCCTAAAAGGTTTCTAAACTCTTGTTGGCTTAGTGTGCTTTTCTGCACAGTTGCAAACAAGGACATGTCTCACATCATTTCATTATGCATGAAAGATTGTTATTTTAAAATCTTCTTCTTCTTTCGGCTTTTCCCTTCAGGAGTCGCCACAGCGAATCATCTCTCTCCACCTATCCCTATCTTCTACATCTTCAACACTTGCACCCACTAGCTTCATATCCTCATTTATTACATCCATATACCTCCTCTTTGGCCTTCCTCTTTGCCTCTTGCCTGGCAGCTCCATGTCCAACATTCCCCTACCAATATAATTTTAAAATGTTACCATGCTTTAAACTGTTACAACTTTGCGATTTAGATATGTGCAAAAGGATAACAGGTTTGTCAAACCATATCTTCATGGACCTCGGTTTGTGCATGGGGCATTGTCATGCTAGGCCAGCTTTAGACCCCCTTGTTCCAGTGAAGGGAAATGTTAATGTCATATCATACAAAATCCTAGACAATCATCTGCTGCTTGAGGGAACCATACATATGGGTGGTGATCAGCTTTCCTCATGCCTTTGGACATATGGTTTATGTGTCTACAAATATAAGATGAAAATGGAAAAACATTAGGAGACTGCAATTTTTCATGTTGTTTGATGCTAAAATAAGATTTTAAATATAAGATGTTTGCTGATGGTGAGTCAGGCTTATATGTTTAACGCAGATATCACTCATTACTGTTAGAGTACAGTAGTTTTATCCAAGTCATAAATAATTTTTGCTTTACTGTGGTCTGAAACTGCACCATCATTCAGTCATGTGAAGGTCTGATGAAGGGGGGTTCCCAGGCTGCACCATATGTAAAAAAGGCTACTGTTTTATTTACAGTATAATAGCTGATGTTGCATATTGATTTAGCAAATCATATTTCTGTATACAAGTATAGAGTTGATGTGCTTGCCCAAGCACATGAGGTGAAATCAAGGTGGCCATGACCTGCAGTACTGCCAGTAAGCTCCGGCAATCTACAAAGTCCCGGACACTTTTTGTGTTAGCCTGACACCTGTGCTAGTTATGTAAAGGGGTGTTGGAGGCCAAAATGATTCCAATTATTACACTTCTCTCCACCAATCTTGTGCTAAATCAGCATCTGAATTTGTTAAACTATCTTCATACAAAAAATGTCAATACTGTAATCATTTGCATGAAAATGTTTTGCTGTAACAACTGATTTCAATGCTTTAATAACCGTGTGTTCACTCTAAACTATGTGTACATGCTTACATATGTACATTTCCAGTGCAGTTACATGTGTGTAATAAAGATCCATTGTGACGGCTGCTGTTGCTGTTGCTCTGGCAATGTCCTTAGCTGCGGTTTCTTTCCACTCTGTGCCTGTGCTCCCTCATGCTGTGCTAAGCCTCTCTGTGGTGATAATGGGAGATGAGGGGACCAATTCAAAATGAGGGGAAGTGATGAGGCGTTCTGTCAGTCCCCTAAGGGCATTCACAATCCTGCCTGCCTTCTGATGGCTGTATTTAGCACTGCCATGCTTCCACAGGCCTGTCTGATCATACACACACTCTACTCCCTGTCTCCTTTAACCAATATGCTCACTCCAAACATACCTAGACTTACCTGATTAACTCAGCTGGAGTTATATACATTATATTATGTAGAGGTCACATTCCTTTTCCTGTCTGCACTTCTAATGCTCTATTTTAGCTTTCTGAGTACTGAAATTACCATGGAATGGCAATTTTCCCATGGAAATAACTAAATGGGGGTTTTCCTCATTTTTACACACATAAAATCTACTAGCATATTTAAAATATATGCAATCAAATCCAGCTAGTTTTATTTTAATAAAAAAAAAGAGAGAGCGAGAGAGACACTGTTGGACCCAAAACATGTAACTGCTAAGCTAGATGTTAATTGGATTGTGACTCTTTGGATAATGTGAAATTATGTAAGACTTTAGAAGCAATGTATTCAGTGCAAAACAATATGATACATATGAAAAATTAAATATGATGTACTGGGATTGAGTCACTTAACTTTTCTAAGTATTATTGCCAGTATCAACACTGTTGCCTTCTTGCTCACAAAGACAAAAAGATGGACCACTTATTTATACGCAGAATCTCTGCATGAAAATGTGATTAATATTCCACACTTGCTAATGTCCATCTTACATAAATAACTGAACCCATAATTTCCAAAGTATAAAAAGCACTTCATCTCATTCAATCTCATTCAATTTGACTTCTAATTAGCCTCATATAATGATAATTTACTATCATATTAAAGGCCCAATATCAAGTAACTTGACCCTTCACACATATTATTGCAGGATAGCAATTTAATGCGATTTACTTTTGAATTCTACCCCCTGCTTAGCTGTATATATCAGGACAGATCCGGTGTGAAGATAAATCATAATTTTCTGTATAAAAATGTTTTCATTCAATCCTGGTCAGGATTGTGGTGGATCCAGAGCCTAGAACCCATTCACTCCAGATGGGGTGTCAATTCATCACAGGGCACCATGCACACACATTCACATAGTCATTCAACACCTACAAGCAATTTAGCATCGTCATTCCACCTACCTGCATGTTTTTGGACAGTGGGAGGAAACCAGAAGGAACCAAATATACACAACGAGAACATGCAAAACTTCACGCTGACAATGCTCAGGGTCATATCAGTTACCCTGGAGCTGTGAGGAAACGATGCTGCATGCTGTGGTGTTGCTCTGCCTGTCATTTAGATAATGAAACATTTTGGCTCCATGCTCCAGGCTTTGAATTAAAATAATGGCTATGACACTGAAGTGTTTCAAAACAGGTAGAATTTAAAAATGCAAAAAAAATGCAAAAAAAAAAAAAATATATATATATATATATATATATATATATATATATATATATATATATATATATATATATATATATATATATATATATATATATATATATATATATATATTTCAATGAACCCAAAGTAATATGCTAGATATTGTGTGTTGGCCTTTATGCAAGCATGTGGACTTCTTTTCTGTCTTTCTCACTCAACATGCTAGCTACTGATGCAGCTATGGCGTTGACAGACAGTAATATGTTGGTAATATATAGTGATTCTTGTTTACTGGCATTAATTATTCAAATTAGCCATTTTAACTACTAAAAGACATTGATACATCAATTGCACTACAAGGATACATGCATACCTTTTCATCTCACACCCTGTGTGTAAGGTTCAGAAGATTTGTACAACAGGATCAGGATGGAATGGCAACTAATCAAGAGTGACAGAATGATCAACCTTAGTTAATTGAACTGCTCAAGTTTAAAAATGAATGACCTGTCCATCACAGAGCTACTTTTCAGTTTGAACCTGCATGTCACTGGCTACAGTATGTGTGTGAGTTTGGTTAGATAGACTATTAGGGAAAAGCCCCAGAGTCAGATTCTGTAATGAATAGGCCATCATGCCCCTTTACACTACATAATATTAGGTGAAATGTGACTTCTGCATTCAGCTACTCTCATTCCTTATAAGAACTGAATGTGCGCAGTGCAGTGCAGTGACATTTTCATAATGACATGTGATTAGATTTCACTAATTTTCATGCTTGCAATAAGCAGCTGACTGACGCAGCTTACAGAAAGCATGTCTGAAATAGAGAAATGGAAAACTGGGCAAAAATAATACCAAGAACAACACCACAGATGATTTTAAACTCGCATATAACAGAACAATATGAAGTGAAAAAAATTAACTAAATTCATCCATAAACTTCTAGAAGAACTTTAAATAGTTGGCAATGGGCTCTGAATCTCAGATGGGTTCACTGTTTCAAATGCTAATAAGAAGGCATATGCATATTTGTGTGTGTGAAAAGAGAAGGAGGGGTGATGCTGTTTGCATGTCTATGTGTAAGTGAGAGGGAGGAAGAAAGTGAGAGAGGCAGAAAGAAGAAGGCAACGAGGGCGAAGCTTGTAAGAGTGGTGCCAGTAGCTCACCAGCCAGGCTCAAAATCAAGAAGCACAGAAGTTGTTTCTTGGCTGACAATAGTAATTAATCCTCCTACTCTTTAAAAATGAATTGGATTATTTGGCCGTGAGGCAGAACTAATCTCATGTACAGTGTCCTCTGTGGCACAGACCTGACCCCCTGCACTTCTCCCTCAGGAACTCTACCAATTGAGAGCTCTCTCACCACTCCTTATTCTTTCTAATTCATTCTTTTTTAGTCACTATATAATGTCACTATATAATCTTAAATTGAATAGAATATCTGATACAGATTCTGATCCTTAACCTGAAAAATGCTTTTTTTCTTATAGTGTAGAAAAAAATAATACTGTACTGCCTTGTAGTATTGATGTGGAATTTCACAGCGGAGCCAAGGCCACTGTATAAATGCTAGATGCTGACATTTTAAGCTGTGTATATGCCATGCTCATGGCTGATGAGATCTCTGTGCTGTCTGAGTGCTCTCGAGGTATTATTTTAACCATTTAACACTTATTGCATGCCTCTCACAGGATGCAAATGCGTAATCCAACCAGTACAAGAGGGTTGTTTAAAGCAATAATTACAGTCATTGTCTAGCATAGGACTTAATTAAAGCTATCATGCTATTGCATGCTAATATGCATAAAAATGTCTATGGATGTATATGTACACAAACAAAAGCTACAGCTAACATTGCGTCACAGATATCCTACTCCATTCACACTGTGTCATCTGTGCTGATAGTGAATGCTGTTTGACATGCAGACCCAATTATCCACACAAGTCTGCAGAGCCTCCTCATACTAAACAACACATGGTTTACAGCTCTGATACATCTGAACAGCCATCCTTTGGACTCGGTTTTTGACACTGTTTTATTCATGTGTTTATTTTTAATGTCATGTTGTAGGAAATATATGATACAGTAATGTAAATCTAATTCCATCCTTAAGAATCACTACCGCTCTCTACTAACTGGACATGTTTTGTTCTTTACAGATTACACAATTTGTACTTAACTCCCAAGCACCAAAACAAAGCTCCACCATGTCATATGGATCCATTGATGGTGGCTCCTTTGGCAGCAGGAATCCATTTGGTGGTCCTACAAGACAGGGCTACCAGCCAGTAGGTAAAGATCTGTTTACTTATAGACACGGTGTAATCTAACTGCACTGTGTGACTTCAAGACAAGAGCTTATGCCACACTATTTATCATCATGGTTTGTTCACTGAAATACCGTAAATCATTTGACAAAGACAAAGAGGAAATCCCAACTTATTTGCAAAGCCATTGGATTCTCAGTTTGTTCCCCATAAATCATTATGTAACTAATCAGCCATATGGCTTATTATAACAAAGGTCTACTTCAGCAGATTCAAACATGCATAGTGATTATGTGACAGGTTAGACACTGTGACACTATGTCTTTAAATGACTCTGCAGTAGTAGTCTGATGTCACAGCAGAAAATTAAGTGGTTCTGTTGTAAAAATCAGCCCATAAATGGAACAGTGCAGACTGATCACTGGTCCAGACTGTTTAATTAGTGATCACAGTGATTCTCTAAGTGGGGTCTAGAGTCTGGCCCTTAACCCTTAGGAGTCAATGGTAGTGCAGATGGGGTCACTTGGATTTTATTACAACGAATTAAAATATTCTGTCATTTATAGTTATACCGAAAAAAGAGGCAGACTTCATTCAAAACTGTCAAGTGTCTACTGTTATTTGCATCCACTCAAAATAAAAACAAATGTTGTGCTTTTGTAGAATACAAAAACAAAACAAAACACAGGTTGCACTTTCAGTCACTTTCTTCTCTGTGAGCTTCAATTTGGAGTGCATCACGATCATGAACTGAAACTCAGCATATAATTGTAGCACAGACATGAGAAATATGTCTATAGAAACCTTGAACCAGGAGGGCTGTGATTTATTATTATTTTTTTTTAAATTTATTTATTTTGGTGGTGATGACAACCCACCTTTAATATGGCAGATTTAGACACAGAATGAGGATGAAGTTAAAAAAAGAAGTCAAGGCCAGAGAGTATTCCAAAGCACAACTCCAAAAACAAAGTAAAACACAAGGCAACACAAGAAAATTGTGCAAATTATATACATTTGATTGGTTTAGTCCCAGAATCAACACAAAAACATTAGGTCTATAAATAATGCTATGTTGGACCTAATGTGTCTTGTTTGTGAATGATTTAGGAATAAGAAGCTCTAAGGCTGTAATAAATAGCTGCAATGTTATAGTACATGTCTGCCTAATGAGGCAAATATTTGAACAGTTGGATTGTGCTTATGAAATAAATGCTTGGGGGGGGGTGCATGATATTTATTTTACAGTTAAACAGGTCTCTGATTGCAAAAGTGCATCCAGAGTGAGGATGCATATAAAAGCAGATGATTTTTGAAGGCACTACATTGTTGATTTTAAATATTGTATTCTGTAGTCATTACTTTGCATTTGTTCCATTTCAGGATTGCTTTGTATGAAATGTAACTTATGACTAATCCAAAAAAGAAGACAAATTACAGTTTGAAAGTTATGTTTATTTTTTGCATAATGACAATGTACTGCAAGCAATAAAGCTGTCTTGTCTGCTGGTATAATACACCCTTACCATTGTTAAATAAAAAAAAATGCTTCCAATCAGGAGCTGGAGTGTAGCAGCTAATGTCTGTGACAACATTTTGACTAAGGTGCCGTGAAAACATACTAAAAAGCCCCTTTTATGTTGTCATCTTATGTTTTGAATCTGAAACGCATTTTCTTTTACTAGTCTTAAAAGTCTTAAGTGCTGTGTGATATAAAAAATGAAGCATTTTGGAAACTTTGGTAAAAGAAATAAGTGAAAATTACAGGTAGTAAAAACATTTAAAAGAGCATTCATATCAGTTATTATCACTGACTAAAATATGGTGAAATATAAAAAGTCACACAATTTGTTAATGGACTTCCAAATTTGCTTTGATTTTATCTAGGACAATGACTCTATCTATCTATTGCAATAAGCCCTAAAAGTATCAGGCTTTCAAAGTAACATTTCACAATGCAGACAAAAACACATTCACAGGAAGAAAAGGCTCTGATTGTAGAATGGTGTGAAGCAGTGAAAAAGGTATGAAACCATCAGCAATCCTTTCATAAAAAAATGCTTTAAATCCTTTTTTTAATATTAATCAGCTAATGATGCCATCACTCTAGCAATCAATCACAGCCTGTTATTATTAATAATTTACAAAGAAAAATATTTTCAAGGGTAAATTTGAGAAAATATATGTCAGGAGTCATTCAAGGTGAGAGCAATCTGCTGTCAGTCTCATGTAGAATAAAAACATTAATACTTTAAGACACAGTGCAGATATGTAAACTAAATCCACCTTCACTTATGCTTAACGTAAGTTTCATTATATGTATGTGGAATGTTTCTGTTTCTGGCATAAGCACCATTTCTCCACACTGAGTCATTGTCATATGAAACACTTGGCAAGACAGCAAATTAACCTGACATTCCTGCTTATGCTCATGAAGAAAGAGCGTTTTGTTCACTATGCTCATAACATTAATCATTCCCTAAACAAATATGATATTAAACAGCAGCCATTTCTAATGTAAATAATGTTTGTAGGGTATTTCTCATATAATATTTAATGAACAGTTATATAAAGGCAGTTTAGTTTACACGTTTAATGTTTTACTAAACTGTAGTAAACCTCTGTACTTCTTTATCTATAAATAAAATAGAAAACACAAAAATTTAATGGCTATAATATAAATATAATTATAAATCCCTTAAACTTCCCTTGCTCACTCATTGATCACATTCATACTGTTCCCATACATAATATGGTTAATTGCTATCACTTTACAATATGGTTCCTTAATTTAAGCTTAATTAAAGTACCCACTAACTTACCAGTGAGTTATCAGGTGTTACCGTAATAGCTCAGCAATGACTAATTACTCTAATAATGACATAGTACTGACATGTTCATGTAGATATCACAGTGGTTCAAAATAAGATTACAAATCATTACAATTTTGTCAGCATAGTTACAATTTAATATTATAGTTGCTAAATTATAATAGTTTAAACAACATAATGGTTTATTATTTTGTGACAAGTAATTATTGATGAGCTACAATGCTTAAAACGTAATAATTACTTACTGTTAAATGAGTAAGTAATGTTAAAGTAATAAGCACAATTTAAGGAACCATATTGTAAAGTGTTATTTAGACAGAAGTTGAGGCAGGCTCTGGGTGGTCAGGTAGTGCTGCCAGATGACTGGGAAACTACAGCAGAACTACATCTGGAAGGAGGAAAGAAGATAAGGAGACTTGGTGGTG
This sequence comes from Hemibagrus guttatus, assembly GCA_033459395.1. NCBI lineage: Eukaryota > Metazoa > Chordata > Actinopteri > Siluriformes > Bagridae > Hemibagrus > Hemibagrus guttatus. Next base: position 12,324,968 of record JAUCMX010000003.1, read on the forward strand.
GAATGAGGAAGTTCAGGATAGTATCCAGAGGAAGAGGTTAGCCAAGAAGAAGTGGGACATGGACAGGACTGATGAGAATAGACAGGAATACAAGGGGTTACAGCGCAGAGTGAAGAGGGAGGTGTCTAAGGCCAAGCAGAAAGCATATGATGAGTTGTACACTAGGTTAGACACTAGAGAAGGACAAAAGGACTTGTACAGGTTAGCTAGGCAGAGGGAAAGAGATGGGAAGGATGTGCAGCAAGTTAGAGTTGTTAAGGACAGAGATGGAAGGGTGCTCACAAGTGAGGAGAGTGTACAGAGGAGATGGAAGGAGTACTTTGAGGAGCTGATGAATGAGGAAAATGAGAGCGTATGACAGGGTGCCAAGAGAAGAGCTGTGGTACTGTACGAGAAAGTCAGGAGTAGCAGAGAAGTATGTCAGAGTGGTGCAGGACATGTATGAGAGGAGCAGGACAGTGGTGAGGTGTGCTGTAGGTCAGACAGGAGTTCAAACTGGAAGTGGGACTGCATCAGGGATCGGCTCTGAGCCCCTTCCTGTTTGCTGTGGTGATGGAACAGTTGTCAGAGGACGTCAGACAGGAGTCTCCTTGGACAATGATGTTTGCAGACAACATTGTGATCTGTAGTGAGAGCAGGGAGCAGGTGGAGGTTTGCGCTGGAGAGAAGAGATATGAAAGTCAGTCGTAGTAAGACTGAGTACATGTGTGTGAATGAAAGGGAGGGAAGTGGAACAGTAAGGTTACAGGGTGAAGAGGTGAAGAAGGTACAGGAGTTTAAGTACTTGGGTCCAGAGTAATGGAGAGTGTGGAAAAGAGGTAAAGAAGCGAGTGCAGGCAGGTTGGAATGGGTGGAGAAAGGTGTCAGGAGTTCTGTGTAATAGTAAAATATCAGCGAGAATCAAGAGGAAGGTGTACAAGACAGTGGTGAGACCAGCCATGCTGTATGGTTTAGAGACAGTGTCACTGAGGAAGAGACAGGAGTCAGAGCTAGAGGTAGTAGAGCTGAAGATGTTGAGGTTCTCTTTGGGAGTGACAAGATTGGACAGGATTAGGAACGAGTACATCAGAGGGACAGCTCATGTTGGACGTTTGGGAGACAAAGTTAGGGAGGCCAGATTAAGATGGTTTGGACATGTTCAGAGGAGGGAGAGAGAGTATATTGGTAGGAGAATGTTGGACATGGAGCTGCCAGGCAGGAGGCAAAGAGGAAGGCCAAAGAGGAGGTATTCATTAATTCATTTATTATCTACCGCTTATCTGATCTACTCTCGGGTCACGGGGAGCCTGTGCCTATCTCAGGCGTCATTGGGCATCAAGGCAGGATACACCCTGGATGGAGTGCCAACCCATCACAGGGCACACACACACACTCATTCACTCACACAATACAGACAATTTAGAGATGCAAATCAACCTACAATGCATATCTTTGGACTGGGGGAGGAAACCCCCGAGGCGCAGGGAGAACATGCAAACTTTGAACCCCCAACCCTGGAGGTCTGAGGCAAACGTGCTAACCACCAAACCACCATGCCCCCCGAAAAACAAAAAAAAAGGGGAGGTATATTTATGTAATTAATGAGGATATAAAGCTAGTGGGTGCAAATGTTGAGAATGCAGAAGATAGGGATAGGTGGAAAGAGATGATTCACTGTGGCGACCCATGCAGGGAAATGCCGAAAGAAGAGAAGAAGATATTGTAAAATGTTACCTTTAATTTCTTTACTTCCCTTTTAGTAACTAATAGTTTATTACAAAAAAGTAGTTAGTGGAAGTGGTGGTTTATTGGTTAGGGCTCTGGATTACTGGTTGAGACTTTGAATACTGGTACCACCACACTGCCACTGCTGTATCCTTGAGCAAGGATCTTAACCCTAATCTCAATTGAAAGTCACTTTGGATAAAACTGATTTTATGTTGTAAGGTTTACATTTATGGCATTTGGCAGATAACCTTATCGAGAGCAAATTACATGCATCTCATTTTTATACAACTGAGCAACCGAGGGTTAAGGCCTTGCTCAAGGGCCCAACAGCAGCAGCTTGGTGGACCTGCAATTTGAACTAACAACCATCCTATCATTAGTCCAACACTTTAATCACTGAGCTATCACTTCTATTGATAAAATAAATAACTGAATAATGAAACCAAGACTTTAAGAGTTTAAAAGAGAAACAGATAGTAGCTCATAAGTTCTTAGATGAGCTAATCTTAGACAAGATGATATTTGTGTCTACATAGGTGGTGCAAGAGGGACGGCAAAATCTTTGCTGTTTTCAGAAAAAAAGATGTATTGTCAGTACAGGCTGTTGAATGGGGAAAACATTTGTGTGGAACCACAGTAAATAAAATCAAACTAAGCAAAATAAGCCAAAGTCATATTAGTGTTGAAATATGCAATGCAAATATTAGAGAGAGAGACAGAGACAGAGACAGAGAGATTAGGGCTGAATGTAAGGTTGCATTTGGAGGCTTCCTGTCTCAGAGGAGAGCCGAGTGAGTGCTGCAGCTCCAGTCATTAGAGACAGGTCTTTGATCACAGGCAGACCTGTGTTCAGAAGCCTGTCAGCTTTGCTGTGTATCAGCACTCAGGCGTCAGCTAAGCTGAAGCGGGGCTAAGGCGATGATCAAAGCTAAGGTTAAGTCTCTAATGGAGTTGTCAGTTGAGCTAATCTTTCTCCTCCTACCTGCTGCCAAACCTTTCAGCTTCCTCCAGCATATGTATTTTTTCCTCATTCACACTTTAGCTCACACTGTCCAAAGTTTTGTTGTTGTTGTTCCCTCTTTATCTATTAAACTCTTTTAAAGAAAGCATAGTTCACTTGTTCAGGTATTTCAGGACAACAAAAGAACCCATAAAGGACTACCTGAGATGCAGTTTGAGTTGTAGAACATTTTTTTTTACCAAACATCATAATGGGTACTATTTTAAACATAGGATTTTTTCTTTTTTAATTCTTAAATCCCAATTTGGAGCACCTCTTAAACCCACTTTACACTTGACTGCAACAGCATTTGTGGTCTGGCATGGTTTTGTGCTAGAAACACTTCATAACAATATTCATGTTATGTTTTGCAGCAGAAGAGCAATATTTCTGACTGCAACAGACCATCAGTTCAAAACGTGAAAGATCTGAAGTTTTAACTGTCACCAAATCTACTTTATGTAATCATATGCAGTGGTAAGGCATGTTAATAATAATCTTTTGGTCAGTACAGGTATAGTTTAGTAATTCATTCATTCATTGTCTACCGCTTATCCAAACTATTCTCGGTTCACGGGGAGCCTGTGCCTATGTCAGGCATCATTGGGCATCAAGGCAGGATACACCCTTCGAGGCCAACCCATCGCAGGGCACACACACACTACGGACAATTTAGAGATGCCAATCAACCTACCATGCATGTCTTTGGATTGGGGGAGGAAACCAGAGTACCCAGAGGAAACCCCTGAGGCACGGGGAGCACATGCAAACTCCACACACATGGTGGAGGTGGGAATCGAACCCCCAACCCTGGAGGTGTGAGGCAAACGTACTAACCACTAAGCCACCGTGGTTTGGTACATTTATTAAACCTGAAATGAGCTCTTGCACTCAGCAATTCATAAACATGTTTTAAAAAGTGTTAATAAAAATCCCTTTGGGTGATATTTCACACTGTTAATGTTTTTTGTAACATCTTATTACAGTTTAATTTTATTACCACAAAAGGATACACTGATGCAGTCTAGCAATTAAATACACAAATTGAAGTGTTTGTGGAACTTCATAAGTGACCATTCACAGATCCTAATGGGACACTAAATGAGTGCTTTATTAAATATAGATGCACTTGGAAAGTAAAACCTAGAAGCCTATACAGGACTGATGCACGGTACTAGTATTTAACGTAATTAGGCACTTTAGGCACACCATATATTTATATTTATACATTAAGATGGATTTATGTATATGTAAATGTAAATATTTCAGCAGCCTCTTAATTTTAGTAATTTTGGTCTGTTCTGGTTAGATTAGGTCTAAATTGTTCCAGTTCTGGACTTCACTAAACATTTTTTATTCACTTATCCTTATTACTATGTTAGACTTTAAAATATAGCTGAAATATTTGGTTATTTGGTTATCAGGGGGCTCCAACTACTCTGAAGTTCATTTATGAACTTTGTGGTAGATACTTGCTTTTATGCAGGGTCTAATGAAGGCACAGTGAAACTATGGTAAGTTCCACAAGCATCCACTTAAAAAAACCACAGTCTGCAGCAACACTCTTATGAGTCTGCAAAGAGCAGAGAGAAAGTGATATCAGGTTTGTTGCTCTCTATTTCTCTCTCTTTCACACTCACAAGCATATCTGTTGTGCAGTATGTGAAGAAGTTTTGTATTTTCTCACAGATGTTGCGTACATCTAGAACACTTCATGGTGGATTAGTATTGCAGAGCCATGTGTATCATGTCTAAGGTTAATCACTGTAACTCAAAGATCTTGAACAGAGCTATACAGAGCTAGACTGCAGTATGTCTTTGCATAGTGTCAGTACTGTAGACTTTCTTCCACCAGAAAAGCAAAGACTAAAATAAAAAATTTCTTTCTTTAACACTGTATAATTATATGCTGGAAAGGGCAATATTTGCATCAGATCTAGATTGCATTAGAGTCACTAACGCCACTTTGTTCCTCTTATCAAAAGGAGTTTACTGCAAAAAGAAAGTAATGTTTCTGCCATAATCAAACCCAGGTTAGAGTAAGACTGGGATGTTTCCAAGTGTTCTTTGAAAGCTTGTCAAAATCTCCCAAAATCTTGACACTCATTAATAATGCTTAAAGCTTCTTCTGTTTAGATCTTTAAGTTAGTGAAAGTTCTTCAAGATCCCTTATCTCTCCTTCTGAACAAATCTGGCCTGCTGTGGCTCAATAAATGTTCAGTAAAATAAGGTACTGTTAAATCTATATGCTGATTTAGTAGGATTTATTATTTCATAGATAAGCATCATGTCACATTTTTTCAGAAAAAAAATGTCAAGCAGAAATGTACATAATTGAAAACAACTTTTTTTTTTGTATTGGGACTATTAAAACTAATTTTTGTTTTATGTTTTGACAGAAAATTATCACATGGCCTCAAATGATATCCCATTGCCCCGCCTCTCTGCTGTAATGTTTATGAATTTGTCATTAAAACAGGTTGGTAAATGTGAAAGATGAAAGGTAACTGCTCAGTCTGTAGGTTTAGTGAGATTAGGGGGAGCATTAGCAGTTCATTGTCATTGTGTCACTAAATGATAGTAATTACAATGATGCTTATTAAATTTATAAAGTAAAGAAATGAATCATGTTCTGTGTACTGTATTTAACAGTGCTAATTGCAAATGAACCTTTTCATACATAGAAACATTATGTATACAGTAGTATTCTGGCCAAATTGATAGTGTTTCTGAACTGCAACACTAATGAATGACATTTGAAAAGAATTCCTTTAGAAATAGGCAACAGTGTCATTTTGCGAACAATATGTGCTCATATGTGAACAACGAGAAAGACCATGATATGAAATATCATATTAATAATATTTGTTAACATGAAAAATCATGTGAAAATAAATGAGTCCTGTGTATGAGAATCATGTGAGAATAAATGAATTATTTGCTTACGCGCAGTGTTGGTACAAGAGCAGTACAAAGGTTTAGCTTGCTTGCCCATAACTCCTCAGGGCAGAGGTGTGTTTGTGTGTATTTGGGGGGTGTATACGTGTGTATGCCGTTCAGGAATTAATTTATACTTTGCTCATATATCTTTGTTCATTGGGAAACTAATAGGATTAATTGTAGATGCCTTGTTATTTTACTATACTATTAAACTCTATCATACATGTTATATATAATAAATTAAATGAAAAAGACTAAATGAAAGTTGCTATGAATAGATGTGTATGACAAATGCTGTAAATGTTTAAAAGACAGTATATGAATCAAATTCATTATATGGTCTACAAAATACATCTAAATGTAGGAAAATGCCTATGTTTTCCTTCCTTTGTAGATTAGCAGCTTGCAGATTCGAGGAACATATCGTGTTCAAAGGGCTTACTAATGTATCTCATTTAACTCTCCATTAACTATTTATTTTCTAACATTATATTTAAAACAACACATTTACAGTAATTGACTAGCCTTCAAAATTGTAATGTTTTTTTTTTTTGTATTTTACATTTTGCATTAGGCATTTTCTTATGTCTATTTAATCTAGCCCTGGGGGTCACAGTTCAGTGACTTCTGTGCCGGTCCCAAGCCAGGATAAATAGAGAGGGTTGCGTCAGGAAGGGCATCTGGCGTAAAAAATTGCCAAATTTAACTATGCGAATCGTCAGTACTCTGAATTTCATCGGTCGAGGCCCGGGTTAACAACGACCGCCATCAGCGCCGTTGACCTACAGGGCGCCGGTGGAAATTGGGCTACTGTTGGTCGAAGAAGTAGAGGAGTAAGGAGAGTGCGTAGACAGAGAGAGAAGAGGAAAGGTAAGAGTGTAGGACTGAGAATAGGAACTCTGAATGTTGGTACTATGACAGGGAAAGGTAGAGAGCTGGCTGATATGATGGATAGAAGGAAGGTGGATATACTGTGTGTACAGGAGACCAGCTGGAAGGGTAGCAAGGCTTGTAGTATAGGAGCAGGATTCAAGCTGTTTTATTATGGTGTGGATAGTAAGAGAAATGGGGTAGGTGTGGTTCTGAAGGAGGAGTTTGTGAGGAATGTTCTGGAGGTGAAGAGAGTGTCAGACAGGTTGATGAGTCTGAAGTTAGAGATTGAAGGGGTGATGTTGAATGTTGTTAGTGGTTATGCCCCACAGGTAGGTTGTGAGTTAGAGGAGAAAGAGAGATTCTGGAGTGAATTAGATGAGGTGATGGAAAGTATTCCCACGGGTGAGAGGGTGGTGATTTAATGGACATGTTGGTGAGGGGAACAGAGGTGATGAGGAGGTGATGGACAAGTTTGGAGTTAAGGAAAGGAACCTAGAAGGACAGATGATAGTGGACTTTGCTAAGAGGATGGACATGGCTGTGGTTAACACTTATTTTCAGAAGAGGGAGGAGCATAGAGTGAATTACAAGAGTGGAGGTAGGAGAACATAGGTAGACTACATCCTATGTAGAAGAGGCAATCTGAAAGAGATTAGTGACTGCAAAGTGGTAGTGGGAGAGAGTGTAGCCAGACAGCATAGGATGGTGGTGTGTAGGATGACATTGATGGTCTGTAAGAAGAAGAGGTCAAAGATAGAGATAGAGAAGAAAACCAAGTGGTGGAAGATGAAAAAGGAGGAATGTTGTGAGGAATTTAGACAGAAGTTGAGGCAGGCTCTGGGTGGTCAGGTAGTGCTGCCAGATGACTGGGAAACTACAGCAGAAGTGATCAGGGTGACAGGGAGAAAGGTGCTGGGTGTGTCATCTGGAAGGAGGAAAGAAGATAAGGAGACTTGGTGGTGGAATGAGGAAGTTCAGGATAATATCGAGAGGAAGAGGTTAGCCAAGAAGAAGTGGGACATGGATAGGACTGAAGAGAATAGACAGGAATACAAGGATTTACAGCGCAGAGTGAAGAGGGAGGTGTCTAAGGCCAAGCAGAAGGCATATGACGAGTTGTACACTAGGTTAGACACTAGAGAAGGAGAGAAGGACTTGTACAGGTTAGCTAGGCAGAGGGATCGAGATGGGAAGGATGTGCAGCAAGTTAGAGTTATTAAGGATAGAGATGGAAGGGTGCTCACAGATGTACAGAGGAGATGGAAGGAGTACTTTGAGGAGCTGATGAATGAGGAAAATTGAGAGGGAGTTGCACTGTCTGTTTGTAGACTTGGAGAAAGCGTATGACAGGGTGCCACGAGAAGAACTGTGGTACTGTATGAGGAAGTCAGGAGTAGCAGAGAAGTATGTCAGAGTGGTGCAGGACATGTATGAGAGGAGCAGGACAGTGGTGAGGTGTGCTGTAGGTCAGAGTCAGGTCAAGTCGGAGTTCAAAGTGGAGGTGGGACTGCATCAGAGATTGGCTCTGAGCCCCTTCCTGTTTGCTATAGTGATGGACCAGTTGTCAGAGGAGGTCAGACAGGAGTCTCCTTGGACAATGATGTTTGCAGATGACATTGTGATCTGTAGTGAGAGCAGGGAGCCGGTGGAGGAAAACCTGGAGAGGTGGAGGTTTGTGCTGGACGGAAGAGGAATGAAAGTCAGTCATAGTAAGACTGAGTACATGTGTGTGAATGAATGGGAGGGAAGTGGAACAGTAAGGTTACAGGGTGAAGAGGTGAAGAAGGTACAGGAGTTTAAGTACTTGGGGTCAACAGTCCAGAGTAATGGAGAGTGTGGGAAAGAGGTAAAGAAGCGAGTGCAGGCAGGTTGGAATGGGTGGAGAAATGTGTCGGGAGTTCTGTGTGATAGGAAAATATCAGCGAGAATCAAGGGGAAGGTGTACAGGACAGTGGTGAGACCAGCCATGCTGTATGGTTTAGAGACAGTGTCACTGAGGAAGAGACAGGAGTCAGAGCTAGAGGTAGCAGAGCTGAAGATGTTGAGGTTCTCTTTTGGAGTGACAAGGTTGGACAGGATTAGGAATGAGTACATCAGAGGGACAGCTCATGTTGGACGTTTGGGGGACAAAGTTAGGGAGGCCAGATTAAGATGGTTTGGACATGTTCAGAGGAGGGACAGTGAGTATATTGGTAGGAGAATGTTGGACATGGAGCTGCCAGGCAGGAGGCAAAGAGGAAGGCCAAAGAGGAGGTATATGGATGGAATTAATGAGGATATGAAGCTAGTGGGTGCAAGTGTTGAGGATGCAGAAGATAGGGATAGGTGGAGAGAGATGATTCGCTGTGGCAACCCCTGAAGGGAAAAGCCGAAAGAAGAAGAAGAAGATTTGCTTGTGTCTATTTAATGTCTTAATAACTAGTTTTTACGTGATTAAAATAATATCAAAATTATTTTTTTTCCCTTAAACACTGCGGCTTATAATTGGTTATGTAGCAGTTTCCGTTGCTGTTATTCACCCACTACCCACTCTCACTATCCATCTTTTTATCAAGTAGTTAATTTGCCGACACTAAACCACGCATAGAAAATCACAGTACAAATCTCTTGTTATTAATTGTACTAATGAATAATAGCAGCCATATTTAATGCAAGAAACAAATAGTTCTAATATACATGGACCATTACACTATGATCATTATTCACAAAAACCAAGGCAAAATACAGAAACCATGTGGGGGAACTTGATGAGAGCCTTACTGCTTCCATAGGAATTAGGAATAAGGTTATCAGAAGACTCATGTATTTCTTACTTAATTATTGCAAAGTGTGTTCACCTTTTGTAAAAGCAGAACATTTGGCATAGAACAGTTTGGTGCTCTGGAATTTGGGAAGGGTTAAAAGGCCATTCCATTCAATTATCCCTTTAGGATAATTTTGAGAAAAAAAACTGGAACATTTCAGTTGTTTTTTTTTTTTTTTAGGATTAGCTATCCCAACTTGCAAGCACTATAATGCTCATAGAAATCACTAACAACCAAAGATGTATGTCTAAGAACTTACAGGCTGTTAACATGTGAAAGGTGAGTTCATCAAGCCTCTAATGTGCCTTTAATTATCTTACCCATTTTTCACTTTTTAAATGCACACTTCCCAAAAAGTTAATCTATAAAATAAATGCAAGGCCCTAAAAAAAACCGAACGACACTATTTCTATTTACATTTGGCACAAGCTTCTCTGCATCCCATTTTTAATCTCTTTCATGCTGCTTATGTGCTGCTTTATTGCCTGCCTGCATTAGTAATCAGTAACAGGTTATTGTAAATTATTATTATTATGTAATGGGAAATGTTGAAGGTGATTGAAAATTTTTAAAATGTATTTGTTGCCTTCACATTACATTCTACCATTATGGACTCTAAACTTTCCATATTTTGATATCTTGTAATTGGTATTTATGTGCTACTTAAAGATGTAATAGTTATCATCATATTAGATCATTTTAGACTCCTATCAGACAACTGCTGACATGGTAATGGCTTGAATGAGGGTGCTATCTAAAGGCACATAAGGTGCAGCAGTTTTTTTTCTTTTCTCCAAATATCCAGCCAGCAGTGGTCCTCTGCTCAACTCCACTTCCACTGACCTGCATGTCAGTACAAATGCATCGTATTTAACTCTAATATTCAGATGTTCTTAAAGGCACTGGTCAACTAAATCAGTTGTATAATAGTGCATGTATACACTAATGTACCTCCAACCCCAGAGGTGTGAGGTAAACATGCTAAACCAGTGCACTAATAGATCAATACTTATCCTAACAAATCAACATTAATAAACCTGTTCTTCGGCCAGAGCGCTAGTGTCAGTAAACAATCCATCGCACATGATAGATAAACAATAAGTTTTTCACAGTCAATATGTTAAAAAAAAAAATCAGTAAGCAAGCAAAACAAACAATATGTATGATCAAGCCAGCATACATGGACCATATAGCAAACAAGCATATAATGAATTATGTAATTAAGCCCATTATTTTCCAAATAAACAAATTAAATCCACACAGCAAGTATTAATTATTTCCTGAGCAGCAATCCATACATGTGTGTGTGTGTGTGTGTGTGTGTGTGTGTGTGTGTGTGTGTGTGTGTGTGTGTGTGTGTGTGCGCACATGTGTTGATAAGGACAGTGCCATGTTGCAGTACAGTTAGAAGAAGCAGCAGGCTCTATTTTTGTCACTTATACATAACAGTACAGTGAAATTCTTTTTGTTCACATATCCTAGCTTAGGAAGTTGGTCTCAGACTGCAGAGTCAGCCTCATACAGCACCCCTGAAGCAGAGAGGGTTAAGGGCCTTGCTTAAGGACCCAACAGTAGCAGCGTGTCTTGAAACCTGACCTTTCAATCAACAACCCAGTGCCTTAACCATTTGAGGTATCACTGTCCCCTGTCCACAGTTTTGTGTACACAAAGACAAGAGGAAAAATCATTTTAAAGGCAGAACACAGTGAAAGGTGAGGTAAGGAAAGGTTAGGATGGTAAATCCAGTGAGACTTGGTGCAGTTGCTACCTCAGATTCACAGTTGTTAGTGGGAGTTGGCATCTTACCACCTTTCTGGTGTTCACTGGCCCTCGGGGGAATCTGGAAGGATATGGAGGCCGAAGTTTAGCAATAGTGTAAATTGCTTTGGAGAGCTTTCTAAGACTAGTCTTTTTTTCTCCTCCAGCAAGTGGAATTTTTATTTCCCTTCTTCAGCACAACCGACTGTGAGGGATCTCTGTAATCAGTGGGCTCCAGCCGTGAGAAATTCTACTTAGACCCACCTCAGTCATATCTGTTTCTTTTCTTTTTTAGGTGTCATTGCTGCCATTGACATGTGCAGTCTCGTTTGATTCAATGATAGCATGATGGATTTTCAGAAGCCACAGTTACATAAACACATAAGTGGATAAAATACAGTTCAGAAGGGGCTGTGATACAAAGTGTTTCACTGCCGGATCACATTGGCCTTAAATCTAACCATAACTGAAAACTTATCTGAACCCTAACCCCTTATATAAATGCTTTGTGCAATTGCACTGAGAATACAAAGCAAAGTTAGCTAATTATGTCTCTATCCACATCTGATAATGAAGCAAAACAACAGTAAGCCAAAATAATGTTAGGTTTAATAAAGAATGTATTCACTGTATTACAATACTGTTATCATCAAATCATTATCATCAAAGATAATACACAAAACACAATTGTGATTGTGGCCAAGGTATGATAGAGAATAGCAATGTAACATTGGATATCTCAGAAATAGAGAAACAAAACAGTACTGTATATTAACAGTAGTATTCTTTACAACAGCATTTGTTCCTACAATGATTCATAATGCCTTGGAAAGTAGCAGTTGAACTGTTTGTTTTGTTTTTTCTTTTTTTTCTCTGGAGACCAATCTTATACAGTAATACTGAAGGAGATAAAAACTACCCAAAGAGTAAAACCTGAGGCACTTAGGCAATACTTCTACTTACATTCTCTGCTTCCTGATGAGTTTGCCATTTTTCATCTGCAGGAGGGGCAGGCAGATGCTGACCTCAAGTATAATGAGCAGGGAGATTTTGATTAAGTCCTATTCTGGTTTGAGAGTGTAATTGAATGTGCTGCAGAATCGGCATTTACAGTATTGATGAACAAGTCAGATGGGGCAAATGTTAATTTGTCCCCTGCAGCCCAACAATTCAGGCTCATTCCTTTTGCTACTGTAAAACAAATCATGGTTAATGTGTTTGATATCAGTAAATTTTACCTGAGGTATATAGAAATTTTCCATGCACCACCTAGTTTCTTAGATTTGCTCATTTACAAGAAAACTTGTAAAATAAATAAGAATATAGGTAATGGCAGTCTGAAGGATCAATATTCCCATACTCACATCTTCTTCTTCTTTCGGCTTTTCCCTTTGAACTGAATTGATTGCGTGTCTATGTGAATGGATAGAGTTGTGTAGTGTACAGCCTCATAATTCCTGAGACAACTGGATGGACAAATACCTTGGTCTCTGCAGGAGGTCCTTTAAAAAAGCCACAGAGATCTCACCTAGTCCTAGAGCTGAGACACACACACACACACACACACACACACACACACACACAAGTGTGTCTGATGCATTCAGCTTTTTGTGCTTGATTTTAGGGCCAATTAGGACCCAGTCTGTCCAAAAAATGTGCATTATGTACAAAATTGCTGTATGAACATAAATGAAACAGGTACATGGAAGCACAATACTCACCCTCATACATATGCATTTCAGAGAGGATCATGCAAAAAAAAAAGGATATCCTGAATAAAAAATGAAATGTGACTGATTGTGTATTCTGTTTGACACATGAGAAAGAAAAACAGTAAATGAGTCAGTTAAGTCCAGAGCTACTCGAATATACCACATCCTACCTTTTAACTTAGACAGGCTAGACTCAGGATAGGGTCTGCCCCACACTCCCTCATATCTTCTAGGACTGCTTGAATGGTTCCATTGAGACTCTCTGTTTTGGCCCCTAGGTAGTGATATGAACTTTCCCAAGATGCCCGAACAGCTGAGTCACTGTCTAACAAAAAGATGGTAGAAATACCTCTTCCTGAAATATTTAAACCAGTGCTTATTTTTTCATTTTTGTTTATATAAATAAAAAAATGCTATATTTCCTCCCAACAGAGCTTTAGACTCATGATATGCTTAGTCTGTGAACTAGCCAACCAGTATAGATTCATTAATAAAGACATCAAAGCACTTCACTCTGGATAAGGGCATCTGCCAAATGTCGAAAATGTAAATGTAAACATAAAAAAGCAAAGTGTGTTCACACTAAGATTAAACTTTGGATACCTTGTCACATAACACAGAGAAATAGTAACTGATGACATTTATTTTGCCAGTAACAGTATCTCATCTTTTTGATATGTACAAAACAATATGCAGAGTTAAACTTTGAGCTTTACCTCTTTATATAATGCTGAACTCTAAGCAAGGTCAGACTGGTTTGATCTTACTTTTATACTGAGTGGTTAGCATTGCAGAATGCTCCTCAGCACGTATCAACATCTGTGCAAGGGACATATGTAGATCTCTAAATATCTGTTTCTTAATGTCAGGTGAATTAACTGTGGGTTTGATCTAAACATATTTGACAGTTTAATGGTCTCTTTGGCAACCCATTAGACTGTAAATATGTAGGACATAAATGTATGAGTTTGATACACTTGAGCTCCTGAAAATAAAAGGAAATGTAATTATTCTTGGCTCTTAGAGAAAGACATTTTTAGAAAATACAGACTTGGTGAGTGGTCTTACCAGGCCTAAGATGATCTCTGGCTTTTTGTGAAGTCTCAGCTTTGAGCTGCAAGTCAAAATGTTAGCTTGTGGTTTTAGCCATAGGGGTTTTAATGACCTGTGAGGCTCTCTCTGATTCTTTAGTTGGAACTGTTGCACACATTCCCACCATATGCTCTATGTCATGTTCTATTCAGGTTCAGTACAAGATCTTTCTGCCCTGGTTATGCACATCAGTGTGCTAGGTGTGACATTCCCAGGGTTATCATGTGAAGCTCTGAGGGATTACTGTTGTCTGCTATCTTCAATGTGACACATTTGTCAGTACTGTTGCAGATTGATGCCAGTACTATGTTTTGCCCAGGCTCTTTGGTGTGCCATTTTACAGCTCTATCAGCTACAGTTGTTTCCGTGAGCTGGCTGAGCTCAATTTTTCTGTTGCTTGCAGTGTGTATATCATTTTATCAGAAGTATAACCAGACCTATGTTTTATTGGCCAAGTACATTTGAGTTGAGTATACAAGGGATTTAACTGGAGCTTTCACTGTTCTTTTATAGAAGTTACAAAAACAGACCAAGAACTCAAAACACATTGGTAATATAACACACTGTACAAAAAAAAGGGTTAGGGGAGGAGTTCATATATGTGGTGGTCTGGTTGCAATGGGTCGTCAACTATAATTTTCTGCTTACCTCCTGATTCTGAAGCTGAAGAGTTCCCTGGCAGTGGGCAGATTTCTACATATGCTCATTTTAGCCAACATGTTGCAGTCTGTTCAGAACATTGTTGGTTGCAGAGCCAAAATCAGACTGTGGTGAGGACAAATTCAGTTGACTGAGTAGAACTGGGCCAACATTTCGAAGTTAGGTTACAATTTGTCAAATATCCCAGTAATTTTTACAGCAATGCAGTCAGCTTCCTATCTAATCTAGCCATGGGGGTCACAGTCCAGTGACTTCTGTGCCGGTCCCAAGCCCGGATAAATAGAGAGGGTTGCGTCAGGAAGGGCATCCGGCGTAAAACATTGCCAAATTCAACCATGCGAATCGTCAGTACGAATTTCATACCGGATCGGTCGAGGCCCGGGTTAACAACGACCGCCATCGGCGCCGTTGACCTACAGGGCGCCGGTGGAAATTGAGCTACTGTTGGTCGAAGAAGTAGAGGAGGGAGGAGAGTGCACAGACAGAGAGAGAAGAGGAAAGGTAAGAGTGTAGGACTGAGAATAGGAACTCTGAATGTTGGTACTATGACAGGAAAAGGTAGAGAGCTGGCTGATGTGATGGAGAGAAGGAAGGTGGATATACTGTGTGTACAGGAGACCAGGTGGAAGGGTAGCAAGGCTCGTAGTATAGGAGCAGGATTCAAGCTGTTTTATTATGGTGTGGATAGTAAGAGAAATGGGGTAGGTGTGGTCCTGAAGGAGGAGTTTGTGTGGAATGTTCTGGAGGTGAAGAGAGTGTCAGACAGGGTGATGAGTCTGAAGTTAGAGATTGAAGGGGTTATGTTGAATGTGGTTAGTGGTTATGCCCCACAGGTAGGTTGTGAGTTGGAGGAGAAAGAGAGATTCTGGAGTGAATTAGATGAGGTGATGGAGAGTATTCCCACGGGTGAGAGAGTGGTGATAGGAGCGGATTTTAATGGACATGTTGGCGAGGGGAACACAGGTGATGAGGAGGTGATGGGCAAGTTTGGAGTTAAGGAAAGGAACCTGGAAGGACAGATGGTAGTGGACTTTGCTAAGAGGATGGACATGGGTGTGGTTAACACTTATTTTCAGAAGAGGGAGGAGCATAGAGTGACTTACAAGAGTGGAGGTAGGAGCACACAGGTAGACTACATTCTATGTAGAAGAGGCAATCTGAAAGAGATTAGTGACTGTAAAGTGGTAGTGGGAGAGAGTGTAGCCAGACAGCATAGGATGGTGGTGTGTAGGATGACTTTGATGGTCTGTAAGACGAAGAGGTCAAAGATAGAGAAGAAAACCAAGTGGTGGAAGCTGAAAAAGGAGGAATGTTGTGAGGAATTTAGACAGAAGTTGAGGCAGGCTCTGGGTGGTCAGGTAGTGCTGCCAGATGACTGGGAAACTACAGCAGAAGTGATCAGGGAGACAGGGAGAAAGGTGCTGGGTGTGTCATCTGGAAGGAGGAAAGAAGATAAGGAGACTTGGTGGTGGAATGAGGAAGTTCAGGATAGTATCCAGAGGAAAAGGTTAGCCAAGAAGAAGTGGGACATGGACAGGACTGAAGAGAATAGACAGGAATACAAGGAGTTACAGCGCAGAGTGAAGAGGGAGGTGTCTAAGGCCAAGCAGAAGGCATATGAAGAGTTGTACACTAGGTTAGACACTAGAGAAGGAGAGAAGGACTTGTACAGGTTAGCTAGGCAGAGGGATCGAGATGGGAAGGATGTGCAGCAAGTTAGAGTTATTAAGGATAGAGATGGAAGGGTGCTCACAAGTGAGGAGAGTGTACAGAGGAGATGGAAGGAATACTTTGAGGAGCTGATGAATGAGGAAAATGAGAGGGAAAAAAGAGTAGAAGGGGTGAACTCTGTGGAACAGAAAGTAGATAAGATTAGAAAGGATGAAGTCAGGAAGGCTTTGAAGAGGATGAAAAGTGGGAAGGCAGTTGGTCCTGATGACATCCCGGTGGAGGTCTGGAAGTGTCTGGGAGAGGCAGCAGTGGAATTTTTAGCTAATTTGTTCAACAGGGTTTTAGAGAGTGAGAGGATGCCTGAGGAATGGAGAAGAAGTGTGTTAGTGCCGATCTTTAAGAATAAGGGTGACGTGCAGAGTTGCAGTAACTATAGGGGGATAAAATTGATGAGCCATACAATGAAGGTATGGGAAAGAGTAGTGGAAGCTAGGTTAAGGAAGGTAGTGGACATTTGTGAGCAGCAGTATGGCTTCATGCCCAGAAAGAGCACAACGGATGCAATTTTTGCTCTGAGGATTTTGATGGAGAAGTATAGGGATGGTCAGAAGGAGTTGCACTGTGTGTTTGTAGACTTGGAGAAAGCATATGACAGGGTGCCAAGAGAAGAGCTGTGGTACTGTATGAGGAAGTCAGGAGTAGCGGAGAAGTATATCAGAGTGGTGCAGGACATGTATGAGAGGAGCAGGACAGTGGTGAGGTGTGCTGTAGGTCAGACAGAGGAGTTCAATGTGGAGGTGGGACTGCATCAGGGATCGGCTCTGAGCCCCTTCCTGTTTGCTATAGTGATGGACCAGTTGTCAGAGGAGGTCAGACAGGAGTCTCCTTGGACAATGATGTTTGCAGATGACATTGTGATCTGTAGTGAGAGCAGGGAGCAGGTGGAGGAAAACCTGGAGAGGTGGAGGTTTGCGCTGGAGAGAAGAGGAATGAAGGTCAGTCGTAGTAAGACTGAGTACATGTGTGTGAATGAAAGGGAGGGAAGTGGAACAGTAAGGTTACAGGGTGAAGAGGTGAAGAAGGTACAGGAGTTTAAGTACTTGGGGTCAACAGTCCAGAGTAATGGAGAGTGTGGGAAAGAGGTAAAGAAGCGAGTGCAGGCAGGTTGGAATGGGTGGAGAAAGGTGTCGGGAGTTCTGTGTGATCAGAAAATATCAGCGAGAATCAAGGGGAAGGTGTACAGGACAGTGGTGAGACCGGCCATGCTGTATGGTTTAGAGACAGTGTCACTGAGGAAGAGACAGGAGTCAGAGCTAGAGGTAGCAGAGCTGAAGATGTTGAGGTTCTCTTTGGGAGTGACAAGATTGGACAGGATTAGGAATGAGTACATCAGAGGGACAGCCCATGTTGGACGTTTGGGGGACAAAGTTAGGGAGGCCAGATTAAGATGGTTTGGACATGTTCAGAGGAGGGACAGTGAGTATATTGGTAGGAGAATGTTGGACATGGGGCTGCCAGGCAGGAGGCAAAGAGGAAGGCCAAAGAGGAGGTATATGGATGGAATAAATGAGGATATGAAGCTAGTGGGTGCAAGGGTTGAGGATGCAGAAGATAGGGATAGGTGGAGAGAGATGATTCGCTGTGGCGACCCCTGAAGGGAAAAGCCGAAAGAAGAAGAAGAAGAAGAGTCAGCTTCCTATCTCAGGCATTGAGAGGTTTTGGTTTCCAGGAATCATTCCACAACCATTA
Source organism: Hemibagrus guttatus (assembly GCA_033459395.1). Classification (NCBI taxonomy): domain Eukaryota; kingdom Metazoa; phylum Chordata; class Actinopteri; order Siluriformes; family Bagridae; genus Hemibagrus; species Hemibagrus guttatus. Next base: position 12,342,934 of record JAUCMX010000003.1, read on the forward strand.
CAATCATGTTTATATGGTAGGAGTAGGCAGTTGTGGGTTGAACTGACACAATCTTAAGCTTGTTCAGCTTCAGCTTATTGTGACTTCATGAGGGAACCAGATGCTTAATTTTCCATGTGTTCCCATGTTGTATGATGAGAATGATGAATGTTGTGCCATCTGAAAACATCAAGAGTTTAACAGAAGGGTGCTTAGAAGCCCAAGGGACCAGCTTTGTTGGTATGCCAGACCTTGATATTTCAGATTCATTATTTTTTTAGTTACCCCTATTTAAACATGTAGACAAAACACATTTTGTTCTGGATGACTTGTTTTGTGGTACTGTTTAATTTCAGTGGTAATAGACACAAATATAGTCTTCACCAGCAATGACTTAACAAAGCAGGCTGAGGTTATTTACTTTCCAAAATAGCTGTGGCACATACTGGTGTACTAAATAGTTTATGATAGTCTATAGTCTATGCTCTATGGCAACAGATAATTTATCACAGTGTGCATTTTTGGCAAACTATTTAATGCACTGGTATATGGTTTGGCATATAGCCAGCAACAGACTGAAGGTGAAGCCAGCATTCAAAACACTATGCAGTCATTAATGAGAGTGGTGAGATATGGATTTGTAAAATTGGATTTATTAAATGCAAATTGGACCTTTTCAGAAAGCAGCCACTGTTCAAGTCTGCTCCATTTTAAATAAAAAAGGGGAAAAGTGGAAAAACGCACCGTTTGTTTTTTGCTTTTAATCTATTCCAGCTCCCTTTCAGCAAATATCCTACATAACATAACATAATTTATGTTGACATAAACTATGTTTAATTAGTACTGATTGAATAATATTTTATTGTTAATGAACAATTGGTCTCAAACAATATGGTCTCAATCTCCAAGGAATGCTGTGAGCAGAAACACATTTGCTCTGTCAAAGTGAAAAAGGGTAAGCCTCTGGCAGTATAAATTTTATACAAGGCCTGGGATATGGCTATGAAAATATGTGACGTCACAAATGTGTAGGCTGTCATGAGCACCCACAATGAATCCGCAAATTTGGCATCTATGCTTGGAGGCACAGCTGTGTACGTGTGTACAGGGAGCACAGAGTGGGGAGAGTTCACATTTCTGATGACAGCTGCACTGATGATCAGAGATCAAAAAGTATTTTCCAAGTCTCATCTGCTGCTTCCTATCAGTCTGAATTTGGTGATCAAGAATATTTGATGGAAATATGTGGGTTTCTTTGTTTTTTTCAAAATTTGCTGTGATAGAAAGGCATTTCATCTAAACTTTATAGTTAGGCTAAATGTTAGTAATTTGTACATAATGGGCCTCATTAAATTAATTTATTTGTAAATTGTTTGGAGGTAATGTTGTATTGATGAAAATGTTCCTATTCCAAAAGAGCTCTTGAGTTAAATGTAAAAATGTAATGTTAACCTGGTTTGTTTAGCTTCAAACTGTATAATTAGCATAAGTTCTGGCTATGTTAAATACAGATTACACTTGCAAGTTTAAGAGGCTTATTTAATTAAAATACACTCACAAATTTAAGATAAAAAATGTGAAATTCTGTCTTTAATATTAACAACTTGGAAAATAAATCTCCAAAAAATAACCATAAATAAGGACAAATAAGACTAGCCATTTAATTAAGAAAAATGAAATATAACAGGCTATAATAGAAGCAAGCATTATTATATGTATATGATGGCTGATGAGCTGCAACGGCTCTTTCATCATTTAGTACGTTGTTGTTTTCAGCTGTCTGTGATCTGTGCTTTTTAAGGGGTTTTGTGAGTGTCATAAATGCAAATCAGTGGTGCTGTTAATGTGTATGGTACTTAGTCATTTGAGCACAAGTAAACTTTTATTACTGAAACTTTTGTACATGTGGCATGAATTTTTCATTCAGTTTGCTTGAAGATAACATACATTCCACTTTACTAAAAAAATTAATAAATGTTGCCCATCGTATATAAAATATCACAAGACATTTCCACTAACTGATTAAGTAATACGCATGACTACAAATAACAGGGATCAACATCACATCTACCTTAAATATATGACTTACAGGTTTATCTGATAATCATGGATCATTTTCAGGTAGGACAGCTTACTGTAATGCAAGTGAAATGCATACACACATCTTGAGTATTAGACTTTCTCTAATCTCCCAGTGTTTGTTTGTGTCCTCTAGTGTTCTACAGTACAAAACATCACTTTTTATTTTGCACAGTTGTTATGTGTCAATGCATTGGATGAAGAGGCATAGAAAAAAATCAGCATGTCAATTACAGTCATTTTGCCAACAGAAATAGACAAAAGCCTATAAGGACACTCACTGTGTGAGAGCGTGTGTGTAAATGTATGTGTATGTTGGGCCTGTGTTAAGAGACAAAGGTTGTGAAGTGGATTGAGATAATGGCTTTCTGTGATTACCCCATGCTGTGTGAGTGTATGTGTGTATGAGTCTTGTGTGTTTGATGAAGAAATACTATAGCTATGCCCACATGACCCATTTAAGTCACAGCAGAAGTGGCACCCATCTGTCACTGTCTGCTTCATTTGGAGTCACCTAAAAATAAATAGCACAAGAATTCAACTATTATGACCAAGCCATGTAGATAATAATAATAATAATAATAATAATAATAATAATAATAATAATAATAATAATGTACATTGTCTTATAGGCCTTTAATAATGAGATCCATTTGCAGTTATGTCACCAGTATATTTGTTCACCAATAAGATTATGCAATAGTCATAGGCTTTAGGTGAATATTTTTAATAAATATCTTGTTTCTTTTATTGGACCTTTTAGAAAAATGTCAGCAATGTTTTATTTTTCCTGCAGCTACACAGGTTAGCGCTTCAGAATTACAAGATGTGTTCCAAGAAACATCTTCCAACATCTTCCAAATTAATGCCAATGGTGAGTAGAATTTGTTGAAAATTAGATGTTCAATTCATAAACAATTGTACTTTTTAAAAAAAGCAAGATCCAGAGTTATTTATTCATATTTATTCATTACTTTCCACAGTGGTCACATTAGAAAAGAGCCTTCAGTCACTGGGGACATCAAGAGACACAGCAGAGCTACGCCAGAGCCTGTAAGTGTCTATGTACTCACAAGCTATATTCATTTTATATATAATATTACAGAACACACAGACCTTGTACAGATGTAGCCATTAAGGTTTTATTCTCCGATATTTACAAGTTTTCCTTTCAATATTTGGAAGGAAAATGCACTCAAAAAGTGTTTCACATTCTGATGTGTCAAGCAAACATTCTGACAGGTAGAACAAATCAGATTCATTTTACCCATAATGGTTCAGTTGTATTATTGCCAAAGGCCTTCTGTCTGTCTAATCATACATCAGGAAGTAGTAGATTTATAAAGCAGGATAATGCACATAGCTAGCCATGTTAGCTGATGTACATTAAAACACAGCTTATTAGACCTATCAGAGTACGGTAATTGGGCAAGCCTGCTGTGGACAAGAGAATGTTATTAATATTATTTAATACAAAACAAAACAAACAGTTTTTTTAAGGGGGGCACGGTGGCTTGGTTGTTAGCACGTTTGCCTCACACCTCCAGGGTTGGGGGTTTGATTCCCGCCTCCACCATGTGTGAGTGGAGTTTGCATGTTCTCACCGTGCCTCGGGGGTTTCCTCCGGGTACTCCGATTTCCTCCCCCAGTCCAAAGACATGCATTGTAGGTTGATTGGCATTTCTAAATTGTCCGTAGTGTGTGATTGCGTGAGTAAATGAGAGTGTGTGTGTGTGTGCCCTGCGATGCGTGTCCAGGGTGTATCCTGCCTTGATGTCCAATGACGCCTGAGATAGGGACAGGCTCCCCGTGACCTGTGAACAGATCGGATAAGCGGTAGACAATGGATGAAAACAAACAGTAACAGTAGCAGTAGAAGGAGCAAATGTTGTAGCCTGGGGTCAAGTTGCTTCTTCCATTTTAGGGACCTTTTGCTTCATCTATGGATAATCAGTCAACAACATTAAAACCACCTACCAAATTTTGTTTAGGTCCCCCTTGTGCTGCTAAAACAGCTGTTGAGGACCTTTTGAGGAATAGACTTCACAAGGTCTCAGAAAGAGTGCTGTGTTGGTTGGCACCAGGACATTAGAAGTAGGTCCTTTAAGTCCTCTAAGTTGTGAGGTGGGGCCTCCATGGATTAGGCTTGTTCGTCTAGCACATCCCAGAGATGTGATCCCACAGACTTATTAGACCAGGCCACCATCTTTTTTTGCCAGATGGTCCAGGTTATGGTTTGTGATGCTCATGTGTTCACTGTAGATGTATTCAGCATTGAACGGGTCATCTTGGGCACCCTGTCTGTTCTGCGACCCTGCAGCCCTATAGCGGTGATGCATTGTGTGCTGACACCTTTCTATCATAGTCAGCATTAATCTTAGTAATTTGTGCTAGAGTAGCTCTTCTATAGGATCAGACGAAACGGGCTAGACTTCACTCCCCACCTATATCAATGGGCCTTGGCAGTTTACACTGCTAGAACTGAAGCAGTACAGATCAGTCCATCAATGCACATCACAATTATCCATTTCTGTGCTGTGATGTAAATATATAAATAAAATTCAGTGCAGATGTATAAACCAGCTTTTACACATTACACACTTGAATGCAGCTTTTCTTGTGCAGACCAAAGTTTTGATGTACAACACAGATTACTTGCCATTTTATAGGTTTAAGGCCACCTTCTGGCACATATCCAACACATAAATATGAGCTCTCAGGTCTTCATTGTTCCCAAACCTCTCCACCTCTAGATATAGATATAAAGCCGAACAAGCTGTCAGTGCCTATTTTCTCTTTTTTATCATCTCATTCCCTTCAGACTTCAATTACTCTTTTCGGTAAGGCTGCCAGCAACTACGTAATTCATGGCTTGTCTGCAAGTGGTCAATCTGAAATGGCTGTGTCTGTGTAAACTGCATTACACACACCATGTCCACTGGCATGTCATCAATTCTGTCAGCCTTTTCTAGCAATGTGACATTCATGCATTGTCAAAATTCTTTTCTTTAAGATCATCAGTACAAATCTCTGGAGAAACTGAAAACATCTAGTAAACATCTTTATTCAGCTGTCCCATATGCTGGTTTGTGGTCTGCAAACTAAATGTTTACATTCTTATAGTGTGTATGATATAGAGCTGATATTAATCATGCAGCCACATACTGGTTGATTTTCTTAGAGTTCTTCTTCTTCTTCTTCTTCTTCTTAACAATACTACTACTACTACTACTACTACTACTAGTAATAATAATAATAATAATAATAATAATAATAATAATATGTATGTATGTATTTTAATATTCCTTCATATTTAATCATTTGTTAGATGGTTTTGTGTAATTTACAAGTGGAGCATAATACAGTTAAAGGATAAAGATCTTAAATGTGACAGTGATACAACTGCTGCAAGACTGACCTTCAACTAGCTGAATAGAACAGGGTAGAACAGGGAAAGCCACAACTATACAGACACTCTCTCTCTCTCATTCTCTCTCTCATTCTCTCTCTCGTTCTCTCTCTCTCTCTCTCTCTGTCTCTCTGTCTCTCTCTCTCTCTCTCTCTCTCTCTCTCTCTCTCTCTCTCTCTCTCTCTCTCTCTCTCTCTCTCTCTCTTTCTCTCTCTCTTTCATTCACCCAGACCAAGAAACATGAGAGTAAGTAAAAAATCCTTTTCTAAAAAAAATCCACAGCTTCAAATCACAGGCAAACTTATGAGTAATTCATCCAAAACTGTTTACTTTATTTTGCAAAAGCAGGCTTCCTACTGGGATTAAAATAATTATGTTCATAAAGAGATCTTCCCAAATCATTACAATCATATCTCAATCAAAGAAAACATGCAATATTCTGTGGTCAATCTGTGAATTCAGACATATTTGATCTAATAGATAGCCTATAAATATATATCCACATTATAGCCATTAAGATGTTATGGGTCAGGTCAGACAGGAAAATGTCCTCAAGAGATATAGTGGGTAAATACATGGTTGTCAGTCTAGTCTACATTGCCTATATCACAAAATTGAATATTTGAATTGAAAACTCTGAAAATCTCTAACATATTAGACTCAGGGAAGTTGATGATGCTTATGTTGGAAGGCTTTACTGATCGAACCAGTTCACAACCCAAACAATGGTGGATAAATGGATAAGCTGGTATAGAAACCTAAATGACTAAGCTAAAAATATGCAATGTAATAGAGTAAAATAAAGTAGGGAAAGCTAATTAAGCACAGTAATAAACACACCCACGAGTACAGCAATTCCAGATGCATCAATATCTTTCTCTAATAAAGTGTCTGAGCCCACACACTGTGTTTGCTCCCTCAACCAGAAGCCAATCTTTGGCTATAAATGGTAGTATTTTGTCTTCACATTGCATATAAAACATATTATTTGAATCTGGAATTTATTTTTTCTCAACATACTTTTGTCAGTGTTTCTGCTACTGAGAAAGGTCATGTACCATACATGGCAACCTAATTAATCCAATTAATAACAATCAATAGTAGTATTGTAGCATTAGTGCATCAGGCGGTGGGATTCAGAATGAGTAAGGCATGCAATAGTCGTATCATTACATCACTGTGAAGCATGATATTTCAAAATAAATTTCTACAATGTTTTGCAAACATTAATGAAATCACTGACCACTACCCTCCTGGGGATACTTGTCTCCCAAGCAATTAAGAACAAAGACTTATTTAACCTGGGCAAATAATTTTTGATTTGAAGAAGGTTTTCCCAGTTTTCTTAAAACTTATCTTACTTAGTTAAAATATTGCTTCAGCCATTTCTTTAAATAATAATTAATAGTGATATACTGTAGTGTATATGTCTCTAATGGTGAATGTTCATTGAAGCCTTCTCAGAATTGCACAAATTTCAGCTGCATCAGAGGTCGTTTCATGTGAAGGAGGGGCCAGTACTGCTCAAGTAATTACCTTAACAATGTTCGATTGACCTGTCATATGATCTGATGGCTTTCTGATGTGTCTGAAATTTTGGTTAGTGTTATTGCAGTGTGAGCAGCCCTACAACCCAATTTCTTCTAGTCATTTAGCTTTTTTTTTTTTCTTCATAAAATTGTGAATGTCAGTGCATGGCAAGCGGTGATGATGTCATCAAAATGGCTCATACTGTATTGACAGAGTGCATGGAGGTCAGGATGGTAAAGCTGTACCAACAACATCATATAATTTTTGCCATATCATATAAGATATTTTTTATCATCCTACCATGACTGAGAAGAATATAAAAAATTAAGTGCCAAGTCTGCTCGGCTGAAACAGTGTCTCATGTGTGAGCACCCACACTATGTGATCTCTGTGTCAAATTGCGTGGCCTTCAGACTTTTAATGGAACTTTCAATACACAGAACTGTTCTTTACTTTACAGTTGCAGAGCATGTGTCATGGCCTATGAGCATATATAAATCAAGACTATACAGAGCCAGCAATCATCAGATGATTCCATTCTGTTATGTCTGTACCGCTTATCCGATCTATTCTCAGGCCACGGGGAGCCTGTGCCTATCTCCGGCGTCATTGGCATCAAGGCAGGATACACCCTGGACAGGGTGCCAACCCATCACAGGGCACACACACACACACTCGTTCACTACGGGCAATTTAGAGACTCCAATCAGCCTAGAAGTATATCTTTGACTTCCACATGACTGTGGGAGGAAACTGGAGCACCCGGAGCAAACCCGCCAAGCACAGGGAGAACATGCAAACTCCACACACAGTGAGCAGGAGCGAGACTCGAAACCAGGACACTGGAAGTGTGAGGCGAACGTGCTAACCACTAAGCCACCGTGCCGCCTCATCAGCTGATAAGAGAGAAAATTATAAGGTATCTACTTGGACTATGAACATATTACTAAATACAAGTTTATCACAGTGCAGTTGAATTATTGAATCAGAAGACTTAAATTGATAAATTTTTGTTACAGCACAGCTCTGTCAACAGTTCTGACTGTAACATAAATTCTAGTATATTACTGTTTCTATAGTAACAACTCATTCACAGGGACTAAGAATAATCTAAGACTAATTTAAGCTTATAATAAACAGATAAACTATAGACAATAAGCATAGACAAATCTATAATTAAACAATATTGCATGAGCAAGAGTGCTGAGGCATGAGGCTGCAGGTAATCACAGCTGCTGATATTGGGTATAATTGTAAAAATTGTGTATGTGTGATATTACTTTTATACAACAGTTCTATAAATAAGAAATTGTACAAAATATTGAGTAGCAATATTGAGGATACAAGATTTTACTTGAACTAACTAACTGTTGTATAATATAACTGTTGCATTATAATATTCATTCATTCATTGTCTACTGCTTATCCGAACTATACTCGGGTCACAGGGAGCCTGTGCCTATCTCAGGCATCATTGGGCATCAAGGCAGGATACACCCTGGACGGAGTGCCAACCCATCGCAGGGCACACACACACACTCTCATTCACTCACACAATCACACCCTACGGACAATTTAGAGATGCCAATCAACCTACCATGCATGTCTTTGGACCAGGGGAGGAAACCGGAGCACCCGGAGGAAACCCCCGAGGCACGGGGAGAACATGCAAACTCCACACACACATATGGCGGAGGCGGGAATCGAACCCCCAACCCTGGAGGTGTGAGGCGAACGTGCTAACCACTAAGCCACCGTGCCACTGTGTTATAATATGTTTTATAATATAAGTTATACAATTTAAATGAATGTTTATCCCTATATTTAATTGAAGTACCCTGCCTTTTTAATTTTATTAACTTCAAGGGAAAGAACAAAGTGGCTGGTGAGGGGGCGATTGTTAATAAAAATGCTATAACATTCTGTATGTTAGGAAATAACTTAATAACTATGTTAGGAAAATCTTATTGACAATCCATAACAGTAAATGTGCACCACTCTAGTAAGGATTTTTGTCCACTAACAGCACAGTCTGGTGCATACTATTCCTTACCTTCACAGAACTGGGCTTAGTTCTTTATTTTATTATAAATGCAACATTTTGAATGATTAATAATAATAATCAATTCTGTGCAAGGTTTGCATTTTCCAATCCTTTTCATACCATAGCCATTGTTCTGTCTATTCTCAAGGTCTTTGCCAATATGAAAACCTGATATAGGCAGTATAGTAATACTAAAATATCCTTATTGTTTTTTCTGCAAGTGATATGCTAAAAAACAAACAAACAAAAGAGCACACCATCTGTCACTGCTTGGTAATTTGTAGCCACATCATTTAGAACAATAACCTATTCTTGTATTAGTGTTCTCAAAATTTGTGTCTTGCCAGATTCATAGGAAAACATGTAAACTATCAAGATTATTCACTAATGATTTCTAAACTTTTTTAATGTGCTTGTCTACACATATTTGTCTAAACATCTCTAACAAAATTATTCTATAATGTGCCTTGTAGTTCAGTTGGGAATTCATGCAACTGGCTTTAAGATTTCTAATACTGAGGAACATACTACTCCAGTAATATGTACGCTATACAATCCCTGCTCAATTAAGTTCAACATCATTACCAATCATTGTCTTCTAACACTGGACAAGATCCCCTGAAGACCTGCTCAGCTCTCTGTCTTTATTATCTACTTTATCCAATTTTTATTCTCCTGTATATAGCATGAAGGTAAAATTACTACAGGGGATTTATATGTATTAAAGTCCTCTTGTGTGGATAAGCAGAAGAAATTAGAAGTTACTTGTTCCAGTGCCTCATCTCATCTCATCTCATCTCATCTCATCTCTGTACATTAATGCATAATCTGCCTACTTAGTACACACATTAAACATTTTTGAAGATATTTAACATGTTGATCTCCATTGGTAAATTAGTGATGTAGGCAATGTTTGTATTTTTGTACTACCTCTTGTTCTCTCTGCCACCTTCTTTCTCTCAGAGCGAGTTGGATTGGTTTGTGTTTTTCACTCCTTTTTCAGTGTTTCTCTCAATTGACCTTGACTGAGCTCTCCTCTGTCCAGTATTAATTCACCACGCCTAGTCTGTCTGAGCAGGGGGCCAGACTACACACCTCTCTCTCCCTCTTTCCATCTCTCTTTTGCCCCCTGCTGCACCCCAGCCATGATTCTATTAGAGCCAGTTTCCACGGAAACCTCTCGGTTCCAGGGTCATACCTCCCAGATGGCGACGAGTCGCCCAGAGACTGGTGCCCTCCCCCCAAAACACACACACACACACATACACACTGCTCTCTCCCTGGTGTCACTGGCAAGTCATGATAGAAGCTACCTCAGCACTAACCTCAAAAAAATTCAGACTAAAGTGTCAAGGCTGTCGTAAGCTGCCAAAAAAGCGAGGCCAAAGCTATTATTTGAGACTGAGAGTTCATGAGGTATGATTTAATAAGCACAAAATTTTAACATTTTCAAACTGAAACAAACAAAATGTTTGAAAAAAAAAAAAAAACCCACTAAACTTTGGCTCTCAGAAATTCCTGTAAGTGGGATGAAATCATTTAGCTAATTGATTTCAGCCCATCTTTGTAATCAGGGAAACACATCCACAAAGCTAAGTGGATTAATGATTCACAGTCTTTATGCTTGTTATCACATTATGTATTCTGCACTGCTGTTTTAGAGGACTTTTCAGGGACACTGCTTGTCTTTAGCATAGGAATACACATCATGTAGCTTTCCATGGTAGGTTTTCTCACTGTGAGTGCAAACCTGAAATATATTACAAGTTAACATGTTCAAAGCTCAGTGGCCACAATTTTCTTTTACTTTCTGACAAATCTGTTTTAGCAATCTAAATAATAAGCCCCCATTAAGCACTTTATTAGGAACATACTAATACTGGTTAGGACCTACATTTGTTCTCAAAACAGCTAAAATTTTCCTTGGAATGGATTCCACAAGATGTTGGAAACAGACCTTTGAAAGATCATGCAACTTTCATGCTGCAAACCTCTAGTTCAACCACATCCTAAAACTGTTGTATTGGATTCAAATCTGTTGTCTGGGAAGAAAAATATTGAACTCATCATGTTCATAAAACCAGTTTGAGTTGATATTTGCTTTGTGACATGATGCATGGAAATCGAGATTCATCAGACCAGACCACATTTTTACAGTCTTCAACTGTCCAGTTTTGAGTCTGTGCCCACTGCGGACCCAGCTTGGTTAATTCCATGGTTCAGCTCATGGTTCATTAAAGTTTGATGTGTTCTGAGATGCTTTTCTGATCACCACAGTTGTGTTTATCTGAGTTACTGTAGCGATCTGTCAACTCAAACCAGTCTGGTCATTCTCAGTTGACCTCTCTTCTCAACAAGGCTTTTCCATACACATAACTGCTGCTCACTGGATGTTTTTCTTGATCTTTTTAAGTAATCTCTAGAGACTGTTGTGTAAATCCCAGCAGATCAGCATTCTCAGAAATACTCAAACAAGCCCATCTGGCACCAAAATCATTCCACAGTCCAAATCACGTTTTTAACTCATTCTAATGGTTCATGTGAATATGACCAAAATTGCATTGCCACCACATGATTGGCTGATTAGATTATTGTGTGAATTAGTAGGTGAACAGATTGTTACATATTTTTTTATTCATCATTATTACATAAATATTTATTTTAGGAGGAAAACTGAGAGCCATAAGAGCATTGATGATTTTTATGCTAGCTTGTGTGTGTGTGTGTCTATACTATTATAGTCATGTAATTAAATCTTGCTTACAATCATTTGCATACCATCTTTGACAGTCAACCTAAATGATCTCTACCTTAAAGTATGAGGTCTTCTGTAAAACTCATTCATTGCCATGTAACTGTTAATAGATGCTGAAGAATAATTTTATTTATTATTCTTAGTATAATATTTCTGAGGATCGAAATATGTTGATCAATGCACAAATGACTTAAAAGGTAATCCACATATTTTCCTTTCTGGACCAGTCCTTGTCTTGTTATTAAAGGTGATATTTTGTAGAATGTTTTTATTAAAGATGCACATTTTCATTTTTGAAAGTGTTTTTAGACTTTTTACAATTGCACAGTTCCATATATATATACAGTGGTGTGAAAAAGTGTTGGCCCCCTTCCTGATTTCTTATTTTTTTGCATGTTTGTCACACTTTAATGTTTCAGATAATCAAACACATTTAAATATTAGTCAAATATAACACAAGTAAACACATCATGCAGTTTTTAAATGAAGGTTTTTATTATTAAGGGAAAACAAAATCCAAAACTACATGGCCCTGTGTGAAAAAGTATTTGCCCCCTAAGCCTAATAACTGGTTGGGCCACCCTTAGCAGCAACAACTGCAATCAAGCGTTTTCCATAACTTGCAATGAGTCTGTTAAAGCGCTGTGGAGTAATTTTGGCTCACTCATCTTTGCAGAATTGTTGTAATTCAGCCACATTGGAGGGTTTTCTAGCATGAACCACCGTTTTAAGGTCATGCCACAGCATCTCAATCAGATTGAGGTCAGGACTTTGACTAGGACACTCCAAAGTCTTCATTTTGTTTTTCTTCAGCCATTCAGAGGTGGGCTTGCTGGTGTGTTTTGGATCATTGTCCTGCTGCAGAACCCAAGTTCGCGTCAGCTTGAGGTCACAAACAGATGGCTGGACATTCTCTTTCAGGATTTTTTGGTAGACAGCAGAATTAGAATTCATATATCCTTTTCATATTCACTGAATCTAGTTTCCTTGTAACAGTTTTGATGCTTTTTTCCCTCAGCCAGGAAATTAGCTCCGCCCTCAGCTGAAGGCAAGTTGCTCAGCTCTTCTCCTTCCCCTTTAAAGCTTAGCCATGAATCAAAGTTTCAACATAGGTACTGGTGTTAATTTATCATTGCATTCAGTTCACCTCACAGGCAGCAGTGGGCTTTAAAATCCATAAACTCCACTTTTAAACCTTGAATTTTACCTAAAAGTGTATCATGAATGAAGTAACACATGTTGGATGATGTAATTTTTTCCCCATTTTCCTTTTTAAATACATCAAAAAGCTACCAGTCGTGTAAGTTAAAATTAAGGTAGTTTAGCAAACAATATGAGCAACAGGATAACAGACACAACCAATAGAAACCGTAAACAGGCCTCTAGTTGATCATTAGTCAAGTGATGAAGAGGGTTTTGTTTGTTTATGGTTTCTGTTGACTGAACACAAACAGCACAGATTGTGGTACTGCTCTTGAAATAAAATCAATGCATAGAACATGGCCACAATATTTTCAGTAATTAATATGATCATAAACAAACACAAACAGACTAGCTACAAGCAACAGGAAACATTGCACCAATTCAACAATTTGAGTCTCAGCATAAATTCTATTCTGTATAAAAATGTAACAGTGGTATAAGTAAAAGTGGTTTGGTGGAAGACGTTTATAGACCTGAGGAATTGTTTGATTTATAATTATCAGTTGATCATAAAATAAATAAATGATTAGAATGAATCTGGTATGGTGACTTAGTGATTAGCCAGTTTTCCTTGCTCTTTGGGAGTATTTCTGTTTCCTCACTCTGTCCAACAATATGCGCTGTAGGCTGACTAGCATTTCTAAGATGTTCATAGTGTGTGAATAGTTGTGTGAGTGTGTGAGATCGTACCCTCGTGCCATGAGATGTGTTGGCACCCAGTCCAGGATGTCCCCCTTTTTGTGCCCCATGGCCTTTGGGATAGACTCCAGGCTGCCTGTGACCCCAACCCCCCAAGGATGAGCTATGCGAAGGAAGAATTTCACTATGTATATCTGACACATAAAGACAACTCAACTTAACAAGGATTTCAGAAATTGAATGGATGGATGATTAGGCTGAAGTTCATACAGAAATAGATGAAAGTACTTCATAAATAGACAGTTGTACATTAAACAAATCCACTAAGTAAATGTTCTGTGACAGATGCTGTATTTGTTACTATAAAAATATACCCCAATGACCATTAGCTAAATTAAGGTGATGACTGTAAAATAACTTTGTGTAATTATTTTTCTTTTCTGCCCAAACCTTGTTTGTCATTAACACTAGTGTGTGTGTGTGTGTGTGTTTGTGGGTGTGTTAGTGCAATATTGGAGCAATTATTAGCCCTGTGGAATCCATTGATCTAGAGTGTTTGTTACCAGAAATACATTTTCATTTTAGTGTTTGTCAGAATGACTGATGGAGGATGCTCCATTACCAGGAATGGTCCGGTGGCTGATGGCATATAACATTATTGTTTTTCTGCTCATTTACTCAGTGCCTCTTATATATTATTGTTTCCTCCTGGATGGAGGTCAATAAAACAATGCAGGCTTTCCACCACAAAAGATGAAAATAGTCTCTGAGTAATTCCAAATATAAACATTAACAGTTACTTTAAAAAATAGAGAAAAGTGCACATCACCCTCTCTGAGTCATCCCTAGTCATATTGATAATGGTCTGGACTAAAGTGAATTCCAACCTTCTTTTAAAACTCTGTGTTGTAATTCCTGATAGTTCCTAATTATTTATGTTACGGGTGGTAGGCCCTGTGTTGGGCCACTAGGGGGGGTTTCCAGCAGGGGTTATGTTATATTGTGTTATGTCACTGTTTACGTCATGTCATGTGCTTTGTTTTAGCCCCACCTTATTCCCATTGTTTTCTAATTCACCTGTTCCTAATGTTGCACCCAATTATGCTTTGTATTTATAGCGGCCTTTTGCCAGGGTTTGGGGCTGGTCGTCGTATGTAGCGTCTACGTGTGGTGTCGATCCTGTGCTCATGTTTGTTTGTTTTAAGTTAAATAAACTCCCTGTCTCCGTCTGTCCTCGCGCTGGGTCTGTTTTCCTTATGTTTTGGATACTGGAAACGTGACAATTTAATGGTTGAAATTCTACCACCATTATCCAAGATGGCATAATTCATTGTGCGGCTCTATATTTAGCAAAAGATCAATGTAATCACACCGCATCAGAAATAGTCTTCAAAACATTAACATGCACTTCTAAAACAAATTAGCATTAAATGATGCATGTAGACAGTTTGACAGCTTTTAAATCCTGAGCAAAATGGCATGAATTAATTTTTTGATTGATATGGTGCAAATCATCTTGATAATTGCTGCTCATCCACGTCAAGCAGACTTTACTTTGTTGCCTCTGCTAAACTCAGATCTAGAAAGATAGGGGCTTAGAAGTCATTCATTCATTCATTCATTCATTCTTGACATTGTTTTTATTGCATACCTATTTGTTTGTTCATGGTAACTGGATGGTAATTATTAATTGATATTTTAATTCCTTCCACATCATTAAACCTAAACATACTTTCAAAGTGAATACAAAATAAAAAAGCATCAATTATATATTTGATAGGATGCATGTGGTTTATTATTAAGTAATAAAAGTAATAAAACCCTATAGATTGTGTTTTTATGGAAAAATAATCAATGACCGAGTGGTGTGTAGCATCCTAAAGCAAAGCAGTGAAACTTTTGTGACGCCAAGTATAACATCCCACCTGGCGGCACTCCCATCAGACCGCCAGAGGGACCCCTCACCCGAATTCTAGCACCACCAAGGAAGGAACACTTCCAGGTTTTTAGGATATTAAGCAGCATGCATGCTACATTGGTGGCTCAGTGGTAGGTTTCTCGCCTATCATGCGGAAGGCTTGAGTTCGATTCCCAGCCAATGCCTCAACTCCAGCCCCTAGATGTAGTGCCGGTCCCAAGCCTGGAAAAATGGGAGGGTTGCATCAGGAAGGGCATCCGGCGTGAAATATTTGCCAAGTTGTTGTGCTGATCCAAGTTGTTGTGCGGACCTGTTGGTCCGCTGTAGTGACCCCGAACAGGGAGCAGCCGAAAGTAAGCAGCATGCATGATACATACGACACGAAGTATTGTTTCTCATGAGACTTACCAAGACGTGATTACCTGCTATTGTTTGGATTATCATGTATGACCTCTGCTTTGTGTTCCGGTATTTACGAGTTTGGTTTTGCTATTTCGGATTTGTTTGCTTGTTTTCTTTGATTTTCTGATTTTGACTATTTTCTACGTGTTCCCGTTTCTGTCTTTTCAAGTCAAGAATCTTTTATTGTCAGACAATATTCACACCAGACTGATAGACGTTGCACCTCCTCTCTGTATGCTGACTTGTCGTTCTTGCTGATGAGACCCACCACGGTCAGCAAAGTGAACAGCAGTGGGCTGATCACACAGCCCTGAGGGGCTCCAGTGCTCAGTGTGGTGGTGCTGGAGAAGCTGTTCCCGAATCTGACTGACTGAGGTCTCCCTGTCAGGAAGTCCAGGATCCAGCTGCAGAGGGAGGTGTTCAGGCCCAGCAGGCTCAGTTTCTCTATCAGGTGCTGAGGGATGATTGTGTTGAATGCTGAACTAAAGTCTATGAACAGCATTCATACATATGTGTCCTTATTGTCCAGGTGTGTGAGGGACAGATGGAGGGTTGTGGTGATGGCATTGTCCGTGGAGCGATACGCAAACTGCAAGGGGTCCAGTGAGGGTAGTAGCTGGGTCTTGATATGCCTCATGACAAGCCTCTCGAAGCATTTCATCATGATGGGTGTGAGTGCAATGGGACAGTAGTCATTGAGGCATGAAACTGTAGACTTCTTCGGCACAGGGACGATGGTCATTGTCTTGAGGCACATAGGAACAATGGCGCTGCTCAGGGAAATGTTGAAGATGTCAGTGAAGACATCCACTAGCTGTTCTGCACATTCCCTGAGCACTCTGCCAGGTATGTTGGCTGGTCCAGCAGACTTCCGTGGGTTAACTCTGCCTAGAGATCTCTTCACGTCAGCTGTGGAAAGACAGAGCACCTGGTCATTGGGAGGAGGGATGGTCTTCCTCGCTGCTACGTTGTTCTGTGCCTCGAACCGAGTCATTCAGTGCATCTGGGAGGGAGGTGTCACTGTCACAGGCAGATGGTGTGGTCTTGTAGTTTGTGATCACCTGTATGCCCTGCCACATGCGCCAGGAGTCTCCCCTGTCTTGAAAGTGGCCATGGATTCTCTGGGCGTGCATGCGCTTTGCCTCTTTGATGGCTCGAGACAGTTTGACCCTTGCTGTTCTTAAGGCCTCCTTATCCCCAGCTCTGAAGGCGGAGTCTCTCAACTTCAGGAGAGCACGCACTTCTGCAGTCATCCATGGTTTCTGGTTGGAGCGTGTGGTGATGGTCTTGGAGACTGTCACGTCATCGATGCACTTGCTGATGTAACTGGTCACTGATGTCGTGTACTCCTCCAAGTTGATAGTCGCCATTGCTTGCAGCCTCCCTGAACATATTCCAGTCAGTGCACTCAAAAAGAGCAGAGATGGCCAGGTTTTAACCTGTTTCAGAATCGGTTTAGTGCGTCTGACGAGTGGTCTGTATGCTGTAATCAACATAACAGAAATGTGGTCTGAGTAGCCGAGGTGGGGGCGGGGCTCCGCACAATACGCACCGGGAATGTTTGTATAAAGAAGATCCAGCGTGTTCGTGCCTCTTGTAGCAAAGTCCACATGTTGATGGAATTTAGGGAGAACAGACTTGAGATTTACATGATTGAAATCTCTGGCAATAATGAACAGTCCGTCAGGGTGAGCATTCTGCAGCTTGCTAATAACTCTGTAGAGCTCAGACAGAGCCTCCTTAGCCTTAGCGCTGGGGGGAATGTACACTTCGAAAATGAAAGTGGTGGTGAATTCCTGTGCTAAATAAAATGGCCTGCATCTAACAGTCACAAACGCCATTAGCGATGAACAGTAGCTAGAAACAAGTGCTGTGCTTCCGCTTCCTCAAGCACTGTTTGCGGTGTCCTCTCTCCCAGCCACCGGCATCAGGCAACACCAAGGTCTGAAGGCCTGGTCTTTGCAGCAAGCCGAGGTTGCAGAGTTTTTTGAGTACTTCATCATGCAGGTTGGTTACTGTACTGTATGAGATTACTATACTGTATGAGAGTCTCGCAGTCGTATGCATGAACACCACTGTCTACGGTATCTATGCACTTTGATACTTGGGCTAAAACACAGAAATAGCACCATTTTGGAACCGGAATGGCCGCTGTGTGCTACTGCTGCGCCGCCATCTTGTAAACAAAGAATTTACAGGTAAAAAATTTTGCCTGCTGAATTGGATTTGTAATAAATATATAATATATTATATTATATTATTATATAAATATGTAATATCATATATAAAATGTTATTCATTATATCAACCCCCCCTTCTTTGTCTCATTCAGTTGTGTAGTTGGTTCCTTTTCAGAATAGGACAATAATCCAAGGAAAAATGAGCAGTGAGTAATATGCGTTGGCCAGGGTCAGGCATTTACAGATGGAGGAGGATTTCACAATGTAACAGGAAATAATTTTGCACTTATTTACTGCAATACTTACAGCTAAGATTAGAACAGAAACTGGTTGTTCTCTCGACTGTACGTCTGAGCAAGATAGTGTCATCAATGCAAATCTAATTGATCCAGTCTAATTGCTCACACTGATAATTGCTGTCTCTTCTTTCTTTTTATGCACTGTCTATAGCTGCTCTGCCTCCAGTGACAGCTCTGACAGCTCCACTAAAATAACCTTTACCATGCATGTCTCACTAAGCTGCTGTGTTTCACCTGCTGGTTAGTAACATGTAGTGGTTTGTGGATTCAGCCTTAGCCACTTTTAATTTAATAACCCGGCTGTATAAGAAGGGATCATAGTCTGAGGTATTTCAACAGCCCACCATAGATAAGTCCATTAGGGACAATTACCTTTGCAAAATTTGCCAATAATGAATCATTCTGAGAGAGAGAGAGAGAGAGAGAGAGAGAGAGAGAGAGAGAGAGAGAGAGAGTGTGAGTGAGTGAGTGAGTGAGTGAGTGAGTGAGTGAGTTTATGCTTAATATGAGTAATACATGAACTTTTTTTCAGTGCCTATATACACTATAAACCCCTGAAGATGATGTGGGTGAGGTTGATGCTTCTGTAGAGGACGATGAAGAGGCATATGATAATTCTTTAAAGGTGTTTAGTGCATTTGAATGTGAATATATTATAAAATAATTTGCTAGGAACTACTTTCATATGAAGTCTTTTTGAGTTTAGCTGAGAAATATTACTTGAAATATAAAGTCTTGACTACACAATATTTTTAAGCTTAATATTACCATGCAACATCCATGCAATGTCTTCCATTTTTTTATTCAAATGCATGATTTTTTGTGTTTGCCTTTTTTATCTGCTGAAAATCAAAGATTTTGCTAAAAAGGGCAAAATAAGGTAGTTATATTTTAATAGCCAAGAATGCCTGATCTTTGATACCCCATGAAATCTCTGTGATTTTGAGATTATAACAATACTGGTCAAATAAACAGTCTACAGAGTGAAAACAGAAAGGCAGAACTGCACACTTTCATGTGATGCCAATATTATATTAATGGTAACTGGAGATATTTTACTGTTTGTGCAAACAGCTTGCTCATTATGATTCACATGGCATCAAAAGTATAATTCTCTACCGAACTGAATTTTAGACAGTATGTTTGTATTCAGTTATCTCATGGCTTAGGTTAAGTGATACTAATAGAAAGGGATCATATGTATTCGTATGAGTGAAAAGCAGTCCTGTCTGGTGTCAGTGTAATGTTGTGACAGTGCATGTGGTAGCTGTGATTTCCTCAATTCATTGCTAATGCTGCCACTGGTATGTGATATGTGTGCATCCTTAGGAGAGTCATTGGTTATGGAACAGCGCTGAATGGGAGATCAGGTTAAACCTTCTCTAATGTGTTGAACAGATGTATTTGTTGATTGACTATCTGTGGAGAATAACATTAACTAAAAAAATATTTATTTTAAATATAGACTAATGGTATTTCAGCAGAATTCATGGAAAATGCTAGTGGCTAATTGTAATGGTCTATTTGAACTTACTTAACTGTAGCTGTACTGGCATGGCCTCTATTGTAAACTACTACAGAAAACCATTGTAGCAAATGTATTCATAACTTCAAGTTCAATTCAATTCAGTTCAGTTTTTATTTGTACATTTGTACAATGGACATTGTCGCAAAGTAGCATTACGGGAATATAAAAATTCAAACAAAAAAAGTTTAGAATTTAAATGTATATTTATTCATTATGAGCAAGCTAGAGGTAATGCAAGTGCAAAAGTCTAGACAAAGTATACTGCCATAAGGAAAGCAACCTTTATCAGTTTTTCATGTTTACATACAGGAAGTAGATACAGTGAGGGAAAAAAGAATGCTAAAATGTATTTTATCAGCATCAGAAAACATAGCCTACACCTACAGCAAAAGAAGATTCAAGAGATGTTATTCTAGTGTTTGCTGTGTTGTTTCTAAAGGTTAGTGGTAACAGGTAATCATCTCTGGTTACAAACCGGCCCCATGAGTCCATGTCCCAACTGTAAATCCTGATAAATCCTGTGAAGCAGAGCAGTCTGCTGCAGCACAAACATCATGCAAAGGGCACACCCCTGGCTAGATTCCTGGAAGATGCTACACTCCTAGTTGAGTGGGCCCTGACTCATAAAGGCAAAGCCATTCTGCACATCTCAGCAGGAAGGGACTATTGACAGGGTCTGCAGATGTCCTACTCTTCTGAATGAAGTTAAAGCTAGTAGAAGAGCCACTTTTACAGTCAGAAACTTCTCTGAGGCTGACAAGGGCTCAAAAGAAGCCTTGGACCACTGTAAGGTCCCAAGAAGGAGCTTGTGGCCTGCAGATAGGCCTCAGCCTAAAAATGAGAAACCAGGGGGTACTTCCCTACAGAATCTCCAACAATGTGCACGTGGCTTGTGGAAATAGCAGCCACATATACCTTAAGGGTAACAGGGGCTGCTAAGCCTGCTGAGAGGAGCTTTTGGAGGAACTCCAGATATGTACCGATTGAGCAGTAGTCTGGGTTCAAGTGCCATTGTTTGCATCACAGTATAAAAATCTGCCATTTTTGCTCACACAGTTTCCTGGTCAAGGAAGCTTTAAAATTGTCTCAATGACCTCAGTCAGGAGACTGGAATCTATGAGCTGGTGCCCCTCAGGGGATCACAGTCCTCAGAACGACCCTCCTGAGTTTGTGTGCATTTCCCGGCCCAGATTAAGCAGCCACACTGGCCTTCTGCTGCTCCAGAGCAAGGCCCTAGCTGGGAATGGCTGTTAGAAGTCACCGGCTCATGGATGCAGTGAGGGTTCAGTTCTTTCAACAACACTAATTGCCACTTCATTCCTGTCGATGACAGTGCTAATTGCATTGGCAGACTGGTCTGGAGATGAAATATGGGAGTACAGGAGAAAGGCTTTATCCTCATTCATAATTCCCATAAGGTTGAGCCACAGATGCCTCTTCCTGACAACCATAGTGCACATGGAATGGTTGATAGTGTGGGCTGTTTGTTTTGTGGCATGGAGGGCAAAGCCAGTGGCTTTTGCAGCATTCACATACTGCCTCAGGGTCTAATCCCTCACATTGATCCATTTTTTTATGTAGGTCAACCTGTTAAGTCTGCAAAACCTGGAAAAGACGTGTGACCTGCTTATGTACATGCCTTCCCAAGCAAGGCAGATGTCCTCCTTCAAGGCTTGGATGGCAAAGATGGTTTCCTCTACGTTGTCACAGTTGAAGGGGAGAGACATCTTGCGAGCATCTCTTCCACCTTCCGCATCGCAAGTCACTACCTCAAGCAGTTTGGCCACAGTGCAAGTCACTACTTCAAGCAGCTCCTCAAATGCAGATTGAGAAAGATGCTCTGCCATTTCACCGGCATACATGCCCACATCTAACTGAGCATTGAGTCATGGTTTGGTTCAAAAGAGATCACAGAGTAGTCAGAGGAGAGGGAGAGAGATGGGGGAATACCTGTCTTATGCTCCACTTCTGCCAACTCAACTTGCAAGCCCCATGATTGGAGCCGCAGCGCTTACCTCAGCAGATGTGGGACCCAAACCACAAGGCCCAGATGACGTAATTCAATTTTATGCAAAAACAAAACCAGGCAGGAATGGAGCTTTTTCATAGAGAAACGCTTGCAATGCATGCATTCAGCCCCATCACAGAAAACCGAGTGTGCTCAGCTCCCAAATGAAAAACGCAAAGATGGTGTGAGTCGTTCATGTAGGAAAGCAAAGACATGGAAGCGCACAGACATGGAATCCACACAGACAGGCAAATGGTATCCTGAAGACAAAGAAGCTGGGGATTCTGTAACATACGTGCTCTTTTATGCTCTCGCTGATGTCTGCCGCTACGTCATCTGACTCAATGCTGGCCAGTAGAACTGTTGTTTCGATATGTGCTTCAGATACCTGTCTTGAGGAAGTGTTCCAATAGCATCAAACCATGACGTTGCATTCAGTTCCCTCATTTACATTCAAGGGAATTTACTGATTATTGCACAATTACTTGGAAAATCAGAAATACAGCATCCTTGCTTCCTTCCTCTGAGTATCATCAATAGTCAACCTTAAAACCTTTATAAGAAAACAGTCATGTTTAAAAAGGTTTTTCTTTGTCTAAAATAGGTGCTGTAATCAGGTGGCATCATGCAGTGCATGTCTGGCATTCCCTAAGCTGTAACTTAAAGAACCAATGGCAAAACATAAAACTGAGGATTTCTGTCTTGCCTTAGCTTCCTGTGAGAATTCACTGTCTGTTTCTGTGGACATAATATGACAGTGATTTGCACCTTTTATTTACATTGAGTACACTAGAGTAATTTCTGTTTTCCATCACATCCTTTGTTTCCATCTTCCATCATTAAATCAATATTTAAGAGCAAGGTGGGCTACATGGTCTGTGCTGCATATCTCTAGGGAGCAGAGGGTACTATGGGTGGTCGTTCTGCACTGGCTTTTAAAAACTGCACAGACACTAAATCAATGTGTTATCTACAACCTCAGTTCACTGAGGAGAACAATACATTTCTGTTAGTAGAATATATTTGATCAGAAGACCCCTTACCCCCCACCATGCATGTCAGTACACTGCCCTTCTAATAGAAATAGGAAATAATGTAAAAACCATGATATTTGTCTGTTTATTTCTGTGTATTTTTAATACCATAT
This sequence comes from Hemibagrus guttatus, assembly GCA_033459395.1. Lineage (NCBI taxonomy): Eukaryota > Metazoa > Chordata > Actinopteri > Siluriformes > Bagridae > Hemibagrus > Hemibagrus guttatus. The sequence continues at coordinate 12,366,054 of JAUCMX010000003.1, forward strand.
ATGCTTATTTTTCCTGTCTTATCAGGTTTCTCTCACTCTCTCTTCTTTTTTTAATATTTAATTTGTTTTCTCTCTAATACATAATTTTAGATCTATGGAATTTGGTAGACACCCTTATCCAGAGTGATTTATATTTATCAATTTTTTTTTATACAGTTAATAAGTTGAGGTTAAAGGGTCTTGCTCAAGTCCCAGCAGTGGCAACTTGATGGTGCTGGGCTTTGAACTCATGACCTTTCAATCAGAAGTACAATGTCCAATGTACTTCTCAAAATGTACAATGAGCTTCCACTGCCCCTATTCATAATAGCCATAATTCATTTTCTGTCATTTTATTAATTTAATAGTTTGTTGGAGGTGTAGATCTGCCAGGAAGCCTGATGCATATGACTTTCATTACCTGGGTTCTGCATCTGGAACTGGTCTACAATACGCATCTCTGCTCTGATGTCACACAGTCGTTAATATTGATTCTTTTAACAGGCAAAACATAATCTATAGAGGCTATGCAGGATAGCCTTTTACACCTTGAAATAAATGTGCCATATTCTGACACACTTCATAAACCTACAAGACCCATAACTCTCTCTCTCTCCATCTCTCTCTCTCTCTCTCTCTCTCTCTCTCTCTCTCTCTCTCTCTCTCTCTCTCTCTCTCTCTCTCTCTTGCTCTCTCTCGCTCTCTCTCTCTTTCAGACACTCTATCCAGCAACAAACCAATAAAGTCATTACAAGCACAAGCCAACTTATCAAACAGCTCTCTGACATCATCATCGGCTCCTCTCGGGTAAAATATTCACTTCATTTCTCTGACTCTGTGTATCTGCATAGTGCTACCTCAGAGCCTACATATTATACACAATAGAATGAAATGATATTCTAGACATGGCTACTGTCTAATTTTGTCTTGGACTGTCTGGAATTTTAGTGACAAATCAGCAAAGGTGTACAATTTAGGTCTAGGTTTGAAAACTTTCTGTCAGTGACTTCTTAATAAAGTATGAAATGAGTGGATTGAGGCTATTAACATACAATAATGAGAGAGTGCACCAGACAAGCAGCCAAGTGAATGATGTAATTGTAAAATATGACAGATGTATTATTAAATGTCTATTTTTTGTAGTAACTGAGTTAGTAACTTAGTTTTCTCTTGACAGCAAGACCGGCTGCGTCTGACGAGGCTGAAGACAGAGCTGTCAGAGTCTGTGCAGCGTTATGGTGACCTGCAGAAGGTGAGAGTACTACTAAAGCTCCCTAATTTCCAAAACACCTCATAAAAAAGACATCATTGCTTTATGGTCAGTTAATAAGGCATACATGTGATGCACTCAAGACACTTAATTTAGGGTTACAAAAAAATTGTTTTTTCAGTCTACCTACTGATGTCATTTTTCTTTCTCATCAGAAAATTGCAGACCGTTCAAGGGCCTTGCTTCCTTCAGCACAAAAAGACAGAAAACAGGTAAGTGGTTCCAGGAGAGTAGTAAGGAAGGGTGGTGATGCAGGTTAGGATAATTCCAAATGGCCCTGAAGTGACATGGGACCCACATATATACCGTTTTTATCTGACATTTAGGCTTACAGAAATTTGAAATTGTTAATTTGTTGAATAATTAAAGAGTAGTTTTAGATACAGTGCCCAAAGCATCTTACATTATGTCACAGTTTTAAAGAAAAGCTGTTGGTCTAGAAGAATTTGGTTTTTAATTAAAATAAGGATTCTGAAAAAAAGCACATATCAAGGAAAATGCTGAGGAAAAGTACAACAGTGAAGATGAGAACTAAGCCAGGTGAGCCAAGCTATACTGAAGCTTTTAATAGAAAAGAAGCTTATGCTATAGTAACTGCAGCTGTCACATGAAAACGAGGTGACAGAGCAGTCTAAACAAAACCCCATGTGCAACTGGGATATTTTAGCATTTTTCAGTTGTTTTCCCCATAAATCAATAATAATAAAGCATACCCTCTATTTTAGTGTTAAAATGTCATGTTCTCCAGAATACTGAAATGAAAAACTTTAACTTAAAAGTAAAGGTGAAGTCAAAAGTTGCCAAAAGAGTCAAAAGAGTTATTACTCCACTTCTATTTTTCAGCCTGGTTATACATGACTGTAAAATCAAAATATCTTCATTAATCGATGAGTGAAACTTTTTAGAAACACCTGTATACCTGCTAATTCATGCAATTGTCTCATCACCCAATCACATTGGGTGGTCGCAGTGCAATGCAGATACAGGCCAAGAGCTTCACTTTATGTTTCAATATTATCTCTGCTACTTTGAGAGTGGCATTGTTGGTGCCAGGAAGGCTGGTTTAAGTGTTTCAAAAACTGCTGAGAACCTCCTGAGATTTTCATGCACAACAATTTCTAGAGTTTAGAAAAATGGTGCAAAAAACAACAATAACAAAAGCAGCCGTTTTCCAGGCAGACTGATTTCACAGTAAGACTACGGTAACCCAAATAAGCACTCTTTACAATCATGGTAAGCAAAAAGGCATCTCTAAGAGCAGGCCACACTCTTAGCCAAGAGCAGGAATCTGAGGCTAGAGTGAACCCCTATTCTTCTACACTAGATTTGGAAATGTCAGGATCAGATTCCTGTTCTTGGGTGACATCCAGACAATTGCTCCCATCATCGCCTGCTATAAATACACATCTGGTTTTGGAATGTTGTAGTGCCGGAAAGTGTTTAATATTGTTCACAAATCTGGCCACCTCTAAATGCACTTTTAACTTATTAAATTATAAAAGTAAGCTTCACTATATAACAAGCTTTTTGCATGCTGATGCTTTCACACTACCATCATTTAAATTTATATGTAGAAAGAAAACATGCATATTCAGAGCATTTAAACTTGTGACAGATATATACATAATCACAAGGTTATTTGAGGATATTCGTGTCCTAACTGCATCTGAGACACAAAATGTGTATTGTTTATATAGAGAAAGACGGAACTCAATCCTTTGTAATAGCAACACACCTAGGTTATAGAATATCTTTTGAATACTCTTGTATCAGAGATTAGTGTAAATAAGACATTTCACTGAAAGTACCAAAATGAGAGGGAACACTTTCTATAAGTGGCCACAAAACTGACAACCCTTTTTTTTTTGAAGTGCATGAGAGCTGACATCCATAAGGTCATATCCCTTCAAGCGTGACATCTAGTTGATATTGCATACTGTCATAGAATGGTAGAGCGTCATGAAAACATTTCTGACTCGGATGTCACTCCAAATTGCACATCAGAATTCCTCAACTGTCATGCACCTGTGATGCAGACATGGCAGCAGACAGATACAGATCCACACTCTCATCCAGAAAATCTCCCTCCAGACCTTATTTTTTTTATTCACTTCACACACTGCCTGAGCAGTGCCTGGAGTTGTTGCTTTCATGTGCAGTTCTGTCACTTGTAGCTGTTTCCCTGATGGCTTCCTCTCTGTTGTCAGTTCACCTTAGACACTCCCAGCAGCATGAGCCATCAAACAGGATAGGTATTTGTATTACAATACAAATGCAAAGTTCACAAGCAAAACAAGCGGTGCTGTTTAAGGCCACAGGTGGAGTGGGATGTATAGAGTCAGATACTATTTGAGTCTTGTCTGATTGCTGAGCTCCCTCTGAGTCTCATTTCTTGGAGATCAAAGAGGGAAGTGGTTGTGTATCAGTGCCAACAATCTCTGAATGTATCATCAAACTGACTTCCAATTTGTACAGAATCATTTCTGCAGGGAAGGCTCTTAAGATGGTTCAATAAACCATCATACAGGTTTCCTTAAAATATACTGTACACACACTCATTTTTCTTACTTTCACCTGCTCTCATATTATATCATTGTGTTTTAGAAAAAAATGTCTTCTAAATTCAGCATACTGTATGTGGATATATGTGTGCCATTTTAGAAAAGGTAACACATGAGATAATTATATTTGCTCTGAGCTTTTAATTTAGCTGGAAGTTATCCACCAAGCAGAACAGAAAATCATTCCAGTAAATAAAGTGATTCATTTATTTATTTTTATAAATAATGTCTGCTACAGGCATACAGTGATTCTATTAGTGGAGCATTTTCTATACTTATATTGATTATATTGATTGAGGTTTGTGAGTTGTGAGTTATATCATCAAACAAAAAAAATTATCTTCTGCTCCAAGTACAAAATAGAAAAGAAGTTGTGAGGTTATTTTTAGTGTTTTTATCCTCAGACTATGAAACTTGTTACGGCCGGTAGTGTCTGGCAGGATATAACAGACCCAAACGTGAAGCTTGACGTGGACATGGGGTTTATTTAACATAAAACACAGAACAGAAAACATGAAACAGAAACCGCGACTCTACATCGGCCTATACACAAACGAGGACTAGCAAATGATACAGACAAAGACAGGACTATAAATAGGAAACATAATCATGAAACATTAGGAACAGGTGAATATCAATCAAGACACATTAGGCTAGGGCAGGGCTTAACTGACACATGGCCAACGTAAACACAAACAGACAGGACAAACCCCTGCTAAGAGCCCCCTAGTGGTCCAACCTCAGCCCTGCTACCCGTAACAAAACTGCCTTAGACAGAACATACAACAAACATCTCTGGTTAATGATTTTAAATATCAGCTTAAAACATATCTTTTTATTTCACTGTGCTATTGTTCAATTATATTAGTTTCATCATTGTGTAATTTTTCTTTATAATAATAATAATAATAATAATAATAATAATAATAATAATAATAATAATAATAATAATTATTATTATTATTATTATTATTATTATTATTGACTGAGGAAGAGACAGGAGTCAGAGCTAGAGGTAGCAGAGCTGAAGATGTTGAGGTTCTCTTTGGGAGTGACAAGGTTGGACAGGATTAGGAACGAGTACATCAGAGGGACAGCTCATGTTGGACGTTTGGGGGACAAAGTGATGTACAGTGTGTACAGTGCTCATTAATTGTTGGACATATGCTTTAATTACACTATCCAGTTTAATGATTTTAATTTAAAATTCTAAATTTAAACTACACACATATCTTCACTGCCTGAATACATCTTTGGCTATAAAAAATTTAGTTTGCTTTTATGTTACCTAAAATTAAATTGAGAGTGATAAGTGATAGAAAAGTTTAACACTGAGTCATATTTGAACAAAAATTCATATGTTTGTTCATTGATGAAATGCCTGTGGAAATTATTTTCAGCTAGTAGATGCCAGATTTGATACCATCCAGAATGTGCTTTGGAAATGTAGGCTATCCAGTGGGGATTTCACTTTATTTTAACACAGTTTTGTGCTGGTATTCTTGTATTGGTTTAAATTGCAGGTTTGTATAGCAAAGCTCTTTAGAAGTGCTGAGATTAAAACAGGGAGTATGGAAGAAAACTGAATGCAAAGAAGCTCTGGGTGTTTTGCCTTTTAACCCATGGTTTTACACAAAGAAAACTTCCTGCAAAGGATTTTAATGACTCCACTGGTAGGCTTATCCCTAACCATGTTTAGAACCCTATAAAAACATAAAAAAACAACAACTGTATACTGTGGTATGTAAACAAAGTGTCTGTCAACCTGTTATTTATCATAACAGATTATAATAAATATCTGAATATTTATCTGACATATAGAAGAACGATAAAACACTCTCAGAGAGAAACGGTGCTCATCAGAGTGTCATTGAACTGGTATGTGATGTTGTCTATTAAGTGTGCTAATTCTGAGATGGACGAAATGGATTACAATGAATCATCCAGTGAATAGCAAAGACAATAACTTGCCTCAGGCCTCTTTTGTCATACATATGCAATTAGAAAAAATTGCAGATCAACTATCTGCTCTCTCAGTGGCCGTTTCCTACATATTGGATCTCCAGTAGTTTAGAGTGATGTGGAAAAAAGAGCACTCAATTGAGATACATTTTAGTCAGAGATGGAAAGACATTTTGTTGTCACTGGTGGCAATGATTTCCTAGGTTTTGCATCAGATTCTCTACTGATTATAGTGTTATTGATTTTTCACAGTGTGTTATGTGTCATTGTTGACAGAAAGCAGTTTGAGAACATGTTATTAAACAGCACTCTGTGTGTGTATTTATCTGTATGCATGTGAACGGGTGGTGTTTTCCTGTGCAGAGTCAACAGACACCAATCACTGAGCTGTGTGAGGATCCACTGGTCGGGCCAGCAGAGACTGTGGAAGGAGATGAACAGCAAGCATTCCTGTCTGAGATCAGTGAGGAGGATGTGGAGGTTCTGCGCCAAAGGGAGGAAGCTCTGCTCCAGATAGAGGTGTGTAGAACAAGTAAAGCATGGGTTGTGGTGTGATGACTTAACTTAAGTTCTTTAGTAGTGGTGTCTTGCTGAAGCCTGATTAGAGCATTTTTAATGAACTGTACCAAAATATAGTTCAATAATTAAACTCTTTACGAATATATGAGATACACCACATACAAGATATATATAAAAATTCATAGAGACATGTAAACCTGCTTTGAATTAAACATAGAAGGACTTCTCTTCCCAAGCAATGTCCCATGAAAAACAAAACAACAACAACAATCCTCTAACCACATATCTCACTGTTCATTTAATTCTCACAGTTGCCTTAGTTCTTAGAGTGAGTTATGTTAAGAACTTTAAATTATTATATATGTGTAATTAGCCAACTTGTCTTTTGAAGATTGCTATATTAGCCAATATGGTGTAGGGAAAAAAATTTAAAAAAGGGGGAAAAATTGACATCTGAGTAACTGACCAATTTGCATGCAAGAACTACCTTTTAATGGCAAATGGAAGTGTCAATCAAGAACAGCAATTTCCATCTGTTGTACTGTCCCAAAACTAGATTTTATTCCTTCAAATTACACTAAGGGACAAACCATAGGATTGGCTTTAAAACTGGGCCATGTACATCTTCAGTGGATAAGATGATGGATGTGAAATAACCAGCCTTGCTTTTTCATAATTGCCATACTCCTGGCTTGGGATTTGAATAAAGCTGTAGATTGTCCTGGGGAATTGTATTAATATTGTACAGTATGCTCAGATATTTGGGGATTTTTTCCAAGTCATATTTACAAGCCAGATGGAATTTTCCTTTGTTTTAGCACAGTCTAGCACTGTTCCATCTGTTTTCCTCTCTGTTCTTAGTGTTCAGAAAAGCAGGTTATGAAACTATCCCAATTTTTTGCTTTGATTCTGGATTTTGAGAATTTTGAGATTTCAGTGTAAAATGAGCTGCTGGGTGTAACCTTCTGAGAGCTTCTCCCTCTCTGCATGGAGTTCCAAACATTCTCCATGTGTTTTCACTGTCCTCACAAACATTTTAAATAGTTCCTAGTTGTAAATGTGTGCATATGTGGCTTGCAATGGACTGGTGTCCCATCCAAAAATCACATCAAGAATAAATAGTTAAGTACAACTGTTGCATCTTTCATCATCCAACATTAATTTGACATTGCACATGACACTTTAACCTTAACTATGTCAATATTTCAACCATATCTATATTCTGTCCACATCCATCCACCCATCTCACTGTACATTTTACTATGACTATTCTGCTTATTTCATTCTTATTCTATTCTATTGTTGTTGTTTTTTTTATTCTATTTTTATATTTTATATTGTAGAATTGTACTGTGTACTGTGTATGATTGTGTATGTGACAAATAAAATTTGAATTTGAATTTGATAAATGCAGTACAGTGCATTGAGTGTTTGAGTCAATTCTGCAGATTTTTTTTAATAATCTGCAGAAAATCTATGCATTTAGATTGATTTCTGCAATCATATCTTATTGATTTTGACTATAATTATATTCCAGCCTATCAAACATTTAACATCTGCACTGGGTAGATACCTAATACTGAGATGCCTTTTGTTTCATTGCAATCAGTTCTTCAGAGCATAGTTATATTATACTGTTAATCTTCCATGATGCTTTAAACACAATATAATAAAAAATAATGGGTTCATAAATGTGTTAGAAGAGCAGAAATTATGCATACCTTTAAAATTAATTTTGTTTTTCCGATGCCAGAATTTCTGTTAGCTTAGACATTCTCTACCCAGTTATGAATGTTTGTACAGTATAAATAATGCAAGCTTTATGCATTTTATAAGAAGGGAGAAATTTTGATCTTTCTTTCTATTCCATTCCACTTGCCCCCTCTTTTTTGTCAACTGTCAACTAGTCAAGTGCTTAGAATGTCATAATCCAGAATATATATATATATATATATATATATATATATATATATATATATATATATATATATATATATATATATATATATATATATATATATATATATAGTAGTCTTCAGTCTTTAGTCAGTAGTCTTCAACTTTTCCAAATTATACCATTGTAGCTACTCAAAGCTGCAGCAGGCTGAACAGAGACACGTTGGGTAAAGGTAATGAAATGGTGCTCTTTTATTTTAAGTTGCTTGGAGAAAAGGAAGGTGAGTTGGAGTGAAGTGGAGGTGAGGAGAGTTTCTCGGTGATGGTGGCTTCTGGGCATGGCTGGTCCACGAGAAGGCATGACCTAGGGTGCTTTGTAGGGTACTGCGGCTTTGGGGATCGTTGTCTTCACTGTCTGCTGGGTACTCTGGAACAGGAATAGAAGCATGTGTCAGTGCTAGTCCTTGGAGAAAATTGCTCACCTGTATGTATGTGCTGCACTCCTTTATACTCTCCCTGTTTCTGCTGGAGGGTGAGCAATTGCTACCACACTCATTGGCTGCCAGCTGTGTTTGCTTCTGCCACTTTCAGCCACGTGCTTCTTTGCTCTCCAGAACAAGAGGGGTGCTGAAATGGCACAGTCCTTTCATCACCTGGTCAGCAGCCGTGTTAGGAGTGTTTTTTGGCTGTATGTGGGCGGTGGCCCATCTTGGTGGAGTTAGCGGGGACAGTGATGGAGAGCTTGAAATCAGGGTTCTGGGGATGGGGGAACTGGTGAGCACTTGTTTGAGGTGGAATGTCTGCTCCATTTTGATGGTCTGATGACACCTGATCTGAGAATGGGGGGGTAAGGGAGGAGCAGTTGATGAATCTTTGGTAATACCCTACCAACCTGGTTTCTTGGTTTTGGACTGGGAGTACTGCCTCTACTTTTTCTCCTGGGGTTTTAAAAGGCTCTGGCTGGTATCCAAGGTAGGGTGCCTTGGTCAGCACCAGATGGTTTAGACTTACATGGTTTAGCCATCAGCCTGGCATACCAAAGTTCTTCAAGGACCTCCCCAAGGTTGTATAAGTATTCTGACCAGGATGGCGAGTAGATGATGACATTGTCCAAGCATGTAGCTGCAAACTGGCAACAGGGTCTCAGGAAGATATCCACATGGTTCTGAGATGTCACTAGGTCTCCATGCAGGAGACCATACTTCCAGTGGCAGCTGGAGGTGCTGAAGGCTGTTTTTGGCTTTGCTTCTGGGGTTAGATACACTTGCCAATATCATGCAGTGAGGTCTAGCATGAATATGAAACAGGCTTTCCCCAGCCACTCCACCAGGTCACCCACCCTAGGGAGGGGATGTAGAAATATACATGGTTCAGCTTTTGGAAGCTGAAGAGTCCCAGGCTGCTGCCGAGCTTTGGCACCACAACAATGAGGCTGGTAGACTCCTCAATGATTCCAACCTCACTGTATCCAGCTGATCTTCTCCTCAATTACCTGATGATAAGCCTCTGGGACCCGGTAGGGCCACTGTGTTACCACCACTCCTAGAGCAGTTTCGATCCAGATGTGTCAGCTATGGGGTAGAGGAAAAAAGGTTGGTAAACTGCTCCCCTAGCTCTGTCAGCTCTTGGTTTTGGGAGGGCTAAGCTCTTTCTCTTGATGGACCAAGGCACCCTCCATGGGATCTGTAGGGAAAGCAGCTAACACAGACACCACTGGCACTGTCTCAACCCAATTTCTTAGCAAATTGATTTAATATAGCTGGGTGTCTGCACACTTATTGGTCTGCTGCAGGTGGTAGCTCACTGGACCAACCCTCCCAAGGACTATGTATGGGCCCTGCCAGTAAGCTAGGAACTTGCAGGAGGCATTTGGCAGTAGGATTAGCACCTGATCGCATGGCTAGAACTCCTGTGGCTAGGTAGGTCAGTTAAAGACCCTCTACTGTACTTTTTATGCCACTTTCATATGTTTCTGAATGATTGGGGCCAATCAAATGATTCACTCTTGTATCTCCTGCACATATTCAATGAGTGGAACAGCATGAGCTGCTCCTCACCACTTGGACATCTAGGTCACATCCAACAGCTCTTAAGCTCAAATAGGTGTTTCTATGGGGTGAATGCAGAGAATATCAGATGGCAAAGAGATCATAAAATAGGAGGAGGCCCGGGTACCCCCCTCCCTGCCTCCCCCATCCTCCACCTGCCATAGTGGGTGCTTGATGGTCTGGTTAAATTGGTGGTAGATAGATGTGCTCAGGTGTCTCACCTGCAACAGCCAACAGATATTGACCATTAAAGAGGAAACAAAAAACATACCTTGGTTGGTCAGGATGCCCTGTGGGATCACCACATGACTGAACAGAAGCACTCTGGCAATGTTGCAGGAGGGTGAATTCTGAAGTAGGATTGCCTCAGGGTATTTGGGGGCATAGTCAGCAGTCACCAGGATGTACATATGACTCTAGGTGGACTTTGTGAGCAGCTCAATAAGACATTTGCTGATCTGTTCAAAGGGATGCCAGTCTGTGGGCACTGTTGGAAGAAGGCCTGGCCCAGAAGCAGAAGAACCATTAACCTGGGGATCAGTCCCATGAGTTGTATGGGGTCAAGGTTTTATCAACTCATTGTGGGGCTGGAGGGTCAAGGTGGCCATCATTGTGTCTCCTCTCCCCATGGTATACCAGAACAGGGCAGAAGGAGTTTGGGAGAGGCTTGGGTCTGGCTGGTTTCTTGTTGCTCTTCCCTGCAAATATCCAGGGTGGCCAAGGCACACACAAGTGATTCCAGCATCTTTCTGGAGGTGCTGGCATCTCATATCTCAATGGTTCTGCACTCCTCTGGAGCTCTCAGGAAGTGGTTACCAGTTTTTTAGCGACTTCTGTGGCTGTGTGCTTCCCTGGTTAGAGATGTCCATAGCAAGATGTTCATATGTGTCACCACCTGCTACTGAAGATTTGCCACAAGAACATCCTGTAGCATGGGGTCTTCAATGGAATTGTGGGCTGGGTCTGTGATCATTCTTACATTCTCCACCACTGTAGCTACTCCAAGCTGTGGTGGGCTGAACAAGACACACAGTAGGCAGAGGTAGTGAAATAAGTGCTCTTTTATTTTATGTTGCTTGAGAAAAAGGAACAAGAGAGGGAGTGAGAAGTGAAGGTGCCATTTTTGGAGGTTTCTTGGTGAAGACTGTTTCTAGCCAGGCCTGAGCAGTGACAAGACCAGACACTTGGTACTTCATAGGCTGCAGCGGGTTCAGGGAGCATCATCTTCATTCAATGTCTACTAAGTATTCTGGAACAGAGAGGGAAAGCTGTGTCAGTGGTGGGCTGTGGAGAAACTTGCTCACATGTATGGATATGCTGTGCCCTTTTAAACTCTCCCTGCTTCTGCTGGAGGGTGAGCAATTGCTGCTGCACTCACTGGCTGCCAGCCATGTGTGTTTCTGCCACCCCACCTTGCAGCCATGTGCTTCTTCACTCTTGACATGAGGGGTGCTGAATTGGCATCCGGGTGGCAGTCGTGTGAGGAGCATGTTTAGGCTGTATGTGGGCAGTGTGTGCTTTGTCATCACAAACATCAAAACCAAAAAGGCCATTTTGTTTTTGGTGCAGTACAACTTTTCATCTTCATACATGTAGCATAAACAGCTGTTTTCCTCCAGATGTGCCCAGAAATAAAAGTGAATTTTGAACTTTCACAAGTTGTAAAAATGTATATGCTATATGTTTAAAGACTGAACTACAGACACAAAGCCAAGATTGTAACCAGCTGTAACTTATAAGCATCAGTAACATGTGTTGTATTGAGCCTCAGACATATAAAAGAGGGCCATCTTCACACTTGAATAGCTGAAACATTCCAGACAGCTTATTTGTGATTTGGGGTGGAGGGGTATACAGATGGGGGAGGTGACAAGGAGGTGTTTGTGCCCACACTCAGTGTGCCCTGTGGCAGATGCTGAAGGGCTTTGTGCATGAGCTCAGCCAGGCTGATCATATCTGACAGTGTGCTTTTTCCAGTCTAAATCCCTGCTCCCTTCCTTCCCACCCACCGCTGCTCAGCTACCTCATATTGGAAACTCCACTCAGCTGAATCCAGAGTGACTGGAACTGTTCTGTCTCTCTCTTTATGAATGCAGCCTTGCAAAATGCTCTTTATAAGAGGTTGTGAATATAAGTAGGGCTTGTGCTTTAAAACAAGGACAACAGGAACAAGAGGGTTAAATCAGACACTCTGCTGATTTTGGTTTCCTTACAAGAAGAAGAACAAGGGGATTTAAGCATGCCCCTGGGGGTCTAATTTAATTCAGATGTACTATACTACCCTTCATCATTATCCTGCTTGTGTAACTAAAGGGATATTCTAGTAAAAGAGGAGAGAGAAAGAGGGAGATGAGAGTTAGACACAAGCTTTATAATATCACCTTTAGCTGTACCTTTAGTGCTTTGGCAGTGGCCATCATTACATCAAAATGGATTTTGAAAAAAATGGCCATAACAGAGGACAACTTTCAAGGGGAATCTGAATAGAACATCTGGCCAATGTGGACCTTGAGGAAACTTACTTACATTGTAAGAACACAATCAGAGATCCAATATGCCACTTAGTTCCAATAATTTTTTTTGTCAAAAAAGACAAAGTCTATATGCTTGACATTCAATTTCAAAAACACTTGATGTCAAAAGTGGAATTCCTTGCTATATAAATTGCATGGATGACATAATGGTCTATTTTATTACTGGTATTTCCTTAAGCTGGTTACATAAAGTTGCTTCAATCCTGAGCTCGGATTATAATATGTATACAATTTTGCTCTTTATTTTTGCATGGGTTCTTCAGTTTCCTGCTGCTTTCTAAAAGCATAGGGAGGCAGGTTGATTGGCTATGCTAAGTTACACCTAGGTGTATGTGCATGTTGCCCTGACTTGGACAGGTGCTCTATTTAAGGTGACCCCCCCCCCCCCTGTCTTGTGCCTGATGATACTGGAATAAGCCAGGATAAAGAAGTTCCTGAAGGCAGGGTGTAATGGCAGTTATTTTCATGTTGTGAACAGAAATGAAGACCCTATGCTAACATGAACGCTAGAATATTTGGTGCAAAATTTTTAATCTGCCAGCATAGTGATATCCAATCTGCACTAATTTTCAGTCCACTGAAGAAGTTGCTTTCGGCTGCTCCCTGTTCGGGGTCGCCACAGCAGACCGACTGGTCCGCACAACAACTTGGCACAGGTTTTACGCCGGATGCCCTTCCTGCCGCAACCCTCCCATTTTCTTCCTGGCTTGGGACCGGCACTGAATCCAGTGGCTGGGGTTGAGGCATTGGCTGGAATCGAACCCGGGCCTTTCGCATGATAGGCGAGACACCTACCACTGAGCCACCAATGCCTCAGACTAATTTTCAGTCCACTAATAGAGCATTTTTCCAAATTTAAAGTATTTTCCTAAAGAATAACCATTTATGGAAACAAAATGTTACTTGGACAGCTGATGGCCATAATGCACAAAAATTCTACAATTATTACACTCAATAGAATGCCTTACAAACTAATTAATTATCATATTTGTCAAACCTGAAATTTGACACAGCTACCTCTGATGTTCACAAAAATACTGAAAATAAATCTGCCATACTTAAATGGCAAAATGCTGTGATCTTATGCCTAAGTTCTGCTCTTACATGTAATAATGAAAATAAGCCCCTATCATGCTATTATGCTTACCAGAACTTTCCACATTTAACTGCATGTGTGTACAAAACCTAGATGGTTAGTGATTTAACAATCTCTCTCCTCTCTTTTTAAGCATGCTGATGGTGTAACATCAAGGCAGCACTCAGCATCTGATATAATAAACCCCTTGACCTATACAAAGATGTCCTTTTCGAAAAGATGACAGTATCTATCTGCCTCCACTCTTGTCTCAGACAGGCCCCAGTTTCAAAGTTTTTGTGGATAAAAACGTGTCCAAACTTTAGAACATCAGCAAACGCATACTAGCTGGTTTACTAACACACTGAATGAAGGATTTCAACTTTCAAATGTGTAAAATAATGTGTTATACTGTTTTGCATAAATAAATAGGCAATTTGGGGCATTTCTACATAATAGTGCAAAATAAAGGGCAGAGTCAGTGCAAGTAGACTGAGATCCACAATGTGATTTACAAAACCTAAAAGTCACTTTGTGAACAGTGACTACATGCAAAAATTTATGCATTTGCAGAACATGTAACATATTTTCTGAAGCTTATTTCAACAAGAAAAAAATCTTAAAATAAATGAAGATTTTCTTAAAATGAAAGCATGGCACAATTGACCCTTGCAAACACTTCAGATGTTAAGAGCATATATAGACTGGGAAAATGTTTTCCTACACTGATATTCTCTTCTTTAGAAGATTTGAATGTTTTACTGAGCATGGGAACCATTTAATCTGCAGTGTGTGATGAAACATTTAGTTTGTAAAATCTAGTAAAGTTTTATCCATGCTGCCAGTTTTGAATGATTGACAAGGACCATGTGATGCTGAAATCTTAAGTCAGGTCTTAAGGTTAGTGGGTTGGAGACTTATATAGTAAGGATAGTTAACAACAAGTAAAACCACGGTCTGTTCAGCCAAATGTGGCTATCTGCAACCCTGCTTGTGTTGCAGTGTTGTCTATAACATCGACAGCAGAGGGAAAGAATATAGATTGACCAGTCATGCACTAATTCTTCCTGACCCAAAGCCTCTGTCTCTGTTCTGTTTGTGAACCCAACTGCACACTAAGTTCCTTGCCTGTTTACAAATAAATTGAATTCTGCTCTGCTGTAGTTGTTTCAAATTAACTGAAACACTCTGATGTGAATTTGCTAAACTCTTGTGTTCATCTGCTGTTTGATTGCATCAGTATGCAGCTGTCAGTGACAATAGGTGTACGCCTACTTCCAGCTCTCTTGCGATTTTCAACCCTCTGGTGGTTATTGCAAAATACCACTGTGTTGTCAGCTTGCATTATTATATATGACCTTTTTTGGTGTTCCTAAATGTTGCAGTACTAGACATACAGCTTTTATCTCATGTACATTGATATCAAGACATCAAATTTTATTTTTCCATCTTCCTCTCTTGTTCAGGGTTGTTATGTTTGACCCCTTTTTCCCAGCCTTGCTGGAAGGCATCTACTGTTACTAATTCCCTTTTTGCTGGAACAGCATTCAGCCAATATTGAAATGGCCTGAGGTGGAACATTTACAGTTTTTCTACTAGGGTCGCTTAATCTGTATATGGACAACGTGTGAACACTCTTAATGTTCTGATCAAGACAACTTTGTCCTCTTCCAGAAAGGCTGGCATGGACTGCAAATTGTCTATGAACTGCATGGTCTGGTCTGTGCAGCTGTCAAATAGCTCCTCTCATTATTGACTTCAATCCTTAAATATCCAAATGTGTGATCAGGAGCTTTGTGCGGCTCATCACCTGCTACACAGACATTGTTCAGATATTGGACTATGCATAAACCATAGCACTGTATGGACTCTGAGGCAATTTATTGGATCTATAACTTAAAAAGCTTTTCAAGGATTATGTTTACTGATAATCAACTAGAAATCCAAGTAGGACTGAGCTGCATAGCTTTGCTCCTTAACTAACTCTCTCTCTCTCTCTCTCTCTCTCTCTCTCTCTCTCTCTCTCTCTCTCTCCCCTCTCTCTCTCTCTCTCTCTCTCTGTGTGTGTGTGTGTGTGTGTGTGTGTGTGTGTGTGTGTGTGTGTGTGTGTGTGTGTGTGTCTAATCTATACACACCCAAAGACACAGGCATCTATTATATTATAAAGGCAGTGTGCACGCAAAGTTGTGGGTTTCCAGGGCCAAAGAGGGAAAGGAATCATTTGATTCTACATTATAAACCATTTATTCAGCAAAGGCAAAAAGAGACATCTCATGCTTAAGCTGTTTTCAGGCTTCATTTTTTTCCTGCAGTAAGCATGTGTGTAAATCTGCTTAACAGTTTTTCTGCTGTGGCAGTGACACTGCATTCTGTTGCCCGATGCCTTTGGGCCAGGGCTGGAAATGTGAGGGGAATCTTATATCAGCATTAAGCACATTTATATGGGGAGAGGGGTGGGGGAGGTTGGCGTGGGGGCAGAGTAACGGGAGAGAGAAACTCAGAAAAAGAAAAGAGCAAGGGCATGATTTACGCAAATCCATCACCTTTTCCTTTACAAGCTAAGATTTTGGACAGAGGACATACTTTCTTGGAAGAAGCACTTACAGTATAAAATGTGTTTCATATATCTAAGTTATAAAGACAGCTTTTGTTTGTAGCTCTCTTATCAAATTTCTATATCACAGTTGGCCAGTCTAAGGGGAAAAAGATTATTTCAAGGTTATCCACCATGCCTAACATGACTCTGCTATGAACCCTCATATTACTTTGCATGTTATTGTGCAGTATTCAATTAATGACAACTATTAACCACAATAGTACTGTACTTAATAGCCATTGAATACATATTTTGCACTTTTTGCGCCACAGATCAGATATTATTCAGGTCATGGATCTTTAATAGCACAGTATTAATACCAATGCACAGTTATTAAATAACCAAAGTAAAGCAGCTGTTTTTTTTGTTGTTGTTGCTGTAGTCAGATTGATTGAATGATGCTTAATGCTGTTAATACTTCAAATATGAAATCAGATAAGGAGAAGCAGTACCTGAATTTGTAGTGCTTTGAAATAAAATGTATAAATTTGTAATGCTTGAAAAAAAAAAAGCAAATTTAATGGTTTTGAAAATGTTAAAATAAAATTGAAGTGGTCAGAAATTCAGGTTAAATATATTCACGTAGAACATGATCATAAATTCAATGATTTATTAAATTCAAGCAGTTAAATATGTGAAAGTTTTGGGTTGAGTAATTCAGAGAAAAGTATAGCGATTTGGATTAGGGCATTTATCAGCCCAGTCCCAGCCACGTTCCATATGTGTTTAGTTTGGAACTAAAACTTTAGTTTACTTTAGTTTGGAACCAATTGAGCAGGAGCAGCATTAGTGAAGTGCTGGTGCAGTAAAAACTAATATATAGTATGTACACAGATTTCTGCAGAGCTAATATGCTGAAGCATGGCTGGATTTGCTCATAGATATTTCTTGTAATGACAGCTACTTAAACAATTAACAGTAGAATTTATTTTGATTAATAGAAAATTTGTAGGATCATGATGTAAGATCAATTCCTAAAACTGAACCACTTTTAAAACCCTCAACAGCGCAAGTACAGTCTTGAATTGTACTGTATATTGGCTTTAAGTTTCTTTAAATAACCTGTGTTTATGTATATATTGTCTCACTTAAGACCATTTGAATGAATGTGTCTCTCAAATAGCCCCATAGAGTGTTTTTGAGGCATTATTAGGTTTCAACATTGTCCATGCCTAGAAACGTATTTACCTTTTTCCTGTGTGGTTCCTTATTTTTATAATTCCTTGGTGTGCATTTTATTGTGCCAGATGCTTTTGTTTGTCTGAAAAGTGAAGGTAATAGATCGTTCCAAGTTCTCTCTTTGCTGAAAGTTAAATATTGCATACTGATTTCTTGACTACTCCGTCCAGGGTGTATCCTGCCTTGATGCCCAATGACGCCTGAGATAGGCACAGGCTCCCCGTGACCCGAGAGTAGATCGGACAATGAATGAATGAATGAATGATTTCTTGACATTCTGATCATGTGAGGATTTGATTGTTTTTTTTAATGTTTTTTTTTTTATCTTACACCAAAGAAAAGGTAAGAACACTACAAATAATTACTATTTCAAGTTGTTTTTTCAGTTATCATCATGGGCAGTAGGTAAAAATCTTAAACAATCAGCAAAAACTGATGCTATTCTGATACTCATATAATCTTAATTAAGCCTTATGGCATCTATGCCCTATAATAAATAACCTCCTATTTACATGCATTATGATCACATACTGGTTTGCTTAGTTTAACCGCATCAGAATGTGCTGTTCACCAAAATCATTATCATGTCAGTCTCCAGGTAATGAGAAATGAAATATAGAACAATCATTTTGCCAATGCTAAACTATTTTAATCTTAATTTATATCAAAGTGATCACCTTTGCACTGTATATAAGAAGTTAAGTCAGATGAAAAAGCCATTCTTCTTTCTTATATTTAGCTTTTTCCCTGTTCTTTTCATAGTATTTTACTCACTATGTTATACTCAGTTTGATGTTCAGAGCTGATTGCCTGACAGCCTGAGTGAGCATTTTACACTAGCCCTATTCTGGAACCTAAAACCTCTGAATTATGGTTTACTCCCATATGTATTTTATGGTTCAGTAAGAGTGATTCTCTCTCTCTCTCTCTCTCTCTCTCTCTCTCTCTCTCTCTCTCTCTCTCTCTCACTTTGTCCTTTTCAATACCATTTCTTCCTTGCTTCTTTTCACTCTCCATATGTACACACCCAGTATAATGTTTTTAAATATGGAAAATAGACTTCAGACCTTTGACATACTGTACTACAGCCATCAAATTACACTTGTTCAATGTGAATGTGTCAGCATTTTTCAAGCCATTCTGTGTTAGCATATGAACACCATATGCTGATCCCATTGATCCATGCAGGTGCAATCATGGTTGGTTTAAAAATGCTTTATTAGAGAGTGATTATATATGCACACAGAGAAACGTTTTCTATTCAAATGGATTTGAATGAATATTTGACAAGAAAATTACACCTGTTAAAATTAAATTAAGACATTCAAGTGTTTTTGTTTCTACAATTCATTAATAGCACCAGAATTGCTCACACAAAAGGACCGTTTGCCTTCATTACTATATAGTAAGCTGTGGATCACAGTGATGAATGTGGGTATTATGGAAATTATGTGTTTAATGGGGCTACACCATGAAGCAGAATAGAAGGAAAAAGAAATCAAAGAAGAGCTTAAGGAGAGGTTGCTTTTGGCTGTTCGGAGTCGACACAGCGGACCAACTGGACCACACAACAACTTGGCACAGGTTTTACGCCGGATGCCCTTCCTGATGCAATCCTCCCATTTTTCCAGGCTTGGGACCAGCACTGCATCCAGTGGCTGGGGTTTGGGCATTGTCTGGGAATTGAACCTGGGCCTGCCGCATGGTAGGCGAGAAACCTACCACTGTCACCAATGTCCTACAGGAAAGAAGAAAATGTGGATTAAAAAAAATTAAAAAAAAACATTTTAGTCTTGAAGCAGGATTTTTCCAGGAAATTTTATGCAGCTACCAAGAAGGTTCCACCATGAAATAATTAAAAACAACTGTAACATTGTAGTGCAACATTTGCACTTGATGAACATGTACACTTACATGCAACAACCGATTGTGTCCCCTAAACATTTGTCTACATTTTCACCTTTTTCTGCCTGGAATCTTTAATATCTCAGATGGTCCTGTGATGGCCTATACTGTCATATCCTCTACTTGTCAGATTCATCTCTTGTCACTTCTGTAACTCCTGTGGGTATGGAGGTGTCATCCTTCTCCTGCATTAAAGGTATTTTTTTTTTCTGAAATTGCGTGCCTTATCGACCCACACATTTAATCGTGTGGATGTGAAAACTCCTGACACTCAGATTCTTGTATGTGTGTGTGTGTGTGTGTGTGTGTGTGTATTTAGTGTGCTGCAATCTTTCCCTCTGTGTCAGATGAAGCAGATATCTGGCTCTCACACTGACATTTTGCGTCTAATGAAACAATGAGAGAACCTCCGTGCCCTATCAGTCGTCTTTCTCTTTTACTCTGCCTCCCTCCTTCCCTCCCGCCCCAACCCACAGACACAATAACAACAGGATGAGTGACAGAAGCTACATGGATGGAGTTAGAAGCAAATAGACCTCCTCTCTGATATCATTGCCTGACTTGACTTTACTGACTGACTTTACCTCTGGACTGAGAACATTAAAGCAGTTGTCATCCATTATGTTTACACTGTTGTTTTGTTTGTTGTATTGTATCTCAAAAGTTAACAAGGAAGTTAATGAGCCGGGAGACAAGGCTGTGTTATTAAATCATTAACACTGCTCTGTTGCATGCTTGATTCAGACTGGTCACAAAGAGTTGATTAATTTTGTATAAGTGCATGGATCTGATGCTATTTCCACTTGTAGGGTTATCATTCTAATATGCAATAGTAACAGCTTACAAAGGGACTTGTATTGCAGATACTCACAATACACTGATTTTAAAAATGAGGTTTATTTTTTTAATATTTTTTGAGTCTTCAGTGTCAGGGCTTTGAAACATTCCGAAGTAAATCTGTAATTTTTATATTTTCCAATATGGGAAAGACTTCAGATTTTGTAGGTTTTGTGATTTCTCAGTAACATGACAAGCTGCAGTTTTGTCTTATCCTAACTTCAAGACAGAGCAAAAAAACAAAACTCAGTTATGGAACAACTGTTATGTTTTATGTTATGTTTACTCAATAAAAATTGGAAACCATTTTTTCAATTGTTGTGACAAAACACTTGGGAACATGTTTTTGGAAAATAATCTATGTCATTATGGTAACAGCACACCACACTGCCTTTTTTATTCATTATATATTGTAAATCTACTAAACCAAGAACTCCTTCACTAATTAAGACCTTCATAGTGCCTCTTAGCAAAGTATCTGGATTAAAGCAAATTCTTCTTTTAGATCTCTTTAGAGCTTTACTAGTGGTTACTAAACAGCATATGCAGAATATAACTTCATGACTGTTCTAGACTGAAGCACATCAGTCGCCAGGGCTAGAGAGTTTTTCCCCAGGTGTTAGAGCACAAAGCACTAGAGCACTCTACTAATCGATATGTCCATACTCTTCTCACTCTCAGTTTATCACTTTCTCCTTTTTTGCATCTCGCTGTTTCTTCTAACTTCACAAATATCCTCAAATCTCTCCCTACTAAGTAACCAAAAGAATGCTTTACTCTTCATCATTTGACAAAGTGAATTCGACTGGCACTGGCAGGTAAAATAAATATGTTGTCAAGCCATTCCTGCATGATTGACTAGACTGCCCAAAAACAAATGCAAAAAAGTCTTTAGCAGCGTGGGGTTTGCCAGAGGCCATTTTGGCTCCAGCCAGATGGTATTTGCCAAGAGCTAGAAGGGCTGCCAGTTTCCCAAACAATCATGGCCACCTGTGATGAATGGCTCAGTGGCCACAGCAACACCGGCCCAGCTGCAGGCGCACAGGCTGTGGATGGAAGCGAGGGGAAGCTGTGAGGGGACGATAGACTAAACAGGATTTAGATGCTTTCATATTGCGTTAGGCCTAGGCTGAAAAAAGTCATGTTTACTGCAGCTTGAAAATGAATAAAAGAAAAAACAGAAGACCTCGAATTTTTATGGATTTGCTCTCCTTTGGATAAATGTAGCTGCAAAGTTTCACCAACACTTGACTGCCTATTGATCTGCAATAATATCTCATCACTGTGGTTGAGTATCCTAAAAATGCTAACCATCCTTTCTCTCCTTTATTTCTGCAGCAGAAATGGTTAATTTTTCTTCATCTTTGCTGTGTGTAGACCTAACCTACAGCCCTTGTTTTTTTGTTTTTGTTTTTGCAGAGAGATATGCTAGATGTGAACCAGATTATGAAAGACTTGGCCAGCATGGTGCATGAACAAGGGGACACAATAGGTGAGATTTTAATTATGTCTGTCCATGCTTGAGGTGTTTGTGTTTCCATGACTGAAGTGAGGACTACTTTGTGTTAAACTAGTTAGGCCTGTTATTGATAATCACTCCTCCTCATCTCTCTTTGTTCTCGAACTCCCTGCTGCACAGGAGTAGAGGAAAAGAAGACACTGACACTCGATAATGATTCAGTTGGCTCAATACATCAGAGAATGAGCGTGCTGAAGTGTTGTCTCAGATCAGATCTGTGGGGATACAAAGAGAACACTGGGTTTGTGAATTAGGAGTGAGTACACTGGTTATAAGATACACACGAAAAAAGTCAGAGGGACATCTAAGAAAAAAGAAGGTTATTGTATTACATTTATATTTATCTTTTTATCTATTTTTTATCTGACATGCAATTGGATTCTGATTAGCAAGATATGCATTATGTGAAATAATGTCCAAAATTATGTGGATACCTGACAAACAGCAAGGTGCATTTACTCAAAAGGAAACTAGTAAGAGCTGCTAGTGTTCTTTACATACCAGCCTGGTTTTCCACAAAAGTTGTGAGAATTCAATTTAATTATATTTCATATGAATGAAGTCTTAAGAAAAGCAATGAGCAGTAACTCAACCCCACACTCTAATCTTAACCATTCATCTCCATTTATATGCATTGGCCTTTATCCTTATTCATTTCTTTGGAAGAGAGTCTTATTCATTTGGCAATTGTGAGTCAAAACACTGGAATGTGAATCTTCTACAAGGAAGCATTCAGCAAAAGTTCCCTATTTAAGATGAAATTATTAACTTAAATTAAAACCACCTTACTTTATCCAGCCCCTTAGAGACATATTGCAATGCTGTCCCTATTGGAAAATTAATCCATTTATATTCTAATTGGTACCTACCGGTCATAGTGTCCTTTTGTCTCAAAATTTTAATTAATCCTCTGTGTCCCATACTTCTCCTAGTAGATGAATAGAGGGAATATTCCGCAAGGAGACTTTGAGGATATGCCTTTGTATTAAGATGCACTATAAATATATCTACTCAGGGTTGTCCAACAATTCACTATAACTTAATCTTTAGTTTATTTAAAGTTATTTTGTTTAAAACAAACATTTAAATATTGCATTATAATACTGTTAAACAACAGTAAATAAATCCATTATTATTAACAGCTTGGGAGGCAGTCTACAAATTACACTGTTATTAACAAAAATAAATAAGTCAGTGCAACAAATGTACAAAACATGAAACCTGTGTATCATATTACACTATTTATATGTAAAATTCTTGAAACGCATTAATCTGGATGACCTGGCAGCTCAAGTGGCTCAGCTGTTTAATCTGGAACTGTAATTGTGCAGTGTGGAAGCTACAGTAGCATCAAAGAGGTTTTTTTTCAGGTTGACAATGACCCAGGAGTTGAACCACCATGTTGATCTATGGCTTCAGCAGCACCTGAAAAGTAGACCGGATTGGCCATTTTCACTGTCATGTGCTGATTGTACTAATTTGCACAGTGCTAGGGTGATGAAGCAATTCACTATTCCACAGCTTTATGATTAGCATTGATTTTTTATTTATTTATTTATTTTATTTTTTTGTTTCTTTTTTGGTAGACCACCCCAACAAGGTAATAGCTCCCAGCATCTTTGACTAATGAATATATTATTTGCATAGTTCCTAATATATAAACACACTCATAGCGCTTTCTTATCTTTAGAAGACTCTTTGTCTAAGTAAGAGGAGAAACCATTTTGTCTCCCAAATTTGATCCTCAGTTAGGACACTTAGACAACGAGAAATATCAAAAGACTCATCATTCCTTTGTTCATCTTCTGTAACTATAGAAATCAAAAGATATTATAAATGTAACTGTGAAAGTTTCAGAACAGATCAGGTTGCAAAGCAAGGGTACAATAAAATGGAGCAATAAAGTGCATTTGGCCTTTTCAAACAAGATTTCACAAGTGGTGTTTTACTTTGTGTGGTACAGTTAAATCTCTATTCTTTTGGCTCTTCATCTTGCTCCTACCGTTCTCCCTTTTGTGTCTTCCTCTCAGTAGGACAGCTTGTTGAAGACCGTGTGTTGTCAGTCGAACATATATAGAATTAAGTCAAGACAGTAAAGAGATTCTCTGCCCACGCTTTCTCTATTTTTTATCTTTTTCAACACATGCAGTAAAAAGTCTGGCAGATGTGAATGAGAATTTAACAAAAAGGAAATTTATGGAAGGAATAATTTAACAAAGAACTGTAGCTTCTGGTTTCCCTTTCAGTTTCAGCAGTTTTTATCTTTTTCCCAAAAAAATAAAAATAAGATTACTGTTTATACTGTGTACTTCTTGATATCGCTCAGTTCAGATCTTTATCATGTTGAGTCCAGTACAGAAGTGGGTTGTTTAGTCTGTGTGAGCAAGTATATATGTAAAGGGAAAAATACATTAACAAAGACCTTTTAGGCATCTGACTTTCTAAAATTACTAATAGTGAGACTTAGAGTATAAGACTAAGCTGTTGTCAACATTACCATTTATGTGTCCTTTTTCTTGCAATTGCATAACAATACCTTGACCAAATTATAGTAGAAAAAGTAGTGCTGTCAAATCAAACACTACTAGTTAATATTGCAAGGAAAATAAAATTTAAAAAAAATACTCAAAATCTTAATGAACTTCTGAATACCTGTTTTAATTGAGGTTTTTTATTTTTGATTCATTTTCATCTCTGTCTATGAACTCCAACTCCCAGAACACATAGGCACCTTCAAACACAGCCGCCACAAAATACAATCCCTAGTTCCACACACCACCTGCACGCTCAAAGTCTCCAGAGTTCTAATCACACACACCTGTTGCCAATTACACACCCACACATTCGCTGTATAAAAGAGGCATTCATTCACACAAACTTTGTAAGTAAGTAATGCTCAGTGTGCCTAATGTACTTGCTGAGCCATTCGTCTCTGTATTGAGATCCTTTTTTTTTAATTCTTGTCTAAGCTATGTTGCTTTGTTTGCCAAGTGACCTATTGCCTGTTTGGAACGGCCTCATGTGAAGGAACGGCCTCATGTGAAGCAGATCCAAAGGGAAAATGTTGGCTGCTGCCACCATGAGGACAAACACTCTCTGTGCCTCAGTGACAGAGGGGCTTTGGCCTAGCCAAATAGCTTTCACTGCTAACAGTATGGAAGCCACCCAAGCAGGATACAGACAAGCCTGCATCATGGTGGAATCCCAAACAACCACCAAGAAGGTGGTTCTCTGAGAAGGAGAAAGTGCGGCTGGAAGATGGCCCAGGCTGCTCACTGCGGCGAGGGATAAATTCCCTGAATGCGACTGGTGCTTCACCTCTTGATGCCCACTATGTAGTCGAATAGGCCCTGAGGTGATACTGGGGCATCCAGGAGAAAGGACTTATCTCTGTGCTTAATTCCTGTTAAGTCACAGTTGCCTCTCCGTGACAACTAACGCAGCCATAGAATGGCCTAGGGCCTTCTGCTTCGTGGTACGGAGCGCAATCCCTTGCCGCAGTCAAGTTCCTTCAGCAGGTCAGCCTGGTAGGCCTGCAAGACCACCATGGTGTGCAGGGATGCACCAGCTTGGCCTACTGCTGTGTAGGCCTTCCCTTAAGGCTGAGTTGACTTTACATGTGTTAGAAGGGAGTGCAGGCTTCCTTCATGCTGGTGATGTAGGGGAGAAATAGCTCAGAAGCATCTCTTCAACCCTGGGCATGGCTGCATACCCATGATTTTCAAGCCCAACAATGGCCGAATAATTAGAGGAGGGTGAGGAAAAAGGTGTGCAGAATAAGGATTCCTCCAGGACCTCATGGCTTGATGTCAGGAAATGGTCCTCAAGCTTAGAATGAATGGCGCTAACTTCCTCTTCATGTCAGTTTAAATTTAATTTAGCAACAGCTTGTGTTAAAACATCGAGGAGCTCCTCGAACACCACTGACTGTGGTGGCAGATCGAGAGCGGAATGCTCCTCCTCACCTACCTCGAGCTCCTCAGAGCCCGACGCAGACAACAACATATCCTCTTCCAGGTCAGGATAAATCGCCATGCGAGCTCCCAAAAGCGAACTGGGGATATTGGAGTCAGGGGAGAGTACAAGAGAAAGGGGAAGGACCTGTCTCTTGTTCTGCTTCCGCTAACTCAACCTGCAAACCCCATGATCTAAACCTCTTCTCTCCTAGTCTTTTAAATATCTCCTTTTTCCCTAGTCTATATAGACAGGACAAACAATCAACATACAGAGCACTTCCTGAAGACAAAGAAGCTGGAGTACTGTGACATAGATGCCCTTATATGGAATTATTGGCAATTATTCCATTCGTCACATGTCCTATCCGAGCCTTTAAATTGGTGTCCAATGTAGCATTCCCGTAGCATCAGTCATGATGCAGTGTTGAGTTACCTCGAAAGGGAACTTCTGATTACATGCTTCTAAGCATGTGTAGTGAGCACTGATGAAGAATATAGAGCAAAACTCTTGATGGATGCATTGTGGTGCACAAAGCCTTTACCTGAACACAGAGTCACTCCAGGGGCCTGGATTCAACAAGTAAAAATCAGAGGAGCCAAAGTACAACAGAGAGACTAATGTCTATGCCAAGGTCAGTCCAAGTTCGGTGTGTTCACTTTACTTTGAGAAATACACAGTAGAGTGACTTAAATAATTTGTGAGCATTTTATATTCAGTTTTTATGTATCTTCACATAAACCAGATATTGAAACTAACCTAGTTACAAACAATGGGTAACACCAGCAATTGACTATAATGTTGTGGTTGTTGATGTTTAAAAGATATGCTATACACATGCTGCAGACTATAAGCATTGATTATTATTAGCTTTTTCTTTTACTGTAATTGAACAGTCCAGTTTGTAGATCTTGATGTTCAGTGGATCAGCTATCAGCTGACTTTTAACTCATCCCTAGTCCTGCTGTTAAAAGATACACAAATCCCATTTGACATGTTGTGAATCAGTTAATAGGCTGCTTCAGGAGAGTTTAAAGATGGTTTCGAACATGTCTAATAGGCACTACACAAATAGTGTTTCCTAACTCTAACCCTAATAAACAAACAAGAACTTAATTACGGAAAATTATATGGTGGATT
Source organism: Hemibagrus guttatus (assembly GCA_033459395.1). Taxonomy (NCBI): domain Eukaryota; kingdom Metazoa; phylum Chordata; class Actinopteri; order Siluriformes; family Bagridae; genus Hemibagrus; species Hemibagrus guttatus. The sequence goes on from JAUCMX010000003.1 coordinate 12,393,028, forward strand.
CTTGTTCACTTCTGTAGTGGATGTGTCATGTTGCTTAATAAGCACACACAAAATAGGACATGTACAGAATGAAATTGTTATTTTGACTACATTGTCTTTGTTAGGTAAAGCTTTGTAGTTTTGTTATGTATTTGTCAAAATGAATCTAAGTATTTCTGCAGCAAAGTAACAAGGTAAAACAGGGCACTGGAGGTTTTTTTTTATTCTGTTCCATCTGATTATATGATTATTTATTTATATATATATCTATATCTATATCTATCTATCTCTTTCTTGAAAGAAAGAAAGAAAGAAAGAAAGAAAGAAAGAAAGAAAGAAAGAAAGAAAGAAAGAAAGAAAGAAAGAGAGAAATATGTAAGTGAAAACTTGCTCATCCATCAGAAGTGATTGGTAAGGAAAATGTGGACCAATTTTCTAAACACCCAAATAAAGTTGGAGATCTTATACAATGTTGTAAATTTAAGGGATTTGGGAAAGAATCTTGGAGAAGGTGGGTAAAAATAAATCAGATTAGCCAGTTAGATTAATAATGATAACCTATCTCATTTAGTTTAAGTAACTTAAACATGGAATTCTACCAAAGTATCAAGCTGATTACATATACATTGGATTATGTAGTCCTAGGATTAGGCTTTATTATATTTGGACTGGAATTAGTCAATTAAATCTGGCAAACAATGATACCTAACTGTTGGTTTGAAATGAAGAAATGTCAAGTCATGAAAACATGAGCCCCAGGTGTGTATTTATTAAGTCCAATACAAATAACGGTTCAGTGGATGACAGTTTGTGTAGTATATGGAATTGGTGGAGAGTGGACAGGCTGAGATAAACATATCAAGGAAGCTTAGATTAGGGCTTCTAACCGGCTGACTGGTTGTAACAAAGCCTCTACTCTTGTGCTGTGACAGGCTTCAGAAAACTACAGGTCATGTTGTGCTGCTTCTACCACCATGCACACACACACACACACACACACACACTCTGTATCACCAAAGGTGAAAAGCACATGCAGGTGAACTAGGCATAGCAAGTTAAGCACACACAGGTACGTGTGGAGATGACAAAAGGATGTACATGGTCAGATACATTTACATTCATAATACATAAGAATTTTTATATTCAAGTGTGTGTGTGTGTGTGTTTGCCTTGGTGTCTAGTTCACCTTCATGTGCTGTTCACTGATACAGCAGAAGGGCCCTCAGCCTCATGGACTATGCTTATTAACTGATTAAAAGGTGCTCCAAGCCAATTAGGTATATGTTTTATGACTTATCCTGATGCTTCCCTAATTGATTATTTATTTAATTATTTTTGCCCTATTTTTGAGCCATTTGCTCCATGCATGAGTATGTGTGAGTGAGTGCCTGAGGAGTCTTCAGATAAGAGCTCTTTTTATTTAGAGTCATTTAGAGAATTTGTTCTTGTAATTCCTTAATGAATTGGGGATGTTGAGCTTGAAGAAATTAAAAAGCATCAGTCATTGTATTGCATTTCTGTAGCCTGTGTTATGAACATTTTCACAGCTGATAAGTTTGTTTCGCACTGCCTGTGCATGTAAAAGACTTCATTAAAAGGGTGGGAAGTATAGAGGGGTGACCAGGTGAGAGCAAATGTGAGTGTGTTGTAACATCATTAACATCAGAAACTACATACCTCAAATAATTTGATGCTCCTGCTTGCAAAGTTGTCAGCTCTACTATGAACTAAAAAAACTGCCTTGTTAAATGTCATTGTCTATGCAATATGAATAATTCAGGTGGTTAAGGGAGTGAACATAACATGTTGTGAATGGTTTGCTGTGATTAAAGCTATTGTAATAAATTCTGCTTACTACAGTGCTCCCAGTGGTATTAGACATGGCTCACTGTGACCACAAGGTCCGTTTAACTTTGTGTGGTATTCCCCAATATCATACTTCAATCTAATGACCCGTAGCACTCAGCCTAACAACAGTGAGATGTCACCTAGCCTGCAGGGTCTTCATATCACACATGTCTGGTGATCCATCAAACCCACACCTCGTTCTCCACTCTTGCTTATTGAAATATTGATTGATTATGTGACAGCACAATGTGTCTTCTTCCTTTCGTGGTTCTAAGAGCCTCATTCTTCATTTTTTTGCTGTCTTCTTACTGGTACAGTAATTGGTCATGGATGATAGATCAGTATTAAAAAAGGGGTAGGAGGAAGTACTTAATCCAAGAGGGTCAGACTGGTCATTTGCACACACACTGCCACACAGACACGCAAAATCCAGATTATTTCAGTTCTTCGCTTTCCATATGTGCTGTTCTTGATGTAACTTACTGAGACCTTTTGACCAAGCACTTCTGTCATGCCAAAGGTTCATGGCCTAAGTGACAATAGTAAGAGACCACATAGGTGAGGCTAAGCTAAGAAAAATTAAAGTATAATGAAGCTGAGGGATGAATAAAAGTACCACTAAAGCTGTTAAACTCACAATGGTTTTAAAAAATTTTTTTTAAAACTTTTAATATATAAACTTGGCAGCCCTGGTGCATGCCTAGTAGAAAATTTCAGCAGATCAAACTGAACTCTCAAAAATACAGTAGCAACACTGATAGTAGACACCTAAACATCACACGTATTTTTGGCTGTTTCCCAAACAACTCTATATAATGTTTTTTGTTGTTGTTTTATGATGTAGGTTTAGTATTTCCCTTCACTGGAACTAAGAGGTCAAAACTTGTTCTAAAATACAATGCCCATGTGAGCATAGTCAGGTTCATGAATTAGTAGTTGGTTTGGAAGAACTGAAGAGGCCTGCACAGAGCCCTGACCTCAACCCCACAACACAGTTGACATGAACTGAATTGCTGCCTGCTCCCCAGACTGACTCATCTGAAATCTGTGCCTGACCTCACTAATGCTTAATGAGCAAATTCCCACAGCCATGCTCCAACATCTAGTGGAAAGCCTTCCAAGAAGCATGGAGGCTAATCTAACAGCAAAGGGAGTCTAAATCTGGAATAGCATCTTCAGCAAACACTTATTTGCTGTATAGTGAATACACTGTATGCATTACATTTGGCAATCTTTCTAGGTTTGATCTATTGCCAGATACCTTTGCTAATTTTAAATATTTATTTCTATAAATAAGCAAGGCCTGTGGAAACTGTGGAAAATTTAAAATATGAACTGTCAGAAATTGATTTAAATATCTTCTATTTTGTTTATAATAAAATTCTAAGAGTAAATACTAGATACATTTGACTATAATCAAGATGTTTCTTCCGGCTTAGATATAGATATGTAGCTATAGTCCAGAGACATTGTGACATCATTAGTAGACCCCTGTTGAAGCTTGTAGTAGCCAGTCATGCATTTATGCAAATTATTTTCCTGAAGGCAACTCACTGAGACAGGAAAGAGCTTTCACATGCTTTAATAGATTATTGTATTTACCATATTTAAACTGATTAGTGAAGTGACTACATGGTTTTAAAAGAAAATAGTTGATAACAAAAACAGAACATTTAAGGACAACTGGACACAGAATTTTCAGTTTATTCTGCACATCTAGTGCATTGTCCATTTGCAATCTTAACTCCAGTAGATGTGGACTGTTTTGATATGTTTTATGACACATTGTTGAAAGATCAATATACATCATCTGACATATTGATGAGAATCAGTTGATAGGCTGCTTAATGACGGATTATAGTGTCTAAACTGGACTATAATTAAATAAAGAGTTCTAACAGTTACTTTTAAACATCTGAATAAAAGCCTATGATTCTCAGGCTGTTTGACTCTCCCTGTATGTCATTGTGTCTCTCCTTGGCATGGCAGCAACAGAGAACACAACCAAAGCAAATCAGAAGAAGATAAACAAAACCTCATTAGTTCTAGCAGCCAGGCGGAGGTGAAGTCTGAATGTTTGCTGTTGCCAAGTCTGCACTACTTTAACCCCGCTGTAACTCATTCACTTCTGCTTTAGTTGTGCCCCCATGTGTGCTGAACCGCACATTTGTTTTTAATTGGGAAGGGAATTGAGTTTGCATTTGAATCAATGTTCTCACTTGGTAGGATAAGTACATGTGCATCGGTACAAGACAAATAATTTGGATTATTCAAAACTAATAAATGGATGCCTTTCACGTAAATTAAGAAAGCCAGTGCATAACCCAGCTTTTGTGCATTTCTCGTCTACTTTCATCAGGTAGACTGTATTTCCAAGACATCAAGCCATTTTTGTTTCCCTTTTTGTATAATGACATCATCATTTAAAAGGGCACCAATATTTCACAAACATAAAATTTAAATGTCATGATCAGATTTAATCTTGAAATATATCAGATGCCAATATTAAGGTAATGGAAACATGATTTTAAACCAGTGCAATACGCAACACAAAATACAACATTACACACTCGGATACAGTCACCTTCACTCTAGAAAATGTTTGAAGTAATTTTTTATTCTTCCTTTACAGGACCATAGGAAATGAAGTGCTTGGTTAAAGGTTATAATAAAGAAAGCAACTGGTATGTGTTGGTGAATATACTTTTAAGTTCAGGTTTATAGTATTAAACCTACCAATAATGCAAGTGCTTTGGAAAAACATTTACTTTCTTTACTCTGAATAAAATCTCAGTGTGCCAATGTTGAATTGTCCATCTGAATATCAGTGGCTGGTTCACTGATGGACATATAGTGCACTACATGGGCTGTAGAAGCTGTTATTTCATACCACATGTAGTGCACCAACATTTGTGATTCTGCCATTTTTGTCAATGATGTGAATAAAAACACAGATGTAAAATTTAAGGAATATGTACGTTTTTGATGTTTTTCGATTACATGTTAATTATTTTTGCAATAAAGCCATCACATAAGCAGAGGTTATGTGTCAAATTTATGAGCTTTAAATCGTTTCATGGTTTCTGAGAATATACAATCTCCTCGTTTGTTTTTATTTGGCTTAAACCATATGGTTCATCATTGGTATAATTGTTTTTTCTTGCTTTAAAAAGTTTCCTTTTAAAATTCAGCTTAACCTGCTATATGCTGTTGAGCGATTTATGAACTGAGACACTGACTTGTCAGAATCAGTCCATCTGCTCTGTTACTCACTTTCTCTTCCTTCACATGTGTCTGCAAGGCATGCGATGAACAAATGCAGCATTTCCAAATAGTATTATGTGTACAGCATGTCTTTATTATATTCAGCCATGTATCAAAAGTGCTTGAAGGATATAAATGTGTGACAAATTTAACAGCCTGAAGGAATAAACTGAACAGTGTAAAACAGTACCATGTTGATTTTAACAACCAGGTTAGTTTCATCACTAAAGGCTGTGATGCAGTAAACATGAATAATAGTACTGTTGTTGTGTTTTTCTTTTTTCTTCAGACAGCATTGAGGAATACATTCAGACTACTGCCTCACATGTAGAATCTGCTAACCAGGAGCTTGCTAAGGCCAGTCATTACCAGGTAAGATTTAAACAATGTATTTGAGATTAAAATTAATTCAATTATGTATGTGTTACGGGTAGGCCCTATGTTGGGCCACTAGGGGGGGGGTTTCCAGCAGGGGTTATGTTATGTTGTGTTATGTCATTGTTTACGTCATGTCATGTGTTTTGTTTAGCCCCGCCTTTTCCTATTGTTTCCTAATTGATGTTCACCTGTTCCCAATGTTGTGTGCAATAATGTTTTGTATTTATAGCGGCCTTTTGCCAGGGTTCGGGGCTGGTCGTCGTCTTTATATTGTCTTTATGTTCCATGTTTTTGTGGCATCATGTCTGTTGTCTCTGCGTGTATTTGAGTTTAATAAACCCCTGTCTGCTGTCTATCTCCACGCTGGGTCTGTTTCTTCATGCCTTGGATACCGGAAACGTGATAGTATGTCTTACATACTGAAAAAAAACAGGACTGTCCCAAAAACGTTCTGTTGCACCTTCATACTGTCTAGTTTTACACCTCAACAATGTCTCTAAATGCACACCTGGGGTAGAAATTCAGGGCTTCAGTCTTTCATTTTTATAGATGATAATTTACTAACAAGCATTAAGATGGTACACGATGACAGAGGTTCAGAGGGTGGATCCTGAATTCAGTATTTTATTGTACTAGTTTTATAATATTCTTCCTATGTACTCCTATCTCCTAATAGATGTCAGTAGGCAAAGTGTGTGTGTGTGTGTGTGTGTGTGTGAGAGTTGCCCTGTGATGTACTGGTGTCCCCTACAGGGTATATCCCTGTCTTGCAACTAATATTCCTGCCACATTGGCTCTGGAACCACTAAGACACTGACCAGGATAAATTGGTTTGGTGAATGAATGAACAAATAAGTGCAAAAAGTACAAAAGGGGAATTCTGTAATTATAGCAGGTTTTGAGAACATTGTCTTCAGAGCAATAGAGAGGGTTAGACAGATACAGTTTGACAGTTCTAATAAAATATCAAAGCAAACAATCAAGTTCATGGCCAGAAACTGGCAGAGTTTCAGGTGATCGGCAAACAGGATACTGTAGACAAAGAGTTAAAAAAAGAAAAGAAAAAAAATCCTAGTAAACAATGTTAAGTAGATACTTCACAAAGTTTATGAATGAATGTCTTTTTTTTAAGCAGTGAGTGTGTGGGTGTGTAATTGGCAGCAGGTGTGTATGTGAACATTTTGTGTGGAGCTGGGGACTGTAGTTAGTGGCAGCCATGTTTGTAGGCTGCAGTGTGTTCTTGGAAATGTTCAAATTCAGAGCTGCTTTGACACTTAGGCACAATGCTATCCACTGTCCATCCATGTAAATGCTGGTATTTGTTGCATGTTGTAAAAATACAGGAAATGAACAGTACATTTATGTAGAAGTTGATGTCACTTTGCATTGAATATGTTTACAGTACTGATAGATTTCATAATTCAATTTATCAGAATGTCATTTGATAGCATTATGATAATAGTAAGTGTTGACTTTCCTTTAATGCTGAAGGCCAAGCATGTTTACATGTTTAAGAACTGAGCTCTGCAAAATCAGGTGTCCAAATCAGCAAGAATCGCATGCTTATAAGTTCTCATAGGGGTAAAGAAAAAGTCCTCATATGCTGAGCTTCATGTTTTTGAATGAGCCGTGTACCTAATTTATGCTCCCATAATTTTTAGGAGCATGTGTGTGTTGTATAACTAATGATGGCTCTTTGTTAGCAAAATGCTAGCTAATTCATTTAAACCCTCTGTTGTTCATTAATCTATAGTTTCGGGAATACATTTTGGCCATTACAGCAATCCATTAAGTGAAATGTATATAGATGCATTATTTTCATACTTTGTTTTTAGCTCCAAGCATCTGGGTTTTTTTTAAGTTAATTTTGCATTATATAAGTTGTTTAATTAAAAATGAACATTAATAGGCACTGCTATCCATTTTACTATTTAACTCTTAGAAGGAAAAAAAAGTGTAGGAAAAAGTGGGAAAAGTACAGTAACTATATGTGCAATCTAATGATTAATTAAATATATTACATACTTAATAAAAGTTTAAATTAAAATAAATTTAAAGAACATAAACACAAAAACACACACAATTATTGGCACAACTGCATTTAGTACTTTTTGTAACTGTATGTTATTTTTATATTCCAGTGTCCATTTAGCTTTGCCAAAAATCTGGTCTTGCTGCCTCACCACTTTTCCTTTTCATTCCTTTCTCCTTTTAGAAGTGAGCAAGTGAGGAAGCAAATGAGTGAATGGCAACAGCTTTTGGATTAATTGTCATTTCATTATCTCACTGAGAGTTCAGCCGTGACCAAACTCACACAGAGCAATTTAGCACTTCACCAGTCCCGCTAGCCGCACCCGGAGGAAAGGGAGGGGGTGCCTGTAACTCTGAACGCTCGTACATTTCCCTCAAGCATCTCTCCTAAGTCTCTATACATTCATCGTTTGTGATAGCCAATTAAAAAAGACAAGCCATTTTCTGTCTGTAGCCCTACATGTCGAATACAATAAATTGAATCTGTAATACATCAACTGCTTATCACTGCTGTTTTAAGGCTAAGTAAAGGAGTGATCAGTACAATCAGAGCTCAAGTGAGCTGAATTAAACCGCATTGTTCATTATCGAACTGGAGCTGTGTGCGCTAAACTTCAATGTATACCCTGAAGTTAGCAGTCTCAAACATTTCACTATGAAACAATTGCTTCCTTTATTATTATAGTATTTGATAATGAGTTCTGGGTTTGGGTTCCGTTCTAACTTTGCTCTTCCAAATAGAAATAGAACAAATAGAATAGTACAAATAGAACTTTCACTCAAAAAATTAATTACCTGAATGGCCAACTTTAAAAAATGGCCTATGAAAAATAGAAGATGACCTTGATTTTCTCTCTTTCCTAGATGAAAACATAAGGACAGCATACTCTCTGCCCCATTGGGAATGGGAACTGTAACAAGCACAGTTTGCTTGTTACAGCAAGTTGCTTGTGAAACTCGTGTATTAAATAAATTCAATGCACACAGACTGAAGTAGTTTAAGTCTTTGGTTCTTTTAATTGTGATGATTTTGGCTCACATTTAACAAAAACCCACCAATTGACTATCTCAACAAATTAGAATATGGTGACATGCCAATCAGCTAATCAACTCAAAACACCTGCAAAGGTTTCCTGAGCCTTCAAAATGGTCTCAGTTTGGTTCACTAGGCTACACAATCATGGGAAAGACTGCTGATCTGACAGTTGTCCAGATTACAATCATTAACACCCTTCACAAGGAGGGTAAGCCACAAACATTCATTGCCAAAGAAGCTGGCTGTTCACAGAGTGCTGTATCCAAGCATGTTAACAGAAAGTTGAGTGGAAGGAAAAAGTGTGGAAGAAAAAGATGCACAACCAACCGAGAGAACCGCAGCATTATGAGGATTGTCAAGCAAAATCAATTCAAGAATTTGAGTGAACTTCACAAGGAATGGACTGATGCTGGGGTCAAGGCATCAAGAGCCACCACATGTGGCTGGATGTGTCAAGGAATTTGGCTACAGTTGTCGTATTCCTCTTGTTAAGCCACTCCTGAACCACAGACAATGTCAGAGACATCTTACCTGGGCTAAAGAGAAGAAGAACTGGACTGTTGCCCAGTGCTCCAAAGTCCTCTTTTCAGATGAGAGCAAGTTTTGTATTTCATTTGGAAACCAAGGTCCTAGAGTCTGGAGGAAGGGTGGAGAAGCTCATAGCCCAAGTTGCTTGATGTCCAGTGTTAAGTTTCCACAGTCTGTGATGATTTGGGGTGCAATGTCATCTGCTGGTGTTGGTCCATTGTGTTTTTTGAAAACCAAAGTCACTGCACCCGTTTACCAAGAAATTTTGGAGCACTTCATGCTTCCTTCTGCTGACCAGCTTTTTGAAGATGCTGATTTCATTTTCCAGCAGGATTTGGCACCTGCCCACACTGCCAAAAGCACCAAAAGTTGGTTAAATGACCATGGTGTTGGTGTGCTTGACTGGCCAGCAAACTCACCAGACCTGAACCCCATAGAGAATCTATGGGGTATTGTCAAGAGGAAAATGAGAAACAAGAGACCAAAAAATGCTGATGAGCTGAAGGCCACTGTCAAAGAAACTTGGGCTTCCATACCACCTCAGCAGTGCCACAAACTGATCACCTCCATGCCACGTCAAATTGAGGCAGTAATTAAAGCAAAAGGAGCCCCTACCAAGTATTGAGTACATGTACAGTAAATGAACATACTTTCCAGAAGGCCAACAATTCACTAAAAATGTTTTAATTTTGTTTTTATTGGTCTTATGAAGTATTCTAATTTGTTGAGATGAATTGGTGGGTTTTTGTTAAATGTGAGCCAAAATCATCACAATTAAAAGAACCAAAGACTTAAACTACTTCAGTCTGTGTGCATTGAATTTATTTAATACACGAGTTTCACAATTTGAGTTGAATTACTGAAATAAATGAACTTTTCCACGACATTCTAATTTATTGAGATGCACCTGTATATTCAAGTCTTGGAGGAAGTAAATATGTATATAAGAATGACCACATAAGTTCACTTGTAGTGGGAATGTATATCTAAATTAGGTAAACTAAACTATAATTAAAAGTTTTATACAACTTCATCACTTGCAGTTCATGTTAAGTTGTTATCATAATGGTACGATATAATAATAATAATAATAATAATAATAATAATAACAATATAATTGCTATTTACCACAAATTGCAAGTTATTTCTGCATAAGGAAGAAATCTGTACAGGGTTGTTGAACATGCAAAATGATGCAGCACAGTGGAATTTGAATAGTCACAGCAATGTGTCCAACTATGTCATGTGCATCTGCAGTGCAGAACAGGTCCACAAGCCCATGTTTATTTGCTACACCACATCAGCTCAACTGGGACTGAATGTTTATGCAAATTTCACCTAAGCCGATTACATGCCAAGCAGTGTCACTGCAAATGCTACTTATTATACAGACTTCCAATTTTCCAAGCAGATAAGATACAGGCAGAATAATGTTATGTCAGTAATCATCCTTCTGCATTATTATGGTATTATAAAGACATTTTTCATGTCACACAAGGTAAATAGCTTTCCATACTGAGACTCAGTGGGAATCTATGTTTTATGATGGAAAAAATGTCCATAAAAAATTGTATGCAATGAGCATTGCAAACAATAATTCAACATTTTCAATAAAATATAAAGTCATATATTATTATTTATATATATATATCATATATATATCATATATCTTCTTAATAATATAGTTTCCTCTAGAGTTGTGTTGAAATTATTGACACCACTTGTTTTTTCAATAGCTTTTATTATCCAGAAATTGGTTGTCTTTTTTAGGAATTTGATTTTCTGGAGTATAAATAGGATGTTTCAACTATCAACTGCTAACCACCATCTCCATAAAAGTTGCACAAAAGCACTTCTGGGGAGAAACCCACAAGATGAAGTTTTGACATTTATATTAGTAGAACACTTGGTGAAAATGTATCAGTCAGATGAAACCAAAATAATCTTTATGTTAATGCAAATCAACCACAGTTTGATGAAATAAGGTCACGTAATAGATTTATACCTACTGTAAGGTATGGTGGCATTTTATGGAAGGGGTTCTAGGGGCTCTGGAAAAGATTAATGATGTAATTAAATCCATTATATACAAGGTTTATACAATGTATATACAATGTTTAGACAAAACCTGTTTTTCTTTCCTGCTGAGTAATTAATACCTGTCTGTATATGCTTTTATTTAAAATGATTACCCTAAAGATGTCTAAAACAAATCAACAGAATAATGGTTACTTTAAGAAAGTCATCATGCTATAGGCTTTTGTTCTCAGAAATGTTTCCTGAATTTACCAGGTCAGGGTTCTCAGCTGATGATTTTCAATCTTACATAGTTAACCTGGCTGAGGGTGCAAAATCTTATTGTCCATTAGTGGCAGACCATTGGTTCAGGAAAGAAGCCACTAGCAAGTGTGAACCAAGGTCTTGCCAGTTATATTAGTCCACAAGCATGTCTATGTTGTCTAGCTGCTGAAATCTCTATAATTTGGCTAGAATGAGCAGTGGAGGAGGTACGATTTGAAGCATATGATGAGGCCAGATATGAGCTTGGGCATCCTGTCCTGCTTTTCTGTCCAGTTCTGCCAAGGAGAACCACAACTAGTTGACATTGTATTTGAAAAGAGATCTGTCTGTGCTTTGCCAAAACTTTCTCAGGTCTGGGTTGAGGAAGCTTGCAGTCACACTGTTGTCTGAGTGGAATAAAAAGTGGCAATCTCTCAGAATTGGTATTACACCCAGATGGACCACTCCCAGTGTAGTTTGTTCATGCCCTCTGACTCTACCATTTGGCATGACACCACTAGCTTAGCCTACAGATGTTTCTGTTTCCAATGAGACACTATGTTTGGGGTTTACCACCGATAAGGTGAAGAACCACTGAAAATCCAATAGTTCAACTGCTGTGACTGCTGTCATCAGTCCTAATAACCTCAACAGATGCCAGTACCAAATGCGACATCTGGGTTGAATCTGATAAACAAGCATAATAATATCTGCCATACATTTGACTGATGGCGTGGCTGCCTTGTGCTGCCACCACCTTTAGAGCTGCTGCCATGGATAACTTGGAGCCTGACAGGCACCAACCTAGACCCTTCCACAGACACTGCTGTGACCAGCATTGAACATGGCAAATCCGAATCCATCAGACAGCTAGAAATAGCTTCCTCATTTTCCAGGGAAGGGGCTGGAATGATGACTGGCCATTGAAGACTGAGCATCTGATGTTAACATAGACTTTTCTGCACAGAGGATGTCCAATTCAGACACAAGGTTCTTGAGCTGGTCAGTGCAAAGGCTGTTAGCACATAACTAGAACCTATATTTAGCTCACTAGAGATTCAAATACCAGTTGCATGAATGCATGAAAGTCTGGCAGCATGGTTATTTTGCCTATCCAGTAGGTATAACAATTTATAGAGAAAACACAGTTTTGAATTTAAAAACAATCATTACCTGATGCATAGGGAACTAGCTTGTCTGTTATTTATTATCTATCTATTTATTATCTATCTATGTATATTTATATCTATCTATATATCCTTTTGTAAATCATGCCTTTACCTGCTTATGAAAGAAAAGCTTCTGTTAAACGTTAGATGCAAATGTGTGTGTCTTGATTGAGTCTTAATTATATATACATTTATACTTCTCCTCTCCATCCTCAGCACAGTCAGGAAAATCACTCTAAAATAGAATAACAGCCCTTTTGTTGTTGAAAGCTCTTCTTTGTACCTCTTCACCTTATTCACTTTTTTTTTTGCTGTTTTCCCCTAAAAGGCAGCGGAAGCCAGGATGACACAGAATGAGAAGCACCACAGGGAGTAGAGAGAGAGAGAGAGAGAGAGAGAGAGAGAGAGAGAGAGAGAGAGAGAGAGAGAGAGAGAGAGAGAGAGAGAGAGAGAGAGAGAGAGAGAGAGAGAGAGAGAGAGAGAGAGAGAGAGAGAGAGAGAGAGAGAGAGAGAGAGAGAGGAGAGAGAGGAGAAGTTTAAGAAAGCTGCAAAATCTGTGGTGACCAGCTGCAAGAGAGAAGATAGCAGAGAGCGGCTTTTAATTCTCAATCCCCACAGAGCCTTTGAAAATTACCAATCTTCTTATCACAGACGCAGGGCTGCTTATGCAAATTGTTGTAGAGTGGAACGTTTAAATGGAAAATTACTCGACAGCAGTTTTTTGCCTCCCCTCCACTCCCCCCTCCCTCGCTTTGCCTCTCTCTCTTTCCACATAGAAAGCCTGTTTCCAGTCTCAGATAAGAAGATGAATTGTGCTCCGTGCTTTGAAGCGCGTCAGGATTTAAAGACTCCAAGCCCAGCTCTGGTCTAACACTGCTGCTCTCAACCGTTTTGTAGTGAGAAACGAATGGAAAAAAAGTAAAAAAGAAAAGCATTTCAAAGCATCATAAGTTCTGTGCTCCCAAACACGGGTGCTGCCTGCGGATGTCAAGTTTGAAAATATATATATTTAAATAGATCTACTCAGCACTTAAATGCACTTCCCAATTTTTGTATTTATCTATTTGGAGTTCTGGCTTAATTTATAAACATGACAAAAGTAATGGGGAAGAGGGGAAAGGCAGGGGGTGTTAAAAAACTGTTGAGGAATACAATGCCAAATAGCATTTGTGGCATTCTAGAAATACATGAAATTCCATTATGTAATCCCTTATCAGAGGCAAAGGATGTGTCAAGACCAGAATGTGTTACAAATACAGAACTGGCTCTGTAAACATCACTGAATTTAGATTTGTTTTATGCCACAGGACACACTATAAACAAAGATTCAAATTTCTGTTTGTGTCAATATACAAAGGATATTTAGGTTCATGTTAATGTAGGTTTGTGGTAATAAAACTACCATGAGAATTCTACTCCACATAATTTTCATTCCACTTCACTGTGGTATTGCAGTCATGCTACTGACTATTACAGACAGAAAAAATGAAAACAAAAAACATGCAGAGAACTAGGATCTATCCAGACAAGTGCAATGCATGGTAAATTTAAGCAATTAACACTTACAGTGCACTGTGCATCATGTATAAAAATGCTAAGCAGGCCCAGTTGACCTTAATTGTGGATCAGTGGAACAAGATCTAAGTGATGTTGAAAGAAGGGTACAGAGGACAGGTGTTTTACTTACAAAGACTGTTCAACTAGTGTTTCAACAAGAACAATGACTAAAGGTATATGTGCATTTAAATCTATGGGATAGATAACATTGGTAAATTGCGGTAGTTAAAATCATACAACAGTGTGCTATGTAAGGACAATAGTGTGATATGTAAGGAAAACCTGAAAAGTAAAGCTCTGTTCTACAGTAGAATTTCAGTTCTGGACATGATTAGACTGAGATCAGAATGAAGACTGATTACAAAAACAGCCAATTTACAAATATATATTATAATAATATTATAAAATAATAATATATTATTTTACATTCATTTGTCATCTTCCTATACACTAACACTTTTGTTGCTGGGTTTGTTAGATAATTTTTAACTATTCAAAGGAAACCCCTTGAGAAACTCTTTCTAAGGGTGTATGATGTAAAGGATGGTAAACTGAACTAATAGAAATTGTTAAACATAGCATCAGTATTTAAATGGTATTCTGTGATTCAAAATAAAAATTTGTCAGATGAACACAAGCTTTGTGGTCCCATACCTGGAAAGCAACAATTCAGACAAAAATCTTAGGAGGGTTTCATGAAAATGCTTCACAACATGTGCACTAATCCATACATTGCTAACCTAGCACATACTTTGTACTGACAGTCACCAACAGCCGGTATCAAATTCCTTTAAATGTAAAAATATACTTGGCCAATAAACCTGATTCTCATACTGATTCTAATATCTGAATTAATATTTACTTAGATATGATTTAATGAGGGGGGCATGGTGGCTTGGTGATTAGCACATTTGCTTCACACCTCCAGGGTTGGGGGTTTGATTCCCGCCTCTGCCATGTGTGTGTTGAGTTTGCATGTTCTCTCTGTGCCTCGGGGGTTTCCTCCGGGTACTCCGGTTTCGTCCCCCGGTCCAAAGACATGCATTGTAGATTGATTGCCATCTCTAAATTGTCCGTAGTGTGTGATTGCGTGTGTGTGTGTGTGTCTGTGTGTGTTGGGTTGGCACTCCGTCCAGGGTGTATCCTGCCTTGATGCCCAATGACGCCAGAGATGGGCACAAGCTCCCCGTGACCTGAGAATAGATCGGAAAAGCGGTAGACAATGAATGAATGAATGAATGAATGAATGAATGAATGAATGAATGAATGAATGAATGAATGAATGAATGAATGAATGATTTAATGAGGGGGGCATGGTGGCTTGGTGGTTAGCACGTTTGCCTCACACTTCCAGCATACTGGGTTCAAATCTTGCTCCCTCTCACTGTGTGTGTGGAGTTTGCATGTTCTCCCCATGCTTGGTGGGTTTCCTCCTACAGTTCAAAGACATGGTTCTAGGCTGATTGGGGTCTCTAAATTGCAGTGTGTGTGATTGCATGAATGAATGTTACATTATGTGTGCTCTGCGATGGGTTGGCACGCCATCCAGGGTGTATCCTGCATTGATGCCCAATGATGCCTGAGATATGCACAGGCTCCCCGTGACAAACTCATGAAGAGCTAACCTAAACTATTTTATGAATTCATGCATAAATAATGATCATGTAAGTTGGTGCATGTATTTTAGGTAATGTATAAATGAAGAGAGGGAAACTAAATAAATCATGTCCTATAAAAAAGTATATGAATTGAATGTACATCATTTCAAATTTGTCATAATCAGCTGTGTACACAAAAATCATTGGATGGATTATTTTAATAATTTACAATGATCTTCCTTATTGAACATAGAAAGGAGCACAAATAATAAACAACCATAATTTCTCTTTAAATTGCATTTCTCTTTAAAGCCCATAAGTAGTATTAGTACATGCTCTGGAAAGCTCAGGTCCAGGACACTGCTCCTTTACCCACAAGAGTGAAATTAATATAGTAACATTTATTAATTTAGCAGATGCTATTATGTATTATCATTTAAAATCATTGTTCTATAAGACTATTTTTCAGTGTTTTAGTCTCTGATAAAGCATGTTTGTTTTAATTTAACACTATGTGCTCAGTAATATATTAACTAACAAACATATACTAAATTTTACTTAAGTTGGTTGTTATTCACACATTCACACATGAATTCATAAGACCCATGTTGTAGTTTCAGTTAGCTTTTCATTAGTTTGTGATTAGTACATGCCTTAACTGATCATTAAGTATTAATTCCGGTATTAGTGGATGAATATTCATGTACTGTTTTGTAAGGTGTTATCATTGCACTTGCGTATTGCTTTCTTACCAGTGACTCTATTATTGCTTACAACAGTCCACCTTTACTTTATTGTCAATATGGCAACTGTTAGATGTTATTTATTAATAATTGACAACAGCAAATATGTCTTACCATCTCTTCTCCTGTTTGTGTCCACAGAAGCAGCTGAGAAAAAGGAAATGCTACTTGCTAATAGGTGGAGTATTTGTTATGATTCTCCTGATCCTCATCATTGCTCTGTCAACCAGAAACTAAAAGCAAACCGACAGGTAAGTCATCTGCCTCCTCATCACTTCACAATACCAATATACTTATATGCACAATTAATACATTATCTTTACCCTGTTGGGTAATCAGAAAGTTAAGTGTTATCAGATTTTTTCTTATATTTATATTACATGCATTTGGTCATCAAAAACATCCACTCTTTGATAGGAAATATTTTTGTTTTCATTGTGCCATTAATTATGATAAAATAAAACACAGCTTATATAACATGTCATAAAAGAAGCACCAATTAGCTAACATGCTGAAATTAAGCTCTTGACATTCGTGTAACCTTATATAATAAATCATCATGAAATTAGTCACTTAAAAGCTTGTTTCTGATAAAGTGACTCACGCTTGTATTTAACGTGTAATTTTTCTATAAAACAGTGTGGACAGTTTCTGAATAACTTCATTCAGGAGGGATAAAGTGCACTATTCTCTTGAACATACAGTAATTATCCATCAGTAACCAGCATCTCCTGTATTTAGTCATTTCCATTATCATTGCCTCATTATACATGGTTGAGGTGTGAGATACTGGGGACAGTCAGAGGACTTAGTCTGTTTTCAAGAGATGGAACAGGAGATGTTAATCTGAGTGGGTGATCTCCTCTCACAGCCTCCTGTGAGAGATCAGGCTGAGTGACAGTCTGGACTCCTCGAAATATCGATCAACACACCCACTTATTTCTTCTTTTCTAGATAACCTGCACTGCTTGTCCTCTCTTTCTGTTTCTGTCTGATTTTTTATAGGAAGTCCTGGAAGTTAATAGTAATAATTATTCTAGTTTGAACTATTGCACATTTTGTTGAATTCCAATAATAAGCTTATTGTTTTATCAACCAAAAGCCTGATATTCATTTATGAATGTATATATAATTAAATTTTTAATTTTAAGAAATGAATTAATTAAATATTTGCCATATAAAGGGCCTCATGCATTTTTATGGTTCACTTCTAACCTTTTTTTTAATTAACATGTTAATTTGTTGTTGTTTTTTCTTACACTGTACATAACATTATCCTCCTCAGGTTGATTGTCAAAGATCAATTATTACCTGCTCACAAAAATCATATTTGCAGTGGACATGGGATTTCAGTGTAGGCTCTGTGCAGTGTGTGGGGAATGGATGCAGTCGGTTCGGCAGCCTGAGCAATAATGTCTGGTTCGCTGCCATCACAGGCTCTGCTGTAAGCCTGGCAGAGCTAGCCAACCTGCTGTGTACAGGGAACTAGCTCCAAAAGCAGTATGGATTTATAAAGAATTAACAGCTCTGAGTCTATGTAAACACAATGCGCTCTGTTCTGCCGTTAGCCTGTTTTCATTCATTATTTTATTTTTTGTCATCTGCTCTGCGTCTTCGCTGCTTAACCTTCAGCACTCCTCATGGTAAGGAGTCTGATAAGTTTTTTGTTTCAGGGCTGAACTAGAACAGAATTTATATCATAAATCATATAAATTTCTATAGGATGCAATAAAATATAAAAACAATAGCATGTAATCTACAAGATGGTTGTGATACGCACTGAAAGAGATAAGAGCACAAAAAGAACAGACAGAAAGAAATAAAGCACGAGAACGAAGGTCTGCTCAGAAGCACAGAAAGGCAGAAGGGGAAACACAGAGCCTAATATATCAGTTTAATGAGAGTGGCAATGACAGAAATAACTGTGGAACCGCTTCGCCTCTCAAATCAATAGCCTGGCGCTTTATGGTGCACTAAATAACGCAATAACTGCAGCCTGACACTTATTCCTGCAAATTATGTTACCAGTGCTGCCCTCACATCTTGTTTACAGAGTCATTTGGGGGAAGAGATTCTTCAGTATGCATGTCAGTGCCATGCATTAACAGTAGTGTGTGGAGCCATTAAAATTGGGCCAATGAGGGACAGGCGATGGCTTGCTGAGTCACTCGGCTGCTAAAAATGAACCCTTAATGGTGCAACAATTGGCTATTGCTCTTTTCATTTCTATTTCAGTGACCACAATGCAATACAGACTGCTTTGAACATCTCTACTGGACCATTTTTAATAGGGACACTAAAATCTTTCACAATCTCTATGACTTGGTTAGGACTGCCCCTTATAGCAGGAAAATTCTGGCTCCTGAATTAAGTGATCTCAGCAAATATTATGCAGTGTAAAGTTGTACACTTTTATATATGCAGAGCTATCAGGGAGCTAAGAGTAATATGCAGACTAAAGACTCTAAGAGCCCATTGAGTGTCAGACACTGTCCAAGGTGTCAGCAAGCACTGGATTTTTAATTAATTTATTTATTTTATTTTTTTTAGTGAATTCACATCTATTTCACACATACACTCTTATAGATGAGACACTATTTTGTCGCTGACAAAGATGATTTTATTCCTTACTGAAATTAGATTGAGGTGATGTATACAAAGTGAAATAACTAAATTTCACTTAGTTAACTATTTTTCTGAGCAGTATCAGAGTAAACCAATTATAAGTGGCCTTTTACAGATTATAGTGGTGTGATCCTGCAGAGAGCAAAAAAGAGAGTGACAGAAATAACATCCAACAGAAATATCACATGTATTATACTATTTTCTGTATTTTTCTAATTCTCTCTTAAATTAGACAACCCACACACACACTTTCCCAGTCCATGCCTCTAAGTAGAAGGGTACATGGCCAACACGCTTCCCTGAGTCTACCCACTACAGGTCTGCATGACTAGGCCAAGTTTCAATTTGACCCTTATCTAGTGTGTGGCTGACTGCTGAGTGTGGGATTAGTGGGCCAGCATGTGTCTACACCATCCACCACGCCTCACTCTCAGCCTGCCGGGCTGCATTCATACTGTGTAGTCAGATGCACTCTTCGAGTGAAAGGACATCAGACAGAAGCTGCTGTGCCAAAGGGGCACGCTTCTGTAGGATACAGGGTTAAAGCCACCCTGTCAGCTAGTGTTTACCTCCAGCAGCCCTCAGGATCCTTTCAACTCCTTTCTCATCCTCTGCTTTTATCCGCTCAGTGCACGCTAGCAGAAAAGCTGTACGCTGCATCGGCAGATGGTATTAGATGGATTTTGCTAGTGTTTCTACGTAGAGTCAAGTGTTGGTTTGTTTAATCTTTTATTTCTTTATTTCTATGTCAAATGCAACATTGCAAACAGAATAGAGGCAGTGGCTTGCTTTGTTCTTTAAGTCTTAGGTTTCTAACACATTTTATTTATTTATTTTGGCTAGCAACTAAGCACAGCTAACATAGCCCATTATTTACAGTACTGCTTGAAATGGCAAGCTGCTGAACCAAAACCACCAGCCAGTACAGTGGTCTTCAGTGGTCATGTCGTACTGCTGCCCTGCATGTTTTACTGTTTTGCCTGTTCTAACACACCAGTGTAATAGTGCAGCAGTGGTAGCTCAAGTGGTTAAGGTTTTGGGCTGTTGGTCGGAAGATTGGGGTTCATGCCCTAGCACTGCCAAGCTGCCTCTGTTGAGCCCTTGAGCAAGGCCCTTAACACTCTCTGCTCCAGGGGTGCTGCATCATGGATGACCCTGCGCTCTGACCCCAACTTCCAGAGCTGGGATATGTGAAGAAAGATTTTTCCTGTGTTGTAATGTATATGATAACTAAAATAAAGGCTTCTTCATTGAAACAGGAGTGGCTTTTTCACCGGCAGGGGATATGTACTGCAAGACCAGGTCTTGGAACCACTTGGCCAGTGGGCTTGCCCAGTGCATTATAAAGTTAGTACTTGGACATTATGTGGATGGCGGTTCTCAGGCAAAACACCTTAATATATGCAAGTTGCTACTTTTAGAAAGTGTGATAAGAATCACAGCTTTGTGTTTTTAAAGCAAAATTTGATTACTGACACAGACAGCTTGCACTCACAGCTTCACACACACAAGGCGAAAAGCAGCAGCTGATCACTGGTTCTCTTTGGCAGGGATACGATTTTCCACTGCCTTTTTATTCCACTTTTGTTCTCACATTATGTAGTCAATCTGTTATTTGGTTGTTTTATTTCACCTTTTAAGAGGGTGTATTTTCTACAGTGTTAATAAAGTTTCTCTGTTAAAATGCATTTATTTATTTGTTTTGTTTACTTTAATTCATATGGTTGACACTTCTAGCCAAAATGACCTAGTTTTGAGACAAGATACAGTTGAGCAATTGAGGGTTAAGGATCTTACTCAAGGTAACCACTGGCACTGACCACTGGCAGCTTGGTGTTGCTGAAATTTAAACTTTCAAATAAATAGCCCAAAAGCATTAACCAATGAGACACCACTTTCCATACCACACACTGACCAGGAATCAAACATGGCCTGTGTCAGTGAGTGCACAGAATCCTAACCAATAGACAAGAGGATCACTGAATGATTGGCTGAAAAATCAATTCTTAAAGATAATGTCTAAGAGAGCATAAACCAAACTTTGGAGTCTGAGTTAAAGTGTTTGCAATATTTTTTATTTAATTTTTAGACTTTCTTAGGCTGTAAATACTTTACAGAGACATGGCTGCATTTCAAGCACCTTGATAAATATTAAAGAGTTAATGTTTAGGCAGCATTTTTATATGTAGCTGCTGAAACTGGTTTATTAAAACATTGCAGTTAGAATCCTAAATAAAGAGGCTTATTTAAATGATTTTATAAAACCTAGTTGTTAACACTGAGCTGGATTTCTGATGAGACATTGAGTGGAGGAAAATCCGGGAGAGTGAATAAAAAGAATATTTAAGGGTTTAACAAAACTTTAGGAATTTAGGGGTCACCATGATGCACTACCCATGGAACCTGATACTGAAAGCTTCATGTCACAGATCACTACAAGTTGAAATAATATTTTTTCTGTAGTCTGTTCATAAGTAGTGTGCTCACACCTAGCGGCAATTTACTGTAGCCAGTACAACAATGACCATGTTTTTGAGAGGTATGAGCAAACTGGAAAATGCGAAGGAAATCCATAGCACCAGTTATATAAAGCTCTTTTCTTAAAATGGAAATAGCAGCTAACACATCAACAGTCACCTTTTTAATTTTTAGTTTACTGCAATAAAGTAAAATATTGAAATGGTTATGCTTTGTTTCATATTGGCACTTCATGTGACAACTTTTAACTAGCTCCCTAGACTTTAAACAGTTGAGACATCTATTCTGATCTTGAAGCAAATGATGCCTATTCCTCTGTCCATTTGTCTTTAAGCACTCAGTCTCTGGTCTGATGAGGCTGCCGTCAGCTAAATAATTTACACAAATGTGACTGGTTCAGCTGCAACAGAAGCAGATTTTTAGTTGCTGAAGAATGACCAGATTTTATATAATTATTGGTTCTGATACAGTATTTTTTAAGTACTTGGTTCTGTCTGCTGAAATACTATGCTAAATCTACATGTGGAACAGAATTGGCAGTTGAACTGGCAGTTGATAATACCTGGTCCTAGATTCTGACTGACTTTTGTAAAATTCTTGTTAAAGGATTTAATATTGTATAGTTCCTTCATTACTGGCATATATTGGTGTTAGACAAAAAAAGAGACTCATGGTTCCAGACTTATTGTTAAGTGCTTACCTTAGACCTAGAATGGTTAATCCACTCGTTTACAATGAAGTGTGACAAGAAGTTCTTTGTGGATTTGTGGGTAAACTCACCTCATGCAAATTCCAAACCACATTAGCTTTGTGGAACTAGTTTGCTGCTCTGAGATTAATGGCAGGGTGACTACTTGATTTAATGGGGTTATTTCATTGCTTCCAGGCAGGAATAAACAACAAAGTTAATTCAAGACATTAGTCACTCTCTTTTCTGAGTGAGAGAAGTTTCTGAGTTCACTTCTCACTTCAGCCACATGGTCAGTAGTTTTGTTGGTCCATAAAAAGTGGTGACTGTCAGCATATGTTTGCTTCCGGCTGTCTTTTTCCACATGATCTTTGATGAGTGGGTTGAAATGTCAGTTATTGGAAATGGCTGTCAAGATGCCTGTAGCATGATAAGAGATGACAGACACACATATATATACAGTGGGGCAAAAAAGTATTTAGTCAGCCACCAATTGTGCAAGTTCTCCCACTTAAAAAGATGAGAGAGGCCTGTAATTTTCATCATAGGTACACTTCAACTATGAGAGACAGAATGAGAAAAAAAATCCAGAAAATCACATTGTCTGATTTTTAAAGAATTTATTTGCAAGTTATGGTGGAAAATAAGTATTTGGTCAATAACAAAAGTTCATCTCAATACTTTGTTATATACCCTTTGTTGGCAATGACAGAGGTCAAACATTTTCTGTAAGTCGCCACAAGGTTTTTATAGACTGTTGCTGGTAGTTTGGCCCATTCCTCCATGCAGATCTCCTCTAGAGCAGTGATGTTTTGGGGCTGTCGCTGGGCAACATGGATTTTCAACTCCCTCCAAAGATTTTCTATGGGGTTGAGATCTGGAGACTGCCTAGGCCACTCCAGGACCTTGAAATGCTTCTTACGAAGCCACTCCTTCTTTGCTCGGGCGGTGCGTTTTGGATCACTGTCATGCTGAAAGACCCAGCCACGTTTCATCTTCAATGCCCTTGCTGATGGAAGGAGGTTTTTACTCAAAATCTCACGATACATGGCCCAATTCATTCTTTCCTTTACACGGATCAGTCGTCCTGGTCCCTTTGCAGAAAACCAGCCCCAAAGCATGATGTTTCCACCCCCGTGCTTCACAGTAGGTATGGTGTTCTTTGGATGCAACTCAGCATTCTTTCTCCTCCAAACACAACAAGTTGAGTTTTTACCAGAAAGTTCTATTTTGGTTTCATCTGACCATATGACATTCTCCCAATCCTCTTCTGGATCATCCAAATGCTCTTTAGCAAACTTCAGATGGGCCCGGACATGTACTGGCTTAAGCAGGGGGAACACGTCTGGCACTACAGGATTTGAGTCCCTGGCGGCATAGTGTGTTACTGATGGTAGCCTTTGTTACTTTGGTGCCAGCTCTCTGCAGGTCATTCACTAGGTCCCCCCGTGTGGTTCTGGGATTTTTGCTCACCGTTCTTGTGATCATTTTGACCCCACGGGGTGAGATCTTGCGTGGAGCCCCAGATTGAGGGAGATTATCAGTGGTCTTGTATGTCTTCCATTTTCTAATAATTGCTCCCACAGTTGATTTCTTCACACCAAGCTGCTTACCTATTGCAGATTCAGTCTTCCCAGCCTGGTGCAGGTCTACAATTTTGTTTCTGGTGTCCTTTGACAGCTCTTTGGTCTTGGCCATAGTGGAGTTTGGAGTCTGACTGTTTGAGGTTGTGGACAGGTGTCTTTTATACTGATAACGAGTTCAAACAGGTGCCATTAATACAGGTAACGAGTGGAGAACAGAGGAGCCTCTTAAAGAAGAAGTTACAGGTCTGTGAGAGCCAGAAATCTTGCTTTTTTGTAGGTGACCAAATACTTATTTTCCACCATAATTTGCAAATAAATTCTTTAAAAATCAGACAATGTGATTTTCTGGATTTTTTTTTCTCATTCTGTCTCTCATAGTTGAAGTGTACCTATGATGAAAATTACAGGCCTCTCTCATCTTTTTAAGTGGGAGAACTTGCACAATTGGTGGCTGACTAAATACTTTTTTGCCCCACTGTATATCAGTGGCGGACCGTCAGGGCCTGCAAGGCCTTCTCTGCTGGCCAAAAAAAATATCTGAATCACAAACTGATGTTAATTATATTTTGTCCATGAATACTTATTAAATAATTCCAAATGGTCCGTCAGCTTCCTTTCATAGCTTTTCCGATGGTTGCGCTGCTTACAGACATGTATTTTCGTATTAAAGCATTTAACCAATCACATTTCAGCCATCATTTGTTGCCAGTCAGGGTCAAAGTCAAAGAAGTCTGCCCGGAGGCCTTCACAATCCGTTCTGCAGGCCCTCTAACACAAAATAAATGTCGATGAAACTTTTGCTTCAACCAATCAGATTTTGAGTTGGTTTCACTAGGGCCCTCTAGCAGGCGTACGGCAACGTCACCATATTCAGACCCGTTGATTGGATAGGATCGTGATGGAACTGAAAGGCATGGATAATCTGTACAACAGAGTAATTGAACTGGTTTTGAGGAAAGAGAGGAGGGTGGATTTTGTTTCTAAATAATACGAATTTTTGGTGAGTAAAACGTTGCGATTTTCCTAAATAATATTGCAAGTTTATGAGGTTATTATTGATGTTTTTTATGTGTGTCGCGGCTGTAGCTGAAGTAGGAGGAGACTTGTTCACCCCTGGTTTGTCTATTCAATAAAGGCATTTATTGTGGCTACAGGAGTTATCTATCTGCGATGCAATGGCTCTTTATACTGCATTTCTCATATTAAAATGTTTTTTATAACCATAAATTGGTTTTTGAGGGGCGGGTTGATTCAGACGGAGCACTACTGAAGGCCTAGGTATGAAATGCACGGTCCGCCACTGATATATATAAATATATGCTTCAGAGGTGTACAGGACAGTGGTGAGACCATGCTGTATGGTTTAGAGACAGTGTCACTGAGGAAGAGACAGGAGTCAGAGCTAGAGGTAGCAGAGCTGAAGATGTTGAGGTTCTCTTTGGGAGTGACAAGGTTGGACAGGATTAGGAACGAGTACATCAGAGGGACAGCTCATGTTGGACGTTTGGGGGACAAAGTTAAGGAGGCCAGATTAAGATGGTTTGGTCATGTTCAGAGGAGGGAGAGTGAGTATATTGGTAGGAGAATGTTGTACATGGAGCTGCCAGGCAGGAGGCAAAGAGGAGGTATATGGATGGAATTAATGAGGATATGAAGCTAGTGGGTGCAAGTGTTGAGGATGCAGAAGATAGGGATAGGTGGAGAGAGATGATTCGCTGTGGCGACCCCTGAAGGGAAAAGCCGAAAGAAGAAGAAGACACATATCTATGCTTCAAGATCAGAATAGATGTCTCAACTGTTCTCACAGTGAGACAGGAGTCAGAGCTAGAGGTAGCAGAGCTGAAGATGTTGAGGTTACATGTGTGTGTGTGTGTGTGTGTGTAGAAGAAATTTACATGAGGAAATTTATTCACTAATGTCCCTCCCACTCCTCAGGAGCCGTCTGAATCAACCAGCTCCTGAGGAGTGGGAGGGCCATTTCCTTCGAGAGCATTACTTGTACTACCAGCTAGATGGCCATGAGCAGGCTGGCTGAGGCCCACTGCATTTGGCCTTCCTCTGTGAAATAGCGAATAAATTTCTTTATCCGTAGTCCGATACTGAGTGCGGTTTATGGCACCACTTTGGGCCGTACACACACTCACCAATGTGTTAACCTTCTCTTCATTTCTTACAATTGCAGCAACTCAGTTTCTCACTGACTCAATCATTCTGCCTAAAGTATAAGATATCAGGTGTGCCTTGATGACATCAGGTTTCATTCAATATATTCTGAGTTTTTCAATCAATATATTCAGACTTTTCATTCAATATATATCGAGATTTCAATCAATATATTCCGAGTTTTCATTCAATTCTCTCATGAATAATTTCCTAAACGCCATGCCATAATATATATATATATATGTGTGTGTGTGTGTGTGTGTGTGTGTGTGTGTGTGTGTGGGGTAGATTAAAATTACAGTACAGTATAGTCAGGCATCCTCCTCCTGTTCTTTCTGTTGCCATCATCTTTAGGAAGCACTTAGACATAAAGCTGATTGGATGTGCTTGGCACCTCACAACCTCAGATGAAGGTTTAAGCTGTCAGTGTAGTAGCATGATCAGCACTCAGGACTGCTCACACTCCAATGGAAAGAGCTGCACTGATGGCACTCAGGGTGCACAGCACCATACACAGCTTGACTTTTTGTGTGTAGTAAAGGGGGAAATGACCTTTCAAGAACTTAAAGAAAAAGATAACCACAGACTACAGAGGCTCATATGCCCACATTGATTTGCCCTGAAAGGCATTTTATTAATCACATTTTAATTTGGCTTCAGAAAAATAATACATCTGCCCAGGCCTGAAGTTAAATACTATCTGATGTGTAAATTGTATTGTTGATCATTATGTTGTGTTCATCCTTCCATGATAAGATTTATGTTCAGAAATGTGAGCGTGGTGTATGATGTCCTCGCCCCCATAACCAACCCCCCCCCCTTCCCTCTAAGGCTTAGTGATGGTGGGTGGAGGTATGGTTGGCTGGAAGCTAGTGAATACTGGAGATCCTCCCTGTGGTGGCTTTGATGTGCATATCACCAGCAGTGACTGGATCTTGGCCTGAGAAGTAGTCTGATTGGAGGGAGCACTCTGATCTTCATCATTGTGCATCAAGTGCTGTTCTTTCCCTATCTGTTATCCCTTTCTCCTCTCCATTGTGTCTTCCCTTTAATCCACTACATGTGGTTTTATCAGTGAGTTTCCCTCTCTTTTCTGTCATTTTCAATCCTTTTACTCTCTTTTGCTTTCTTCCCCTAGTTATTTTCCTCTCCACACTCTTTCTAACTCTCCTCCCACTCAGTTGTTGTTCTTAGCCAAAATTCCCACATAGTAATCATGCTTACATCAAGTCTGATGGACAGATTTTTTTCTATGAGCAAACACCCCATAGATGTTCATCTGTGCTCATACTGTTACTGTCTTTCTTTGTCTTTTTCTTCTTTTTTTTCATGTTCACGCTCACTTGTTATCTCGTCCCCTTTTTTGGCAGAATATCAGTTCACAATTTCTTTTTGTTTGTGTCTTAGAACTACTTATGAGAAGTATTGTCACAGTTATTTTGCAGCTTTTGAAACAATATTGCGAAACATGATATGTGGCAATAACAATTGTGTGGTGAGAGCAGTAATGCCATTCCATAAAGAATATTGTGCAACAGCTGCTGTAAATGTTAGATCTGTGTCAAAGAATGAATGCACACTTTGAATGGTGTGTTCAGAAGATACTGTGATAAAGAAATCCTCTATGTGTAGAGAACTGGTATTATAATGATTTATTAACCAGACACAGATGACTTGAATTGAACAGCCATATGATGATGGAAAACCACAATCAATTTACTAAATTGCACAAAGGTGTGGGAGGTGGGGTGGGGGTTTGGGGGATTTTGGAGAGGGAGGGGGTGTAGGTGTTGCTGTGGATGCTTCAGCAATTGAACCTGGAATTTGTTATTTGTTATTTGTTTTACATCATGTGACCTGCTGTTGCTTTACAGCTGAAACTTACATCTGCACTGTAAATCTGTATAATCCATCTAAATAGATTAGATATAAATAGTGTATTTAATGTTTTGCCAGATTGGATACATGCAAATTTATGTAATAAATGCATGCTGTGCAGTTGCATTTCAACATAGTATATAACATTTTAGCTAGAGATTTCATTCAAAGCACCAGGTTGCACTGGGGCAAGTTTCTAGTGGAATGAGAATAGCAGGCTTGGGAAGTGAGGCATGGTAGCTTGGGAATATGCAATACTGACACAGTTGTAGTTTTTAGGTTACTTTAAAGGCAATCTCACTGATGTGTTGGATTACTTTTAATAGGCTGATGTAGTGAGGCATATGTTTTCTACAAATCCCAAATGGTTCATAGTCCTTGGTTCATAGCCATACCCAGTCACCTGGTTCATATGTGGGAGTCTCAGAGCTCTGTCAGCAATTTTTGTTTGCTTTAGTGTTCTGAAGACATGTTAAAATAACAGTTCAGCTGTTTCAAATGCTGTAGGTAATCAGTGAAGTGGAATAAGCCTGAGGGATATTGAAAAACTCTCTATGACTAGTAGTGTGGTAGTTTGGCCATGAGATGAGGACAAATCTGTGATAAATTCATTAGTGCAATGGGACCATGGACACTGTGGGGCTGGTAAGGTGAGGAATTTACAGCTGGCAGACAACAGGGAAACACAGTCTGGATGCTAATTGGCTATGGTTTAATGGACCATTGAATATCATATAACGAGGTTTTACACTGGTATTTGCTAATAAGTAGTAAATGGGTCTATGTGAGAGCTGGTTGACCAGTAACAAGAGAGGTAAAAGTCCAGGAGATTAGACATGATGGCTTTTGTTCGGAGTGCCTGAGCAATCTGGCAGTTAATTTCCCAGCTAATGGTAAAGACATAATATGACTTGATGGTGCGAGATGGTGTTGTTTATCATTGCTTTGGGACTTGCTGGTACAGGCACAGTTGACATTCTTGGAAACAGAATAATATTATAGTAAAATATTATATTATTGTGATATTTAACCAGAAGAAGATGATCTGTATACTTAGGGTCAGAGATGTGGTGAAGGCTTCTTGGTAGTTTATTGGGTTGTCCCCTAGGGCATCATATGCGGGGGCTTAAAATAGTACTGAAGATTCGGATGAAACATGAGTAGAATTTTGATGATCCTAAGAATCAATGCATGTCTTTGATACTTTGGGGAGTAGACATTTCTGCTACAGCCTGGACATTGGTAGGACCCATGTTGATACTTGACACTTTGACTCATAGAGTACCTCTTAAATGTTTTTTGAGACTTTCACACTTCTCTTTCTGGTCAAATAATTATACATGGGTCTCTGAAATACCCTTTTTATGTGTTGGATGTGCTGGGCTAAGGAGTTCAATTAGATCAAGATGCCATTGATGTAAGGGATCACAGATATTCCCAGCATGTCTCTGAGGACATCATTAATCAATACTAAGGGATCATTGACCAGTATATATGACCTTGCTAAGCATTCATAATGTTTGTCTGTCTTTAACTTATAACCTCCACTTTGAACAACAAGCTACAGGAAAGCTAGTGGCTGCTTTTGGTTTTGAGATTTCAGCATTGATGGTACAAGATATAGCTATCAATTTTACCGTAATTTGGTTCAGACCACAGTAATCTTTGTAGGGATGAAGACCACCCACATGAAGTAGATGCTACCATGATGGAGATAGGGTTTATCATTACTTGTAGCTGGGTAACAGGCATAGTATATTTTGCAGAGATCTGTGGTTACAGCGAAACTTGTTGTAGCCATGTTTTTAATGAAGTCTTCCTTGATGAAGGTAGCAGATGAACATAAACGCAAGTCTATGGTTTTATTTAATACCAATTACAGGCATACACAAGACAAGGCTGAAGGAGAAAATGATAAGCAGGCTATGCTCAAAACAATAAGGCAAAACAGGCAGAAAACAAAGACTTGCAATCGTTGCAGGCACAATGCTGGAGCAAGACTTTGTAATAACACAACGAGAGGCTGGATTATTTATGGGAGTGAATGTGATTGCAAACAGATGAGTTCCATTAGAAATATGATGATTGTGAATGGGGAATAGGCGCTTGATAAAGCTGATGACAATATCACTGGCTGGGGATCATGAGCATAGTACACTTTGGAAATGAAAAACAAAAATATTTCTTATAAATATTTAATAAATTATAATAATTTGAAACAACATACAACATGTTCTGCTTGAATATTGGTTGCTTTAGTTCAGCAGCATATGCTGTAGTTGGTGTTTTAAATTCTTGATCCCTGTTCCCCTTTGAGCACCTGTCCCTGTAACAGTGTCTGCATAGCTTTGCAATATACTGCACTATTTAGGAAGTTTTGACATTTTGTAATTATTCTTGAAGTGTGGTGTAGAATACTAAGTGCACTTTACATATCCTACAGTGTACTGTAGTTTTTCAAACTCTTTATTGTGGGGATGTCTTTTGCTGTTTTGATCTTTTGCTGTCCTTTTGCTGAGAAAATAGGGTAGGTCACTACTTCAGGGACACAGGATAGGACACAGTACAAGATCAGAGTGATCATGTGCTAAGATAACCAAACACATCATATATAATGTGTTGACATATTTTGTGAATATTCTATTATTTTGCATGTGTAACCTAAAATTTCATATGTAGACTTTCCAGAGTATAAATTCTTGTTTCTCACCAATCTCCTATACAGCACATCTTACCTAGGCCTCTTTAAATTCTGTCCCCACAGTTGTGGGAACCTGGGGTGTGTGTGTGTGTGTGTATGTGTGTGTGTGTGTGTGTGTGTGTGTGTGTGTGTGTGTGTGTGTGTGTGTGTGTGTGTGAGCGTGTGTTTTGAGCATGAGGGGTTTGCTGAAACATGGCCTGGGGTGTAGTGACAGTAGAGAGAATGCGTCATGGCTATCACCTCTTCAGAAAAAGGCTGTTGGTTCACTTGCTCTTATTTCATGGACTGTGCTTTCCCTGCTTTCCCATTCCTCTCTCTCTCTCTCTCTCTCTCTCTCTCTCGCTTCCCCCAGTGGAGCACACGCAAGGTGTATAGAGTGAGCGAGTGTAGTGTTTTTTGTGTCTGAAGGGAATGGAAGGAAGGTAATAGATGTGTGATGTAAAAGTAAGGTAATGTCATAGGCAGTGAAGCAGGAAAGTAAAGCTGGACAGGATGGACAGGAGCTGAGTAAGAGAAACTAGGCATATGGGAAAATGTACAGGCTGCTTAGCCATGTACCTCATTGTGAAAGTTCTGTTGAAACTCAATACATATTCAGGTCACTACCATTGTACAGAACAGAAGAATGTGTCAGATATACACAATTCTAACCTTGAACTTATGCCATTTTCATTTTTATCACTGCTGACAGTTTGATGTACCCACAGTATATCATTCTGGAATGTATGAGTTGTATGCATTTCATATACATATTCAGTTGGGCCATAAATATGCTCAGTCTATGGAATGCCATTTGAAGCGATATGAAATTATCATTTACCTAATAGTATTGTCCATTTAAAGTCCATGAAAATTTTGTTTTGGAGTTTTTTCCCCCAAGGACATCAGAAAAGACATCTTAGCATAGCTTGTCTTAAAGTGAGCTGTAAGCATGAATGCATGGTCAGCTTATCCATCTGCATGTTTTTCTTCTGCATTAAAGCATCTTTATAATTTATTATTTAAAGTCAAGATAAATTAGTCATCATAAAATTGCACTCACATTACAAATTCCTAACTTTGATTCAGTACACTGTTACTGAATTAAATATGCATAATCATCTCTGTATGCACAATAGAAAAACATATGCAATTATACTAAGAGTAGATATCATATTGTTACATTGAACCAAATAATCTATTCATGCTGCAACATGTTGCCAATACAATAGATTATTAGATGAATACTACAAATAATTCTTGCCATCTTCTCATTAATATTACTGTATTAGGGTTTTTTGTTTTGTTTGTTTGTTTTTTTCATTTAAATGTTACAGTGTAATACATTCATTCATTCATTGTGTGCCGCTTATCCGAACTACACTCGGGTCACGGGGAGCCTGTGCCTATCTCAGGCGTCATAGGGCATCAAGGCAGGATACACCCTGGACGGAGTGCCAACCCATCGCAGGGCACACACACACTCTCATTCACACACTACGGACAATTTAGAGATACCAATCAACCTACCATGCATGTCTTTGGACTGGGGGAGGAAACCGGAGCACCCAGAGGAAACCCCTGAGGCACGGGGAGAACATGCAAACTCCACACACACATGGCGGAGGCGGGAATCGAACCCCCAACCCTGGAGGTGTGAGGCAAATGTGCTAACCACTAAGCCACTGTGCCCCCCAGTGTAATACATTTGACACAAAATATATTTTACTTTTATTCTTCACTGTCCTTCACCTGTTTTTTGGGGACTTAAAGACAAGTGCTTCAGTTTAAAGACAGTGATCCAGACGCTACTTTGAAATACCCTGTCTCAGATGTTTTTATACAAGAAAAATCGTTATGGTGTGCCCAGAAAGCTGCTGCACAACCCATCTCTGAATATGCATAACTTTCTTCACATAAATATACCATTCAATTTTGGACAAAAGACTACCGCCCACTAAATACAAATTACTTTATAGTCAAATAATGAAAAGAAAAGAGGTAAAAAGATTTGGTATTGGAAATAAATGTTTGTTTTGTTTTTTGACCTATTCTGATGTGATTCTCTTCAACAGATCCTGTTGCTGCACTGCTGTGACCTTTCCTCAGCCTTCCACAGGCCATTCTGTGTCTTTCTCTCTTATCTTTTCTGTTTGTGCGCTTGCTGTTTTATCTGTGTTCTATAATTGAGAGAGAGATTGGGGGATTTTATGTCAGGGGTATCAAGAGTTTTTAATTCCAACCTAGCAGAAACAACACCTGATTCTACTTTCTTAATCAGTACATCTTAGTGTTCAAACAACTATTAGGTCTGAAACCTGCTTGGCTGGTTGAAATGAAAACCTGCAGCCACACCAGCCTTTTGTGGATGATTTCAGTGATTGTAAGTTCTTTTCATTAGTACTTTCCTCTTCAGCTCATATTAAATAACAAATGACAACTGAATATATACTCACTGGTTAATTTAATAAGAACCTGTACACTTGCTATTTTAACAGTTATCCAATCAGCCAATCATGTAGAAGCAGCACAATACATAAAATCATACAGATATAGCTCAAGAGCTTCAGTTAATATATATATTAAACATGACAATGGGGAAAATGTGATCTCTGTGACTTTAACCATAACATGGCTGTTGGTACCAGATGGGCTGGTTTACATATTTCAGAAACCGCTGATCTCCTGGGAATTTCACACAACATTTTCTAGACTTTCCAAAAAAGGAAAACAAAAACCATCCTGTGTAGAGGGTTTGCAGGCTATGAAACCTTGTTGTTATCAAGAAGATTAGATGAGAATACCACTCTGGTTTGAGCTAACAGGAAGAATAGTAACTCAAATAAGCTCTTTACAACCATGTTGAGCAAAAAAAGCATCTCAAAAGCAAAACACATAAAACCTTGAGGTGAATGAGCTACAACAGCAGAAGACCACATCAGGTTCCAATGATGCCAAGAGGTAGTCAGGAGCACAGACTTACCAAAACTGTTTCAATGTCTTTTGAGCATGCTGAGCTGCCTTTCTGCTCACCTTTCTGGCAGTTCAAAACAATCTGGCCATTCTCTTCTGACCTCACTTTTGTTTCCACTCATAGAACTTTCACTGACTCAGAGTTTTTTTGTTTTTCTCACACATTCAGCAATTTCTGAGATAAGCAATTACTGAAATACTTAAACCAAACCAAACATGGTACAAACATTTTCTATTTATTTATTTATTTATTTTTTGCATTGGGCTGCTGCCACATGATTGACTGCATGAATGTGCAGATGTACAGGTACCAAACTAAAGTGGATATATATATATATATAAAATCAGACACAATATGTCATATATGAAAACAAAGCCAATGTTGAATACTTATTTTGGAAATGACTGAGATTCATTGATGTTTAGCAGGGTTTTTGCTAATGTATTTGTTTCTGTATCATATGATAAATTAAATAGTGCCATGTGAAATACACCAACTTTTTCTTAATTATTTTGTATAGATAAAAATAACCTTGTGGAAATGTTTATATAAGCCTTCAAAATGTCTCATTCAATCATGATGTCCATCAGGGGCTCTCTGTGCATATTTCAGGCATTTTTACTCACAACTAATGATAAGGAATGTTCTCCAGATTTTCTTCTAAGCACTAAATCTTGAGTCCTGTTTCTACTTCCTGTATCTGAAATTGCCCTAGGCAACCATATTTCAACAATAGCATTTCAAGGTTATAGTTCAAATAAAACTGCAACAATATATTGTTTACACAGCATTCTGAAACCAACAGAAAACATGGAAAGGGTTTGGCTAGTATAGAGTAGCTCATTTTATTATGCTGTCCACTTCTGTAATAACAGCCTATATGCCAAAACTTTTCTTTTTAAGTGATGTCTGACAATTACTGTATCCTTATTATAATTATGCAGAATCATGGAAATCTTTGCTATTTTAAATATCCATTAATACATCCCCTTTTCCAGAAGCTTTCTCTCACACAATATTCTAACAGAGTCACACAAACTCTCAGAACATGCCAGTTCAGGAAGTTGAAGAATAAAAAAGATATAACTGAGAATTTACAGATTTGTGAGTCAGCCTATTGCTAATCATGACATGCATCTTTCAAGCAAAGAAAAAAACTGACTGTGTAATGATTGTTAGTGCCAGATGGGCTAGTTTGAGGAACTGTTCTTTTTTTGATTTTCATTCACAGCAGGCTCTAGAATTTGTATAGAAGAGTCCAAAAAACAAAAAAACATCCAGTGAGCAGAAGTTCAGCAGGCAGAATCTTGTTCATGTGAGAGGTTAGAGGAGAATAGTCACTCTATAGCCTGACAAGAAGTCTAGGATAACTTAAATAACTGCTCTTTACAACAATGGTGAGGAAAAAAAGCATTTTTTAATGCACAACACATCAAACCTTGAGGCAGATGGGCTACAACAGAAGACCACTCCAGTTGTCACTTATGTCAGCCAAACACAGGCTTCTGAGGCAACAGTGGTCTCAGGCTTGCTGTAACTGGACAGTTGAAGATTAGAAAAAGGCAACATTTTTGCAATATTTGGAGTCCTGCGTACTGCATAGTAGGAGCAGATGTAAAGGTATTAAAGTGGCAAGTGAGTTACATTGTCAATAATATTATAATAGCACGTTAAAGAAAAATGTAACCTTGCATAGTCATCCGTGACTGCTCCTCATGGGATATCTGCAATTTGCATAGAGATTGTAGGTAAAAATAGAAACTGGAAGATGCTGACTAGTTTTTTTTTCTGAATCCATCTTTATTTCCATCTTTATTTGGATGTTAAAGCATTGGCTAAGTGGCAGGAATGGTGCATCATTAGCCTCTCTCTCCTTCTCCCATTTGCGCCTGGGCTAGTAGAGGATAAATCACTGGGTTATTGCTCCTTGAGGCCTCATGAATCAGACAACCCTCCATGGTGGGAAATTAAAGGCTTTCTAATGGGCTGAGCTGCAGGAACATATTGCATTGTGAACACAATGGCTACCCTTCACATACTGATTTGTGCATCTAGTTCTGCCTCACAAACCTTGCAATTATGAATGCAACAAGTTGTCTCAGCAAGATTGAGTGGGAAGGGCATGGATACATTTGAGTAATGCTTTCAGTCTGGCAAAGTCCAACTGGCAGTTGTTGTTGTTGTCCAGCAGAATTGCTGGTATTCTTGTCAAGTTATATAGAGTGTACTGACTTTCAGAAAACTCCAGACCACCAATACATAGAGGAAAGGGCACATTGTTACTGATAATTCTTTGGTAATTTACAACTGTCTGGTCTTTTTGAGTTTTGTCATCAAAAAAGCTACATAACCGCATTGAGACTGCTCAGTAATGATGTGTCATCATTTGGCAGTGGTCAGAATATGAAAGGTTAAAGACATGTATCAGTCTTTGAAAATTCTCTATGATCAAAAAGCCTCCATTCCATGCGTGCGCAGACTCCAGAAATTTTATGAGGGGAGAAGCTTGACATTTTCTGAAATGATACCTCTTATCACTTGCACATGAAGAAATATTTAACAGCACATCACAACAAAGATTGCTCATCCAGCATGTACTTCTTAAAGATCTGCTAAATCTCACAAATTAAAACCCAGTAGCACTGATACAGTAAGATTTTGATCTCAGTCTGGCAGGACTGTGTACCAACCTGTTAGTCATTTACATTATAAGTGAATTTTTAATGTAATTTTCATCACAGGTCATTGAAATCTTTGTTGCTTCTTAATGTATTTTTGGATGTTCCAGAGCCAAAGGCTTAAAATTAAATCAAATATGAATACTCAAATCAACCATAAACACTAGAGGCTACATGGGCTCAGCTGGACTGTAGATGTTAATGCTCATAAAGAGGCTACAGCTATCCCACACCCCTATGATTAGCATTTCTCCATTCTAAAAATATACTTTCTTTTTTCTGTGTAGTACACAAATTTCTGATATAAATATTAAACTATAAACTATACACTTAACACATGCTTTAAAACATTCAAGGTGAATGCATACAGAGCAGCGAACAGATTGTACTTCATTTCACTTTTATGGGGTCTTGAAGTTCAGAAAACTGCTAAGTTCAAACCAAGGTTACAGTACAAAACTATACAATTTTTGTTGTTCATGACCGCAATAATTATATCACACTTCACAAATAACTTAGTTTACAATATGAAACTGCCGTTGGTGCAATAAGGAAAATATGGCATAAACAATACCAATAATTAAAAATGAGTTTGTTCTGCACAGCCCCAAAATGTGTCCAATATTTATTAATGTGACTATAATTCCTTAACGTAAAGAAGAAATGCTGTGGTTAATGATGCAGGCTGTGCCTTTCTCCATAATAGTTTAGGAATAGCATTAATCAGTCCTATCAGCATGATTACTCACTCACAGGTAAACACTGCAGCGTTGAATTAGTTTTTGACTGCACATGTTCCAAATTATCACAGGAGAGTGCCGACTGTCAGAGAAATAAAAAGTGAAAAGGGAAGAAAGTTTTGCATCTTGCAGGGATTTAGTAGTGAAATTATGGTCAAAGCACTTATCTATTCAGCAGTAACAATTTTACCTAAATTTCATGATTGCATTGTCTAATCTACATCTAATCTACATCTTGCTTGAAGGTCAGACATATACTTACACTACCTAAAAACTGTTCTGCTTTGTATAGCAGATTCAGCGGTCTTTTCACTCCACTGATATGTGTAGAGGAGAGAAAGAACCCTGTTAAATCACAGTGTGGATGTGAATATCAAAAAATATGCACTTAATGAAGTGCAAGACATCTATTTCTGGCCAATGCATTTATCTTGCTTAATCTGCACTTTCATTGAGAGACTCAGGACCTCAATCATTTTAGTGAACATCATTGTCAAGAAATTGCCTGTGAACAATTTAAGGCAGCTGAGCCTATACAATTAAATATTTTATTACCAAGTTGGTCATTTTAGTAATTAATACAGAGGTTTAACATCTAATTTGCCTTTTAGTCTATTCTTCTTTATAACAAAAGTTTTAATGCTGTAACTCAGGTGCACATTATTCTTACTCTGACACTGTGATTTTTGCAACTAATTAAATAAAAGTAGTCAAATAACTGATAGAAGGCATAGAGGACCAGTGCTTGTTCATACTTAATCCAGCAACAGCTCTACACTAGCAACAATAGCAGCAGACAAAGGCAGCTATATGTAAATATGAATGCTTAACTAGTATTTATTTCCCTTTGAAAAATAGGAGGTAATGCTTAAAACTAACACCAGTTTCTCAAAAACTACAGTGTGCACTTCATATCAAACCCCCACCCACCCCCCACAGAGTTGTCTCAGGTGACAAATTAAATTAACCTACAGTGGTGCAGAAATTGCATTTAACAGTGTCAGTTTATTTTTGGCTGAAGTTGAGGCTGTTTTCCAAAAACATGATTGAATATTGTTGTGCTTCATCAGCAAGTCTCTGAACACAATATCAATGAATGAGGTAGGCTATATAAACAGATTAGCTTGAAGCCATAGAGTCACACACTCACATCACTCAGAACACTGGTATAGTTTTTGGTCTAACTAAAACTGGCTCTCTGAGCTTTCAAGTTATATTTGATTTTAAGTGTGGAACAAAACCCATAATCTTTCTAACAGAAAATGAATGCACTGTTAGCTAGAAGATGTATATCAGTCAAATACAAGGGTGAATGTTCTCAACCTTGTTGAAGCTATCATGTTAAACCGTAAAGAGACTAATCAGTAATCAGTCTAAGTCACTTGTTAAGTCTAAGCATTAAAAGTGAACTGAAGGCTAAATATGTTGTTGCTGAGGATTCTTTAATTAATTTGTAATGTGCTTTTAGTTATTTACACAAAACAATTTACAAGACAGCTTTACAAAACTTTAGGTGGCAATACTAAGGAAAAAAACTAAGAGACCAGGGAACCCAACCTCTTGTGGGAATCCCCAGACAGTGTTCCTCTATGTAGAACACATCTATATCATTCTGATATCAACACATCAATCTGATGTCAACTGCAGCTCCTGTTTGCAGAAACTAAGCCATTTTGTAACTGTCACTATGTGCTGTTGCATATCAGAATTGAAAAAATCTTCAAAAACCCATTCATTTTTGCTGTATATTATCAAATCAGACAGACAGAACTTTTTTTTTTTTTAACAACAGAAGATGTTACAGACAAATTGGACTGATAATTGTCCTCATGAGAGCCCGTTTCATCTCAGCTAAGAAGATAACTATCAATCAGTGAATTAAACAGGTTTTGCTAACCTTGTTCAACTACCTACTAATTTTAGACAAAAGATTTCGGCACCTGCTTGGGTAGCACCACTGACGCTTTCAGTGTCATAAAATCCTTGAATTTGTAATCATAAAACATTACATCTTCAGTGTGCCCACAGAAAAACAAAATTGTAAGCATCAAGAGACTTGTATGCCTTCAATTTCTCTCTAGTATAAACATTTAGTGTTTCTATGTGATGTATTTTATACATGTCTAGGCATTGCAGCTAGATCACCATTTAGGATCATTCAGCCACTGATAGGATGCCAAGACATAAAGATACACCATTTAGAAGTGTTTAGATTTTTGTATTCTAGTTTTGTATTTCAGTATTAAAAGCTAACATTTAAACTAATGTTAGAATCCAATTCCTAAATAAAACTTGTGGTTGATGTTTTAGCCAGATTATAAATAAGTAGCATCAGGTTACTAAGCAACTCAGGTCTTTTGCATGCACATCACTTTCTGTTTACAAATACCAAAGAGGTTCATATTGTATAGCAGTTATGAGAGAAGCATAAGGTTTTAATCATGGTAGCAGTTATTGTGCAGTCTCTAAGGCAGGGGTCTTAATTGGCAGATAATGATCTGGATGCAGACCAGAAAAATATTTTAGTAGAACAAACTGAAAAAAACACTTGTAGCAGCACCATTCAGCAGGTCAGCAAGTCCGTTTTTTTAAAATCCTCTGTTGCAGCTTATCCAATCACATGCATTTATATAAATTACTTCACTGAAGGCAGCACATCAGATTAGACAGAATATCAAACCGATTTTCATTTTACCCTTAACAAAATAAACAGCCAAAAGTTAACAATAAAAACAAAACACCTTTATTTTTCACACTTCATTTTCAAAACAAATGATATATATAATTTGTTCCGACACTGTGAAGCACCACTACAAAGCACAGCATGACTTTTTTGAGTTGATGAATGTAATATGTATAGGCATGAATCACTCACTAATGGCTAAGCATTAAACTGTAACTGTTGTCAATATTTATTCATGTTAGTTGTTATCCAGAGTTTTGTAAGCAAGGAATGTTAGTTGAACACCCCTGCTCTAGGGTGTTAAGATTTGTCTCTGAAGTAAGAAGGAAAATCATAAGCATATCTAGTTTATGAGCAGACTTTGTTGAATTCACTTTAGAAACATGTTGAAATTCTGGTGAAAAGCCATATACTTCCACACTCTGTGTCCTGCGTTGGTGTTTACTAATAGTTGGGCTGTTCTATGCAATAATGTGCTCTGTTGTAGAGAGCAGGCACTACATGAAGTAGCTCCCTCATACATTATGGATATCTCATAGTGCATTTTGAAAAGAGAGGAAAAAGCAAGCTGCCATGCTCAGTTGGGCCTGATCAGGCAGAGATTGAACCCACACCCCACTCAGCCTGCACTACTGCCTGCTTTTACCCACATTAACATGTCTGTTTTGATCACAATCTGCTTTTCTCACACCTAAAGGCAACACTTCTCTCTGCAGCAGCTGGTAAAAGGAGTGTTAAGAAATGTACAGTTGCTGAGCTGAAACCAAAGCCTCACACTTGGCTCTGCATGAGTGACCCATGTGAACCATATAACTAATGGGAATTTAATCTCCTACTGTATTGTTAATTTTGAGACATTTTGTGGATAGCTATTGTGGAGAGGAAGTGAGGCTTTGTTCTGGTTAAATTCAAAAGAATAATTTAGCAATTTAAGCCAACTGGAGTTATTAAATTGTTATGAATGTTACCTAGAACACAAATGTCCAAGCTACAGCCTCCTGCCATTTTGGGGGGAGAGGAGGATGCTATTTTAAATGTGAAATTAAGGTTAGCTATCAGGGAAAAAATTCCTGGTTTGAACACTGGGTGTCACTATCATGTTAAACCTAGTCTGAAAATTGATCAGTTGACAAAATTTAAATCTGATATATATTCTATAGGCCTTTAAAATTGATAGCAGCTTTAGCCATGACAGTACTAATGAATCACACTGGAAAAATTGTAGTATATGTACATAGGTGTTTAATTTGCCACAAAAAAATAAGTTGTGGAATGGAAGGTATATAACTTGAGAGAGGAAACAGTAAAATCTTTATTTATACAGTACTGTTCAAACATACAGAAAGAGACTAGCAATCTATTAAGCTGAATTAAAAAAAAAAAAGAACTAAAAAAGTGCAGTAAGGGCAAACAAGTGTGACCATTATATATTTATCTATTTTTAATTACTGCAGATCCTTTGTGTCCATGATTCCATTTTCTTCTCTAAGTAGCTGACAAAAAAAAAAAGAGGTTGGACACCTTGACCTGGCAATGACAGCCTCTTTCCTTTTCAGAGTACCTCTCATTTCAGAGCAGACCACAGACATTGTTTGTCTTCATTGATGTGTCTTGGGCAGTTCTCCTTGCTTCCTAGCAGGTGTTTGCAGTCATATTGTTTTGTCAGAACGTGATGAGTAGACAAGAGAGCACTAAACTCATTAAAAATCGTTACAACACCTCTGGTTTCCTCACCCCACCTCTTTCTGAAATCCAAGCTTCATATTCAATACATGTACACAGTATTTATCTCTCTCCTACTGGGCCTTTGTTCAGTGGGGAATGTGTGTAGACCTTCCTTAAAAGTGCTTCAAAAAATGCTTTTGTATGATGAAAAACCTTAAAAGAGGGACTTTCTGTATTTACCTATTTATATTTTATTTCAACATCCATCAGTGTGGTGCATGTTTGGTTCTTGGAGAAAAAAGGCAAAAAAATATGCATTCTCTTACTGCAGCATTTGTGAATGTGGAAATGACATTCTGTCAGTGTTTGGCGTAGGCAGAGATGCTAGGAAAGACAGGCTGAAGACTAGGCTGTCACTATAAGCAGTCAAGCGCATATTCACAAAATGGAATTACTTTCTGACAATAGCTCTGCTTGCTTTTGAAGCT
The DNA here is from genome assembly GCA_033459395.1 of Hemibagrus guttatus. Classification (NCBI taxonomy): domain Eukaryota; kingdom Metazoa; phylum Chordata; class Actinopteri; order Siluriformes; family Bagridae; genus Hemibagrus; species Hemibagrus guttatus. Next base: position 12,434,765 of record JAUCMX010000003.1, read on the forward strand.
CCTTGCCTTTGCTGAACTGTAAATCCTCTTTGCTTGCTGGCATCCTTTTTTTTCCTTTGCCTAACCTCAACAATTTGCCCCATAACTGCAAATAATTACAAAGAGCTGCCTTTTCATGAAAACTTTCTCAACTCCCTGACTACCACACAAAGGAACATTAATGTAATGAGAGTTAGTGACAGGCTTTCCCTTCATTATATACTTGTCAGCAGCTGAGCATGATTATTATTTTTAGGAAGTGAGCCATCCTTCTTGCTTGTGAAATGTCTGTGTTTAAAAGTCTAGTGCTTTGTTCTAAAAAGGCTTTCATGAACTACAATATAATCTATAATTGTAATCATAGTGCTATACTGCAATACTATACTATACTAAACATATAATTATTCATTCATTCATTCATTGTCTACCGCTTATCCGAACTATTCTCCGGTCACAGGGAGCCTGTGCCTCAGGCGTCATTGGGCATCAAGGCAGGATACACCCTGGACGGAGTGCCAACCCATTGCAGGGCACACACACACTATGGACAATTTAGAGATACCAATCAACCTACCACACATGTCTTTGGATTGGGGGAGAAAACCGGAGTACGCCCCCCGATGCACGGGGAGAACATGCAAACTCCACACACACACACGGCGGAGGCGGGAATCGAACCCCCAACCCTGGAGGTGTGAGGCAAACATGCTAACCACTAAGCCACCGTGCCACCGTGCCCCCCCTATATATAATTATATATATATATAATTTCTCAGCCAATCATACCTTTTTAGTAATGCATAAAACAATAGGGTCTGCTGTTACTGGATAATAATCAACACTGAATATTATTTATTTCTAATAGCAGCACATCCTGAAGTATTTTCTTCCTCCAATATTAAACCAACTTGCCAGACCTTTTGCCAACAAGTTTTTTATTTATTAAAAACATCATATTGTACATTTTCCCATTTACAGTTATATTAAATGTTAGCAGCAATAAATCTTTTAAATATATCTTAAAAATAAATCTTTTTTCTCTCACTTGAAGTGAATAGGACAAAATTTAAAGGAACAGCCTTACGCCTGACTGCTGCAAAGCGCTGAAACTGCACACTCCTTACAAAAACAACTTCACTATATCCACAATAAAAAAAAATTTGCATCTGTTTATATGGAGCATCTGTGATATACGTCTCTATGAGTAACCTGTTAATATAGAAACTCTAATATATTAAATTGTACACATTTAATATAAATGACACTACTGTCACTGCTGATATAGAAAATTCTTCAACACCTTCTGACCAATCTGAATAAATAATTTAACAGCACTGTTGAATAAATGACTTTGTATTACAACACAGAGTATGTCTGATTGGTCGAAGCTGTGCACTACTTTAAAAGTATGGCAGAAGATGTAAATGCTAGGTTTAAATTAATGCACTTGTTATAATATGTTATTGTTTCTATAGTAATTGCTCATCCACAGGGACTTGAATGATGGATACTCCACATAATCCAATAATAAATGGATTTTCAAAAGTGTGTTGTTCAACAAGAAAAAAAATTACAGTCAAAGTTTTTTGTTAGTAGACATTTATTCAACATTTATGAAAGGAGACTCAGGTGTCAGCACTTTGTGAAAGTCGTGGTGCTTTCCAAAGGTTCCCAGAATGAGAAATTCCTCAGGACAAAGGATTTGCACTATATATATTGATCAGTTGATTTCTCAAATCTGATTGGTCAGAGTTGTATGGACTGTGGTCCCCATAATCTAATAATAAATTGATTTTAAATAAGTGCCGTTTTTTCTTGATATGTCACTTCAACTATGGGGCGTCAGGAACCTAGCATACAGTTAATTAAAAATTTTCTCATTAAGTCTCATTATGAACAACAGGAAAGATTGGCATGCCAGTTAAATGCCTGTTAGCAATTACATAGACATATCCTTTCATAACTATAGTATTGTTAAGACAGTATTCTGTGCCTTAGTACAGTAAAAGCTACAGTTTTTTCAGCACAAATGTCTTTTGTGCATAACATAATATGGAATCTCCATGTCTTAAAAAAGCTCTTTTAATAGTGATAAAAAATGTAAGCAATCCTGAAACATATTTGTGGTATACTGCACTGTAGTAGCTTCACTATGTGTTTAGTAAGTAGCACGCATGTGACAGTCAGTGCTCTCTGGAAAACAAAGGGCCAAAATTGCAAAATGTAATTATTGTTTCTATTTAAACAAATCACAAAATCTGAACCTTTTCAACGCACTGTAATTACATTCACAACATGTAGCTGTTCCATTAGCACATAGCCTTTTGTACTTCAGATATTTTTTTTCCTTTGAACTTTAGATAGTGTTTTATATTTTTCCATTTTTTCATCTCTAATTGGGATATAATAACAGACAGTCTCCCCTCAGATTTTCCTCACAAATCAAGCTTTTGCCGAGGTTGGTATAATAACATAGTTATCTAAATGTGATCTAAGGAATATAGTGTGTGAGGAAGCAGCAGGGTCTCAGTAAAACCATTCACACAATTTAGTCCATTACATCTTTGTAAGGATCATTCCTTTGGTTTGCTGAGATTTTTATTATTTTTATTTATTTATTTTAAACTTTTTTGAGATTAGAGCAAAATTATATACAGGTGAAAATGAGTCATATAAGGCCACCACATATTGGACATATCCGCAATACAAATACAAAGTGTTTACAAGTTTGTGTCTTTTGATTTCCTATTAGGCATACAAGGTTGTTTACGATGAAGGTCAATTTCATCTTTCCAAGCTTTTGTTGGTGATGAGAGAGAGAGGAAGGCAGACTCTGGTAAGGAGGACCTCAGGTGATGACCTCGGACAAATGCTGTGATGTTTTGTTCATTAGTGTAAATCCAGAGTCCAGAGGTTTTGCTTGATTATCTCTGATGCCTGCGGTTTTCTGAAAGGTTTTTTTTTTTGACATACTGCTTCAAAAATGATCAAAGAGCAAATGCTGAGTGAGAGGATGGACATCAAGTGGATGTCTCAAAAAGCGAAGCCTTGAGCGGTCAGGGGGGCAAGACCACTTCAGCTGCTGTGCTACAAGTAATGAAGGTTCCAGTCTCTGTTTGAAACAGACATGGAAAAGGGGGTCAATTATCATAGCCTGAAAATCTCTTGGTAAATAATTATCTGTCAGTTGCTAACACAAGTGTGGGCATTGATGGCTCAGTGGTAGGTTTCTCGACTACCATGTGGAAGGCCCGGGTTAAATTCCCAGCCAATGCCCAAACCCCAGCCACTGGATGCAGTGCCAGTCCCAAGCCTGGAAAAATGGACGGATTGCGTCAGGAATGGTGTCTGGTGTAAAACCTGTGCCAAGTTGTTGTGCAGATCAGTTGGTCTGCTGTGGCGACCCCGAACAGGGAGCAGCCGAAAGCAACTTTTGCTAACTGTAGTTAGCAAAACTACAAAAAGTAAAAGTACTGCTAGATACAATCACTTTACATATGGGGAAATTAATTTAGTATCAATGCTAATTAAATAAGAATCTTTAAGCATTTTTTAATCTGTAATTTGTGCTTGTTTTTGATTTGCTTGTTTCTTGGATAACAAGAAATACATTTTAGTATTTATAGACTTTAAAAAATTTTAATGAATAAGAAAATCTCTTTCTTACCATGTTATATAAAAGAGCCTTGTTATATTGTGCATCAATGATATGTCACCAGCTGTAGGTGGTCCGTTAAATCAATTATGTATTATATTTCAGACTAGCTGGCTATATTAAGCCTTGCATGGTGGAGAAGTGGGTATCATTACATCCTCACAGCTCCAGGGTCCTGAGTTCAATTCAGAGCTTTGGTTACAGTTTTTGTGGAGCTTTTTATGTTCTTTCCATGTTCAGGTTTCCATAGTGTTCTTCAGGGGTTCCTCAGTTTCTTTCCACCTTCTGGAAAAACGTCCTTGTAGAATTAAAGTGTGTTTAGCCTTGAATTGGAACAGCATTTCATCCAGGGTTCTGTTGCAGGCTCCAGTTGGCCCAGATTAAGCAGTGACTGAAAATGAATAATGTAATTCCAGATTTCTTGTGTCTTTTGTACACTTATAACAGCTTATCAACCTATTTAATGAACAAATTTCTCCTTGCTACCATATTGCATCTGGCTTGCACATTAGGCATAAATAAAAAATTATTAAATTTATATCCATCATTTATATACTACTGTAAAGTTGCTTTGTGACATAAAAGTGATATACAAATAATATTGAATTGAATTAAATTTAATTGAATTAATCTGCTTTTGGGGCACAGTGGCTTAGTGGTTAGCACGTTTGCCTCACACCTCCAGGGTTGGGGGTTCGATTCCCGCCTCCGCCGTGTGTGTGGAGTTTGCATGTTCTCCCCGTGCCTCGGGGGTTTCCTCCGGGTACTCTTGTTTTTCCTCCCCCAGTCCAAAGACATGCATTGTAGGTTGATTGGCATCTCTAAATTGTCCGTAGTGTGTGATTGAGTGAGTGAATGAGAGTGTGTGTGTGTGTGTGCCCTGCGATGGGTTGGCACTCCGTCCAGGGTGTATCCTGCCTTGATGCCCAATGACGCCTGAGATTGGCACAGGCTCCCCGTGACCCAAGTGTAGATCGGATAAGCGGTAGACAATGAATGAATGAATAATCTGCTTTTCATGTGTCCACTGCTACATGAGTATAAAACTAGCGTATTTATAACAGATGTGAAAACAGTTAAAGATTGTTACCAGTGTAAGTTATGTTCAGTTGAAGAAAGCATATTGCGCAGAATATACACCACATTACCATAGAACATAAAAGAAATAGATAGGACTTTAAGCTTACTTTAACCATGATTAAATGTTTTCTCTTAATGACAGCACATGGGAGTTTGGTAAGACCAAAGGATTAACTAATTTCCTGTACATCTCAGGCTTTCTCTTTGTATTCAGTGTGTGTTTGTGTGTGTGAGTGTGTGTGTGTGTGTGTGTGTGTGTGTGTGCGCATGTGAAAACATCAGACTGACCACTCAATTACAGGCTATTTCTCCTGTGGTGAGCTCCCTCAGGAGTTCCTGCATGCACTAGGCCTCCTCACAGCAAGCTATTAGCCAGCCTAATTACTAAAGAGTTAGGCATAAGTCAACAGATGTGTGGAATAACCAAACCTGCCTTGTGAGACAGCACAGCTCTTGTGCTCCAGAACAAACACTGCCATCTATTTTAATGGAGCTTTCCATCAATTCAGCAAACCTGCATGGGCGGCAAACAGGGAACAGAGCACATAAACTGCTATTATCATGAGATAATTAATAATTAGGGTCTTATAATGAGAAAGAACATTGCCTTTATATAGGCCCACGATAATCTGTTGACACTATTACATGCATGTATGAGTCATCGCTTGCTGGAAACACCGAAGCTAAGAGATGTGATAACATATTCTATGAAGAATAAAAAAGCTTGGGTTATTGTATTGAGTACTGAGTTTTGTATTGAGTTTTATGTGCTATATGTCTGTTTTCCAGGTTCTCTAATATCCTAATATTCAAAGATTATTGACTTATCTTTGCTCAACAAAAGGACAAGTAAGTCCCTTGTCCCATATCCTTTCACATAGTTTAAGATTACTATATGTCTCCCGAAATATAATATTTCTACACTGGAATAATTGTCTGTGGGAAGGTAAATTAAACCCCCTTGTTAAAAACGTTAACAACGTTAACAACATTTGCTGCTAATTTATATTAAAATAGATCTTTTTTTTTTGTTTTGTTTTCTTTGTATTTCTGGAGACTTGCCTTGATTTCACTGACTAACAAGACATGTTGTACACACTGTACTGATCAAATAAGTCATTAAACAAATCATTATGCTGTAAGATATAAAATAGGTATTTTTTTCTTTGTTATGACTGAATTCATCACACAGCCAGTGTTTCTGCTGCTAATGTTTTAATTAAACTACAGACTAAATTACATTACAGTGTGATTTGTTTGTCAGTAGAAGGCTCTAATTGGACACTACATGCAAGTAGATCTCCATGAAGAGCACCATGAGCCTCTGCTTTAGGAAATTCCATGTTATGTGTATCCCTAAATGAATAAGCCCATATACATGTATATTATTCTTCATTTTAACTTTTACCTCTTTCGATCCTGTGCAAAAACATGAAAACTAATCATATGTTGGATTATAACCACAAAGTGACACACATTACAAAGCTGAATTGCATTACAGAAACAAAACTGCTTCTGCAGTACAATTGACCAATTTATTATTGGTGTGTTATTCAATTACATAACAAAGCTACTGTCCATGTTTGTAATATAACAAATTACTCTCCAGTATATAATTAACATTAGGCATAAATCATGTGCCATATGTCGTTATGACTCAATGAGAGAGAATCGTGCTTGTAGCTTATGTGTTCTGCATAGTCTCTCCACTCTGTATTGTCCATGTGTACACTCAGGTGCACTTAGATATAAGCCCATCTAAATATAATCTTAACTTCACTTGTGATACTTACTGTCGAGATCATAAACCTCATGGTCAACTGAGTGTTCAGTCATCTGGTAAATCTTTACACAGCCAAGGAAGAAAAACCTGTGCCACAGGGATTTCCTAAAAAAGCACCTTTTGGAAACATCATCTTTAAAGTTCTCCAGAGGATGTTACTTAAGGTGACTGAATGACTGAGAGTGTGAATCTGGAGAATGAATAATGCATTCTCTAAAAATACCACAGTCTATTAAGTTGGATAGGTTCTCACTTTGTGTCTTCTTTAACAAAGCTTACAAATAGACTGTAAGTGTCTAACAGGAGACTGGCCCATTAAAAGTGCACTAGCAAATTAGAAGAGCAGTTTAGAGGTGCATATTTTTCCTTCAGTCAAAAGGATGCATGTGTCTTCAACATTGTTATGCATCCTGCAGCTCAACCTCATGAATGAATCTCACTCAGATGGTTTAATCACAAACTACACTTTCATTAAAAAGATCCACAACAGATCATTTGTCTCATACTATATTACTTCAAGGCCAAGGCTGATCATTTCAGTAAATAATTTTCATTATAAATAAGCAGTCTGGATTTTTTTTCCATTCCCTAATTATACTGTAACACTTTGGCAATTTCCAAATGAGAGCTTAGGGTTATTAAAACACTCTGTTATGCAACTGCTCATAATTAACAGCAAAAATTGGCCTTTTTAAATGTGAAAGCTCCATATGAACAATTAATGTTCTAATCAACCTTTTTGGAACATATTACTTAGTTAATTTAGAATAGCTCTCTTGTTTGCATAATGAACACAGCTTAAACAGGGGAGTAACCACACCAGGCATAAGAAATAACTAATAAAGAAAATTTACTGATTAAAATTGCAAGGATTCACTCTTTTGCATAGTTTGTCCTGACAAGTAGTATGTGATATAATAGCCATCCATAAGAGTAAATGAGTATTTTTATGTTATTGTATTAGCATTGAGGTGGTATGGTGGCACAGCAGATAGCGTCACTGCCTCACAGCTCCAAAGTCTTGGATTCAAGTCTGGCATTAGGTGACTGCCTGTATGCCATTTTACATGATCTCGCTATGCCTATGGGATTTTCCCTGGGTGCTCTGGTTACTTTCCACCTCACAAAGTGGGTAAATATGTGAATGTATATGCATGATGCCTAGCAGTGGACTGCTGTCCAATCCGGGGTGTATTCATTGAATAGGCTTCTTTATCGGAACAGGCTAAAGCACTTGGAGTAATTGAGAGTCTAATAGTATTTTCATACTGTTCAACTGTTTAATTAACTGTTTAATTAGCTGACTTTTTTCCGCTACCCCTTGCTAACATCTTTTGAGTTATATGATTAAGACATCTTTTCAATTTGTTACTGCCTCAAGCATATGACTAAGTAAAGCTTTAGTGTAAGTAGTACAACTGAGCAATAGATGTACAAGACAGATAGAACCAGACTAAATCTTAAAATCCGAAAAATAAAAAACTACAAATTGTAACGGGGTGCCGCCAGCGACAGAAGAGGCCGGATCCATTCGCCGAGCCGGCGATAGGGAAAGAGCAGATAGAGTAGTCGTAAACGGGCGGAAAGTCGGCAACGGGAAAGCAGTAATCCAAACACCAAACAGAAAAGGGAAATCCAAAAGAGAAATACGATAAACAATCCGAGGTCGATAATCCAGTAAAGCCGTGTCAAAGATAATCCCAAAGAAGCAATGATATCCAGTCCAGTTCATACACAATAATCCGTCAGTGAAATCACAAAGATTACACTCAGCAAGTTCCATAGAAAACAATACCTCGCGACGAGCAGGAAGTGCGCACCCGTATTTAAGCCCGCCGAAACCGGAAGTGGCTCAAAACACGGGCGACAGCTCCCTCTCGTGGTCGGTTCTCGGGCGAGTCGTGACAGAGCCCCCCCCCCCCCCCCTCTAGGAACCCCTCTGTGGGTTCTGCGCCGGGGCCGCCCCCTGGGTCGCGGGGTGGGTCTGGTTGGGTGGTCACGGTGGAAGTCCTCGACCAGCGAGGGATCCAAGATGTCGGAGGCGTCCACCCATGATCACTCCTTGGGGCCGTACCCCTCCCAGTCCACGAGATACTGAAGGCGCAACCGCACCCGTCTGGAGTCCAAGAGGGACCGCACCTGGTATGCAGGCGAGCCCTCGATGTCCAGAGGCGGCGGCGGGTCTCCACCGCCCACCGACTCCCCAGCGGGGGAATGCACCGGCTTGAGAAGGGATGCGTGGAAGGTGGGGCAGATGCGATAGGATGCCGGGAGCCGAAGACGGTACGCCACCGGATTAAACTGGCGGATGATCTCAAACGGGCCGATGAACTTGGGGCTGAGTTTCCGGCAGGGCAGTTTGAGGCGGAGGTTCCGGGTAGACAGCCACACCCTCTGCCCGACTTGGTAGGCAGGGTGCAGGCGATGATGTCGGTCAGCCTGGATCCTCTGCCTCCTCACCGCCCTCTGCAGCTGCACATGAGCTCGTTCTCAGACCCCCTGACTCAGTCTATACCACTCCTCCACTCCCGGGATGCTGGAGGGCTCCCCCAACCAAGGGAACAGCGAGGGCTGGTACCCCAGCACACACTGGAATGCCATCAGGCCCGTGGAGGAGTGCGTGAGGGAATTCTGGGCGTGCTCGGCCCAGGGCAGGAATTCACTCCACCGGTGCTGCTCCCTGCTGCAGTAACTCCTCAGGAAGCGACCTATCTCCTGGTTGAGGCACTCCGCCTGACCGTTAGACTGGGGGTGGTGGCTCGAGCTCAAGCTCACACCTATGTCCAGCCGAGCACACAGCGCACCCCACACCCGAGAGGTGAACTGCGGGCCCCGGTCCGATACAATGTCCTCGGGGAGACCAAAGTTCCGGAACACGTGGCAGAACATAGCATCCGCCGTCTGCATGGCCGTGGGTAGTCCTTTGAGGGGAACCAGCTTACACCCCTTAGAGAAGCGGTCGACCACCACCATGATAGCCGTGAAGCCCCCGGAGTCCGGCAGATCTGTGAGGAAGTCTACTGAGAGGTGTGACCAGGGGCGCTGGGGCACCGGGAGAGACTCCAGTAGGCCCTCGGGACGCTGACGGCTGGTCCGTGCCTGGGTGCAAGTGGCACACTGCCGGACGTATCTCTCCACATCCAGGCCCAAGGAGGGCCACCAGAAACGGCGGCTGATCAGCTGAGTAGATTGGCGGGTACCCAGATGCCCCGAGCTGAGTGCCTCGTGCACCTACCGCATAACCTGAGACCGGAATTGCTGAGGAACGAAGAGCTTGCATGGGGGACAGCCGGCGGGGGGCGGCTTGTCAGCGTGGGCCTGCCGAATCTTGTCCACAAGATCCCACCGGACCGGTGCTAGCAGAGCGGCAGCTGGCAGGATGAGATCGGGTTGTCCGGAGTCGCCGGCCGCCTCAAACTGCCGGGACAAAGCATCCGCCTTGCCATTCTTGGACCCAGGGTGGTAGGACACTGTGAACTGAAAACGGGTGAAGAACAGGGCCCACCTGGCCTGGGATTCAGACGCTTGGGCCCGTTCAGGTACTCCAAATTACGATGATCCGTTAGAACCTGGAACGGGTGATGCACTCCCTCCAGTCAGTGGCGCCACTCCTCCAGCGCCGCCTTGATAGCCAGCAACTCCCAGTTGCCCACATCGTAATTGACCTCCGCGGTCATGAGCTTCCGGGAGTAGAAGGCACAGGGGTGAACCCTCCCGGGGTCGCCACATCGTTGGGAGAGCACAGCTCCAAGCCCACTGCTGGATGCATCCACCTCCACCACGAACGGTCGGTCGGGGTCAGGGTGACACAGGATGGGAGCCGTGGTAAAACTGTCCTTGAGCCGCTGGAAAGCTGCCCGAGCCTGGACCGTCCAGGCCAGTCTCTTAGGCTTCCCCCTCAGGAGGGACATCAGGGGGGTGGCCACTGAGCTATAGTTCCTGATAAACCTCCGGTAAAAGTTGGCGAAGCCCAGGAACCGCTGCAGCTCTCATATCGTGGCCAGGGCAGACCGCTCCGTCACAGCCCGAACCTTGTTTACGTCCATCTCCACTCCCTGGTGGGAGATTACATACCCCAGGAAGGTCACCGTGGCCCGGTGGAACTCGCACTTCTCCAGTTTCACGAATGAGTGGTGTCGCTGAAGCCTGGCGAGTACCTCCCGGACCAGGCGTACGTGGTCCTGCATGGAGGTGGAATATACCAGAATGTCGTCGATGTAGGCGATGACACCCCTCCCCAGGAGGTCCTGGAAGACCCCATTAATAAGGGCCTGGAACACCGCTGGAGCGTTGATGAGGCCGAAGGGCATCACGCAGTATTCATAGTGGCCCTTTATTCACTCGTCGCCCTTGCGGATGCGGACCAAGTTGTAGGCGCTCCGGAGGTCTAATTTAGTGAACACCCGCGCCCCTCGCAGCTGCTCCAGTGCCGCAGGTACCAAAGGCAGGGGGTAAGGGTACCTGACGGTGATGGCATTCAGGCCCCAGTAGTCGATGCATGGACGCAGCCCCCCATCCTTCTTTTCAATGAAGAAGAACCCCGTGGCGGCCGGAGATGTAGACAGTCGGATGTGGCCTGCTGCCAAGGCTCCCTCAATATAGTCCTCCATAGCTTTGGACTCAGGGAGTGACAGAGGGTAGATCCGGCCCTTGGGGAGAGAAGTGTTAGGCAGCAGGTCGACGGCGCAGTTCCAGTCCTGATGTTCTGGCAGGCGCAAAGCCCTCTCCTCACTAAACACCCTCTCGAAGTCTGCGTACGGCTGGGGAAGGCGTCCGTGAGCCACGGGGGTTGCCTCCTCAACGCTGCACGTCTGGCAGGACCTGGACACCGGGTTCCTTAGGCAGTCTCTCAGGCAGGCGTGTGACCAGCGTGTCAGCTCTCCCGTGCGCCAGGAGATTTGGGGGTCGTGGCACCTTAGCAACGGGAATCCCAGAATCACAGGGTTTGCCAGGGAGGAGGTCACATAGAATGCCAGCCACTCGTGGTGAAAGAGGCCCACCTGGAAACCCAGCAGCTCTGTCTGGCGTTTGAGGTAGCCCTCCCCAATCGGCTGACTGTCGATGGCCATGATCCTTAAGGATGGTACACAGGGGGAGGTGGAGATCACAAGCTCCTCCACCAACACCCCGTCGATCAGGTTCACGGCCGCCCCGGAGTCAATCAATGCTGGAACAAGAACACAGCGATCAGAAAACAGAAGGGACGCCGGAATGGTGAGACTAAGGAGGAGAGAGCGGTCACCCACCTGGGTATCAGAGGCCCTCTCCGGACAGCGGGGCCTTAGGTGGCCGGAGGACCCGCAGTTGTAGCACCGCCTCAGGGGTCCGCGGGTTCGGCGTTCCTCCTCCACCAACCTTGACCTCCCCAGCTGCATGGGCTCTGGGTCCCTCTCACCCTGCCCTGGGTAGTCCATTCTGACGCGGGGGCGTGCGGTGGCCATGTCAGAGGCCCCGGCCCTACGCTGGCGCCACAGGTTGTCTAGGCGGATGGCAGTGGCCACAAACTGAGAGAGAGAAGTGGCCTCCACATGGCATGCGAGTTCCGTCTGGAGGGTGGGGTTTAAGCCAGCGCGGACTCCGACTGCTCTAGCACTGCGCTAGAGTCCGGAACCGGATGGCATAATCGGCGGCGGCCTCTGAACCCTGACATAGCTCCATCAGTTGAACAGAGATGTCCTTCCCGCCTGCGGGGTGCTCAAACACCTCACGGATCCCCTCCACAAAGTGGGAATAGGACTCCCGTATCAACGGGTCAGCGTCCCACACCGCCAAAGCCCATTTGAGAGCTTTCCCCTTCAGTAGGGAGAGCAGGAACGCACATTTAGTCCCATCCTCACGGTACATCCCCGGCTGGTGTGAGAAAAACACCCCACATTGGCGCAAAAACCCATGACAGTGGTCAGCAGACCCATCAAATTTATCTGGCAATGCCAGCCGGGGTGACTCACCACGTGCTATCGGCATTTCCTGCGATGCAGCAGCGCTCGCGTTGCTTAGTTGGATAGTCAGCGCTTTCAGCTGATCCTGAAAGGCGCGGATGAGCGAGCCTTGCCGCACAATAATCTCGCGCAGCTCTGCTGGATCCGTGATCGGCGAGGTATTCTGTAACGGGGTGCCGCCGGTGCCGGAAGAGGCCGGATCCATTCGCCGAGCCGGCGATAGGGAGAGAGCAGATAGAGTAGTCGTAAACGGGCGCAAAGTCGGCAACGGGAAAGCAGTAATCCAAACACCAAACAGAAAAGGGTAATCCAAAAGAGAAATACGATAAACAATCCGAGGTCGATAATCCAGTAAAGCCATGTCAAAGATAATCCCAAAGAAGCAACGATATCCAGTCCAGTTCATACACAATAATCCATCAGTGAAATCACAAAGATTACGCTCAGCAAGTTCCATAGAAAACAATACCTCGCGACGAGCAGGAAGTGCGCACCCGTATTTAAGCCCGCCGAAACTGGAAGTGGCTCAAAACACGGGCGACAGCTCCCTCTCGTGGTCGGTTCTCGGGAGAGTCATGACATAAATTATATGGCACATAATTTTCCAATTGTTGCTGTAAATGTTAACAGGAGGAAATTCTGGCAAGGGTTAACATGACCATAAATAAGTGTAAGTTCATCTTTGAAGTATATTTGCTATTTCTCAGATACTGCAGTTTGTGTGTTTGTCTCAGTTCTGGAACCAGACCACCTGTAGGATTGCAACATTTTATGTTATGGTAAGACATATTCAATTCAATTTAATTTATTTGTATAGTGCTTTTAACAATGGACATTGTCTCAAAACAGCTTTACAGAAGTACAGAAACATAGAAAAAAATATTATAAAGTTCAAAGTTAAGTTACTCTTTATCCCAAACATTTATTCCTCATGAGCAAGCCTGAGGCTTATAATAATATAACTGTTGATAATGTGCTCTCTACAACAGCAACCAAGAGCTGTTGAGGAACTAATAGGTCAGTGTAGTTTCTGAGTTCATTATAGACTTAGCACTAAGTCCTTCCATACAAAAGCTGACTGATTCAATGGCAGTTCAGAGACGGTGTGATAGTCTCCAAGTAGTTTTATCCACAGAAGTCCTCTGGATCACAGACTCTCCATGTTGATCTATCCCCAGCAGCAATGAGCACCACCAAACGATGAGACTCCAACCAGGGGTAGAGCATCTGGTTGGATCAGGCAGGTCCGGAAAGAAGAACTGGTCACACTGGGAACTCAGAACACTGGGAGCTCGGGACATATAGCTCGACAGAGAAAGACAAAGAGAGAGAGAGGAAAATATTAGGTATGCTTGTGACCATGTGATGTTTAAAGACAATGTAGATTATGTGCAAAGTGCAGGTAGGGACTCCAGCAAGACTAGCTATGATAGCATAACTAAAAAGGAGAGCCAGAAGGTGACAGACATTAAGGCTTCCTGGGACATAAAATGTCCAACAGTCAGCAGCCCTGAGCAACTTTCAAGGGTGGTAAGGCGAAGAATGAACGTAAGACCAATGAGATATATAGTATTTTTAATGAAAGAGACATTACTAAACCTAAGCAAATGGAAACAAAGACATTTTGCTATTAGTGAGAAAGATAGCTAGGGTTGAGTTAAATACTCACTACAGATATATAGAAGAAGAAGAAGAAGAAGCCTTTATTATTGTCACACATACATTACAGAACAGAACATCTTTTTCTCGCATATCCCATCTTTGGAAGTTGGGGTCAGAGCACAGAGAGCTCATGTTCTTGTACTGATGATTTAAATGTTTTAATTATCCACTATTTATAGGTTTCACAAGTTCAGTGATTTCTACTGCTATCTCAGACTTTTATTCGAGCAGAGGTTGGAGTGAAGGAGAAAATATGACAAGATCTAAAAGGATCGATAAATGTTTTATCAGGTTTAAAACATGGCATTACACTTGGTCTTAGGGAAGCTTTGGCATAGTTTCAGGGTGGCCGAGTCCTTGGCTTTTAACAGAAGGGTTTATGAGGTTGTAAACATAGCTCTATTCTTCTTTCCATTTCATTCACATAAAGTGCAGACGGATCAGTAAATCCGCAATGCAAGGTGAATGCAGACTTCACCCACTGCTTAAGTCTCTGTATTGTCCTTTGCACTTCTCATGCTCAAGATGCTATATACAGTCACAGTGTTGTAAGTAGGACACACAATTATCTCAGAATTAGGCCCATGTTGCCTCTGATGCAAAGATGATAAGACTGCAAGGCTTTTAAACATCAAAAAATATTTTAGTCTGTGCTTTTACAATTTTCTCATATGTTAAAAACTTTGAATGACTTTCCTTTCTAATGTATAAGATTGCTGAAGAAAGTGTAATTTTAACAATCTCAATATGAAACTATAGAAATTGAGACAAGTATTAATCTGCACAAACCCTCAACACCCCCTAGCACCCCATATATATATATATATATATGTGATATATATATATATATATATATTTTTATTTATTTTTTTTTTTTTTTGTATTGTGACCATATGATTACACAAACAAACAAACATCCCCTGGGTCAATAACTGATAGAATCACCTTATTCTGCAGTTGCTTCTTCAGGTCTTCTGGGATACTCCACTATCAGTTTTGCAGATCTGGATCCTGGTGTTTTTGCACATCTTTCTTGGCAGATTGCTCAAGCTCTATCAGATTGGATGGAGGCCACTGGTTAACAGCAATTTTCAAGTGTTACCTCAGATTATCAAACAGACTTAGGTCTGAGCTATGACTGGACCATACTAATACATTCAGAATTTTGCTTTTGTACGGGGTAATCTCAGTGTATTTAGACTGTAAACATAGCTCAGTTTCAAGTTTCTAGCAGACTAGAACAGGTTTTCTTTTTGGGCCTCATTTATCTTGCCTGCAACCCTAACCAGTTTCCCAGTCCCTGCTTCTTAAAAGGATATGTACAACATGATGTTACCACTTCACTCTGGCCTTGGTGGTCAATTCTGGTGTCATTAGACCTGAGAACCTTTTTTGCATATGTTTGCTGTGTCTCCAGAATGTCTTTTCTTTAATTGTTTTTTCACCACTCTTTCATAAAGCCCAATTTTCTGGAGTGTCAAGGATGTGAATCATGTACCATGTGTTTTACATATTTAATTAAATTGTCCTCCACATAACTAAAACCTGATTTATGCTTTTACATAACATTGTCCTGGGCTTTGATAAATATTGGTCTTTAGAATGTTTAGGTATATTCTTAGCAAATTCTATAACCCTTTCAGGAACAGGTGACTATATAATGAGATCACATGACTCTAATTGTACACACGTGTAATGAATTATGCATCTTCTGATGGCGACTGGTTGAACAATCAATTTTTAAAAGTCTACAAATATGCATGTAAACAATATTTTCCCCTAACTTAAATATGAGCTATCTGCAATTTGTAACATTCCAGTTTCAAGTTACATTATTAGTTCCACATGATAAAATGTGAAAAAATTTAAGGGGGTGAATATTTATGAAGAGGGGTCCATGTAGAAGATAGAAAATCTGTGCACCTTCAATCCTATCGACATTTGTAATGAATTATATATTGGTAATCAGTTATTAATTAGAATTAGACTTACATATAATCCTAATCTATAGCATGGTTGTTTGTGAGAGAAGAGTATTACAGTGAATTATTACTAGGCTAATATATCATTATATTAAGAAATGCTGTCTTCTATAAGATTTTTCTTATGGTTTCATATGAAAAGCAGTAGGCACTTGGATGAAAATCTGTTCAGTAATCATAAATCAGGAAAACCCCAGCATGCAGTGTGGTGCTCTTTCCTGGAATAAAAACAGACCGGTTTTATTACAAATGTCACCCAGTGTGTTTATGACTATGGCATAGCACTCTGGAGTTTTCAACAGATGACTCATCAACATGAATGTTTGTGATTGTGGCATATGGGAAAATTAACGAATACAGAAAGCTTAGTATGATTTTGATGGATCTTCCATATTGTAGAAACAAAGTGATTCACAACACTGTCAAATCTCCTTACATACAGTTTAGAATAATAAAGGGGTATGTCCTTAATAATGAGACTTCTGCCTCAGGATTCAGACACTCATCATTCATTCAAATTTATGCCTTATATATGAAAGATATAGAAACATAGTTCAAGGAATGTAATAGCTATTGCCAAGCAACATGTGTTTAGACATTTACAGTATCTAATACATAATATATACACACATTATGAATGCTGGTGCACTCAAAAAAAATCAAAGTAAATAAAATAAACTGTTTTAAACTCAAAATGAATCCAAAGTATGTAGATATATGTTTTATTTAAATAAATATGTTTGTATTAATGTTTCTGATACCAAAATTAGAATACAAATTTAGAAAATAAGTTGCAATAATAAAGTAAACATTAAACAAAGTAAATAAGCATTATTTAAAAGCAAAGCATGTATTGGATGATTGTCAACATTGGAGACAAGTGGAGTGGGAAAAGAGAGCAAATAAGCTCTTCTGCAACCATTTTATTATGTTTGTTTTGTTATGTACATCTACCATGACTAGCAAATGCTCACTGTTATAGCTCTCTCTAAGCATAGACAAAAGTTTTTCCTTTTCTGTAGTAAATTCCAACATATAATCACTTTTATTTTACTTTTGTTAAACAAATTTTGCATACATTTTTAGTTTATTAATATTTTTTAATATACTCTTTCTGAAATAAGGGTACTAAACTGTTTCCTAGTTGCTTTGACAGTACCTTTAAGGGTTAAAATGTTGTTAATTTAGTACATGTTCCACTTTGGATGGTGTTTTAACATATCTTTAAAGCTTTTACTCATAAATTAATTAATTCATTGTCTACCGCTTGTCCGATCTATTCTCGGGTCATGGGGAGCCTGTGCCTATCTCAGGCGTCATTGGGCATCAAGGCAGGATACACCCTGGATGGAGTGCCAACCCATCGCAGGGCACACACACACTCTCATTCACTCACGCAATCATACACTAAAAAATTTAGAGATGCCAATCAACCTACAATGCATGTCTTTGGACCAGGGGAGGAAACCGGAGTACTCGGAGGAAACCCCCGAGGCACGGGGAGAACATGCAAACTCCACACACACGGCGGAGGCGGGAATCGAACCCCCAACCCTGGAGGTGTTAAAATTACTTTTTAAAGGTACATTTTAAGGTGCGTTATGCACATTAAAGATTGATATAATGAGGGTACTCAGTAACAAAGAAAGGTACAGTTTAATCCTATTTATTGATTGTTTAGGGGGGACTAAAGTTAATATAAAGAACAACATATAATCAGATTATTTTTACAAACCTGACCTCAAGTAATGCAACAGATTCTGCAAAGCTCTACAGTAAGGAACTAAAGCACAAGTTTTAGTGGTTTTATGTCTTAAAATGACTTTGTGTGTATCAGACTGCTATGGTATCAACCATATCATTTAAATTACTATTGTTACTATTGTAACTAGTGTTATTTTAGCACATTTCTTATTTTCTGTACAGTAAAAAGTCTCATGTAGTTGGAGAAAGCATGTAAACAAACACCGATAACAAAATAAGTGGCTAAACTTGCAGAGTCCTATAGGGAATTTTTCTGCTAGTAGGAGATGTAATTGTCAGGCAGTCTCTTTAGGACATATATTAAATTTGGGTCAGCACTTTATAAAATGAAAAGGATACCTCTGTGTCTCCCATGTGGCATGAAATTACATCTACAATCCTGTGTGACAGGGTCCTTGGAGTTATGATAACAGGATTGCTGAGCCAAATTGTTGTAGCCTGTGGGTTCTCCATAGAGGAATGTAGATAAATTACAGAGAAAGGAAGACAGTGAGGAGCAGAGGTTAGATGGCAGGTGGAAGAAGCCCTATAGTTTTGGCTCTGCTACTTCCCTATACTTTTCTCCCATTAGCTTCTTACAGTGAATGGGATAATGCTGGTAGTCACTGATTTTCAGTGACTTTAAAAGGACAGTGATTACTGTATCTGTTTCTTATATATCAAATCAAGATGAAATCACTTTGCATTTCTCTGAACCACATAGGTTTTCAACAAAGATTTCCAATTGTTAAAGATATGTGTTTTTTATATTAACCTCACCATCTGGACCACATCTTGTGCCTTAATGGACATAGATTTTGGTTTGAGATTTGAATTGCAGACATCTGAGCCAGACTGCACAGATTTTTTAAATCTGTTCAGATATTCATTGTACTCATCTGTAGGGTGCTTAAAAGGACCCAACTGTCATGAAAAAAAAAAAAGTACAGTCAACAAAAGATCACAAGCTAGAATATATACTTTTGTGACATATTGGCTGGGAGGCCAAGACATCAAAATAAGCAAATGGGAGTGATGGCATTATTTTTTCCCCTAGTCAAACAGCAAAAGTTTAAGTTTAATGTCTTTAGTACACATAGCTGCCACACAAGCTTTAGAATCTTGATTGCTGCAATTTGATTGGGTATCTGCACTTCCATTAATAAGCCTTTTTTTCTGTGGTTTCCAGCAAGAAAACACACTGTGCTTTTTGAAGCAATATACAGTCCTGACTGACAAACGTTCACATCTTTAAAAGTTATCAAAGAGATGTTGACATATACCTATCATGAATTGTAAAGACAGCTCCCTTTTGTTTTGTTATCTATCTGTCTTGTCTACTGTTATAAGACCCCTGGGTAACCAGTGGTGAATAGAGGGGCAGAATTGCCCCTGTGGATTTCCATGCCATGCATTTGACTGCTGTTTGGATTCATGAGCGGAATGATTGACTGCTGCTGGCATACAGGCTGCCAGCAGAGCCACCACGCTGACAAATGGCGTAGAGGGGTAGCAGCGGGGGAAATCATGCAGCCTGCCCATAGACAGTTTCTAATAATTTCCCCAGTTTGTGCTCATAGTGCTGCTTTACTACTGCTGTCTGTCAATGCCAAAGATGTTATAATGCAGTAGATTCTGCTGATAACATACTACGTAGTTATGTACACATGAATAATGGGCTTTGATAATATATGCAGTTTGTTCATTTTCAATATGTGTGGTGGCCTGGGAAAATCCTTTACATGGTCAAATTTATTATTATTTGCTAACATATGATGTATGTAGGTTGAAAATCCACAGGCTTTTCTGAACTGAAATTGGTGTCTTATTTGTACATATCTCAGTCAGATATGAAGCTATAGCATTAGAAATTATAGTCATTTGTAAAAGTGAATTGCATTTAAAAGATTTCATTCCAATTTCACTGAAAGACACCCCACCTAGCATTACATTTATAACCTAATCTACATATAGAAAAACAACATTACTGTCAAGTTTTTAAAAAATTACACATTTACAATGGGAAATTTTTTTTTAACTTTGATTATGAACACCATCCACCATCCATCAGTCTCTCTCTTATTAGATGAGGTAAAAAGCACTCACAGCATTTAAACTTTGAATGACTTTTCTTTTTAATGTATAAGATTCCTAAAGGAAATGTAAAACAAATTGAGACTATATAGTTCCTTATGCATTCAACCCCCTCAACCCCCCAAACGCCTCATATATTATAACTTTGAAGGTGCAGGAAATTTTTTTGTGTCATTATAATAAAATATTTCATTCCAATTTCACTGAAAAACACCCCACCTACCTATACATTTATAACCTAATCTACCTATGGAAAACATTACAGACATTTATACAATCATATCTTTACAATGGGAGATAAGTTCTCATTTTGATTATGGGTACCAACTATATCAGTCTATGCATTAAAATTCAAGCCTCCTCATTGTCTCTTTATTCAAATGATCTCTGTCCACTTTTCCCTCTCTTATTATTTTCACTAAGTTCTGTTCTGCCATCATTTTATTAAGCCCTTTAAGCATTTTTTATGATTATCACTTTGTACAGCATGTATACAGTGTGTGTACAGTGCCTGTCATATGTACAGCATATGTAAGCACTCTTTTCTGATTGGATGATGTGACTGCAGGAGCATCATAGGCATTTCGTGACTGCTGGTATCTGATTATAAATTAAGCTAATTAGGTAGTAAACTTGATCAATTAATCACATTAATTGTATTTTAATTAATCACATTCACAGGCGTGATTGGGCATTAAGGCAGGATACACCCTGGACAGAGTGCCAACCCATCTCAGGGCACACAAACACTCTCATCCACTCACGCAATCACACAATATGGACAATTTAGAGATGCCAATCAACCTACAATGCGTGTCTTCGGACCGGGGGAGGAAACCATGCAAACTCCACACACACATGGGGGAGACGGGAATAAAACCCCCAACCCTGGAGGCGTGAGGCAAACATGCTAACCACCAAGGAACTGTGCCCCCATGAGTTTGTCAGACATATGCTATTGTTAATACTAAGTACAGATTTCCTATACCCAATATTTCAGTCAATATTTCTGTAGTATCATCTGGTTTGTCCTTTGGTGATGATGTTTTATTCATACAGTCATTTATGCTCTCATGTGTGCTTCTTTTAGACTGTAGAATAATTATATTCAATGAGCAAAATTTAACACACACACACACACACACACACACAAATGAAATTGTAAATCTGTTCCAGCCAAACAGGGCTTCAAATTATGAATTCCTATTATCATTATTATTATTATTATTATTATTATTATTATTATTATTATTATTATTATTATTATTATTATTATTATTACAAAAATGAAAACATGGACAAAAACTGCTTAAGACTGTTTGTATTATGTGTTGATTTGGTTTACTTTAGTTATCAGGTTAGAATATGCAAGTAGGTGAAAAACACATGGGAATTCAAATAGCACATAATACACAGAGTATTAAAGCACACCTGCTGAGAAAGTCTAAAAAAGGTTCCATAAGTAAATATTAGTGTATTTTTTCCTGGTAAATTGAACCACTCCAAGTGATGTCATATGGTATGTTCTTATGAACAGATGTGAAGTGACAATTTAATTTGAAGAGTCCCTTGTGTGATCTGTCATAACTCATTTATGTGTGTTCTAACATATACATGCACATACCATTATAGTATCTGATTTTCTATGGATATGGAAGTGCTGGGTTAGTGCTAATGTTTTTATGCAGCGAACTCTGATTGCTTAATCAATTGCTTTCTGGAATTTTTGGAGTTTAATCTGTGGCACTGGATCTATAAATACCCAACAACATTCCTCCTCTGATGTGTAGCCAAGGCCATTATGGTGTCACCAATCAGAGCTGGTGTGTACTTTTAGTGAAGGTGTGAGTGCTGCTGGCTTATGCACTGCTGGCTAGAGGTGATAGATAAGCCCAGTGTGAATTCTTTAGCACAACTTGGGTAAATCCACACACCCCCTCCTGCTAACCCAACATGACAACTCAGCAACCCACCTGCAGCCAGCCATCCCTCCAACTCATCATCATGGTCCACTGGACAACAAAAATAGCCTCCTCTTCTATTTACACTCATATAGCATTTGCCTGCTAGTGTTGATCACTGGAACAAATAGATCTAATAGCCAAAGTATGCAGAGAATGGCTGAATTTCTTTACAGTTTTTTTTACGATTGCTTAAGCACAATTTTAAAAACAAGGCTCATTTTGTCAAAACACTACGCACAATTCACAGATCCACACACACATATAGCAGAACACCTCAGTTCTTTTGCAAAATGAAACACTTCTTTTAAAACTTTACATAAAACCCAACTTTGACACCACATGGAACACACATGGTTCATACATTCTGATTCCGTTTGATTCATTTACACACTGCTGTGCTCAATCTTAAACACTTGTAACTTTTATACTTTTCTAATGGTATAGTCTGGGTTAGATCTTTTTGTTAGTGTAAAGTACATGAATATTGAAAAAAAAAACACGACACCAGTACTGTACATTCATGAAAATATTTATCTCACCACATTGTAAAACCATTCAATACATCCACGCTTTTCAAAAGGTTTCATTTTGCACTGAAAATCAGAACATATTCGAAGTACAATATAGTACACAAACAAAAACATGTGGAGACAAAACAAAAGCATGAGTTTAAAGTTTAAAAAGAAAAAAGAAAAAACAACCTAAGCATCTCTTCGCCTAGCTGGATCTGGCCATAGCACTTCATCCACATCACAGGCGATGTCCTCTCTCGCAAGACAGCGAGGGAAGAATCTTCTTGAATGGCGAATCCATCCTTGCACAGACCCTGCATCAATTAGGTCACAGGCCTCCTCCATGGCTTAAATGAGGGGTATCCTGACAATGGGCTGGAGATCGTAAACCTTCCACAGCCATGCCGAAAAAAACTCTTCAATGGGGTTGAGGAAGGGAGAGTATGGTGGGAGGTATTGGAGTGAAAATTGTGGATGACCATGAAACCAGTTTTGGACAAGAGCAGATCGGTGGAAAGATACATTGTCCCAGATGACAATGTATCTCATCTGCTTGGCATCCATTTGTTGTTCTGCTGTGGCAATGTTGTGAAGTCTGTCTAAAAATGTGATAATTTGGGCCGTGTTGTAAGAACCTAACTTGGCCTGGTGGTGTAGGATCCCATTCTGTGTGATTGCAGCACACATTGTGATGTTCCCTCCACGTTGGCCTGGGACATTCAAAATAGCTCTATGGCCAATGATGTTTCTTCCTATTCTTCTTACTTTAGTCAGGTTAAACCCAGCCTCATCTATGAAAATAAATTCATGTGAGATTGGATCACCATCAATTAGCAGAACTCTCTGAAAAAAAGAAAAAAAAGTGGACAATACTGAAGTGGACATTACTTACCTCCACATATTCATGCCGTAGGTCTTTTATTCTTTCAGAATTTCTTTCAAATGGCACTCGGTACAGTTGTTTCATCTGGAAGTGATGTTTTTTAAGGATTCGCGCCAGTGTTGTTAGAGAGACCTGATGGACATTATTGAAAACTGTGTAATCATTCAGGATGTTTGTCTGAATGTCTCTAAGACGTATCGCATTATTGGCTAAAACCATGTTTATAATAGCTCTCTCTTGTTCCTCTGTGAATATGGGGCCCCTTCCTCCTCTACGTTCTCGACCCTCAATCCTATGTAGATCAATCAAAATACATGTTACAGTAAATGTCACAAGACAGCACACAAGACATTGTCTCAAACAAGGAACACAAGGAATGGTACCAAATAGTACTGATGGAGGTCATGTAGTAGGCTATATTGTACTGTAGACAGCAGAGAAAAGTTGTTTTTTTGTGCTTTTGTCGAAATGTCCGAATTACTGAAGCAACAGTATATCTGCTGAGGCTGGGCTGAACTCTCTGGCCAGCCTCTCTCAATGTCAACCCATGGATTACAACATGGTTAACCAAGGTTGCTCGAATCGCATCTGATAAATTTGTTCCCCGCCTTCTTTGTCCACGTCCTCCAGGTCTACCTCTTCCTCTCCCTCTTCCTCTCTCTACCCCCCTTCCTCCATGGACTGCCCCTCTCATCCTAACTCTTCCTCTTACTGCCACACTGCCTTCCACTTTTGTTGAAGACAGGTAAACTCACCTGTTGCCTTTTTATAGTGCTTACACCTGATCGTTGAGTTTATAGTTAAGCACCTAAGTGTCTGCACATATGACGGCCATGTTTGATTAATTGGTTTATAGGGGTGGTATTTTGGAAAGCTGTGTCTTGAAATGGCAAAGAAGTGACATTGTTAGATTTCTGTGTCTAATGTAGAGAAATGTGTTTAGTGTTTTGCAAAACAATGTATGTAGTGTTTTGCAAAAAGTGTGAGGCTGAGAATGTGCTTATAGTTTTGCAGATCTGGGCTGAGGTTTTGCTCCTTGAGTGTAAGGTTTTAGTAACTGTGTATTATTTTCAATTTTAGTGTGTAAGCAATCATAAAAAAACTGTAAACGTATCAACAGTGGCTAGGTGAATGGAAGAAAATAAAAAATGGAGAAAATTGTATAACATTTGTCTTGCTAAAGGCATCTATACATATCAAAATGTTTGCTTTATCTTTTAATATTGAATATTTTGCTGTATTGATTACAAAATTGCAAGTGATATGAAATGGATTTGATGACTCTATTATTAAGATGTGTCAGAACAGAATAACCGTGTTGCTATATGAGAAAACACATGGAGCACAAGAAAAAAAGTGTGTTTCTGTTATAACATAGAACCTGAAGCAAGCTTGAATAAGAGTGAAGGATTACAAGAGTTCATCATTTATCCCCCCCTGGGCTGAGAAACACTACTCTTTCAACTTCAAATACCGTTTGTTCTGCTCCAGTGTCTCAAGTGCTAAAAATTGTCACAGGATCAATTTGATTGACTCCGATCCAATTTGCTCGACCGCTTGTGGCAGCCAATTAAATTGAGCTATTTCAGCTGTAGCAATTTTTATCATGGCAGGTCTACCAAAGTTCCTGTGGACTACTATGTGCCAAAACTGTCTTTTGTGCGTGAGCAATGGAGAGTCACAAGAAATGTATTCTTTTCCTCCTTAGTTTCTGTTTCCAAAACATGTGAAAGCACATCCTTGTGGAAGTTCTTGTGGATGTTCTACTTTTTAGAACTTTTTCTCAGAAGTCAAGAGCCATTAGCAATCTTATATATATATATATATATATATATATATATATATAATATATATATATATATATATATATATACTTTTTAACAAAAAATATCTGCCTATTAATGGAATGAAGCGTGTTGAGTGCTGACACAATTTATTTCAGGTTTCACTTTGTCTTTACTACGAACAATAAGCAGTGATGGCTGGTTGTGATATTAGATGGGACAGCTAAAAACTAATATCTATCAACAGCTTGACATTGAAACCATTAGGACTGAGCATTATATCACACAGTCTAATTAATGGAATAATAAGAAAGTGAGATTGGCAGCTTGTATTTGTGATTTCTAATCTATAATATACAGCTGGGTTCATTCCATGTTTCCTCTGAATACTGAGGATTCACAGGCATTTTGACATAGTGTAGGGAAAAGTAGGATAGGTTAAATAATCCTATATTTCACATGCACTTTCTCAATCATTGCTGGAGATAGGTTACAAAGGTGATTTCTCTCTGCATAAACAGTCACTGACTGGCTGCAGGAATCTACAGTACTTCTCTGGGGTGGAAGAAATCAGCCCTAACATCTTCATGCTTCTTTAGATCGTTCTCTATTTTTTATTTGTTTGTTTGTTTGCTTAAACAAACACAATGTTCTTGGTTCAATTAAAGTTGAAAATTATCCACTTATAGTATCAGTTAACATATTGCAAATATTTGCATATTATCTACTAAAAATATCTTGAATATAGCCAATTTCACTTAGTATTTTATTATTTGCTATTGTAAGATTTACCTTAAGCCAAATATAAGATTATCAAACCTATTTATATATGTTGTGTTGCTTATTTCATGCTTGAAATAGTTATTTTGCCAGGCTCTTTGCTTATTTTAAGTATTAATTTCTAGAAACAAGTCAAATGATCTGGAAATAGAATATTTTGGTGTATGGTAATCTTATAATAGGAAATACTAGATAAATTTGACTAGATTCATAAGATTTTTACTTGCTGAGATGTACGTTTTTGCAGCACATCAAAAATTATGAATTACTATGCCACTTACAGTAGCCCTGTTAGCCCATTAAAACATGCCCCTGAATGTAAATAATTAAGTGGTTTGGGGCAGATTTGTTTGATATTTTGATTTCATTGGTTTATTCTTTTGAGTTGCTTGGATTTACACACTGATTTCCAGGGTAGTGGTGAACAATTTCTTTGTTTTCCATTACACATAATAATTGAGAAATAATTGAAATACAAATATAAGAAGTGAATCGCATTTTATGTTGCTAAAAATGCTTAGCAATTATTGAATGTGAACAGAAATATATGTCCATGTGCTCACTTGTTGTTACGGGTGGTAGGCCCTGTGTTGGGCCACTTGGGGGGTTTCCAGCAGGGGTTGTGTTATGTCTTTGTTTACGTTTACGTTCATGTCATGTGCTTGTGTTAGCCCCGCCTTTCCTATTGTTTCCTGATTAATGTTCACCTGTCCCTAATGTTATTCCTAATTATGTTTTGTATTTATAGCGGCCTTTTGCCAGGGTTCGGGGCTGGTCGTCGTCTTTGTATCGTCTTTATGTTCCGTGTTAGTGTGGCGTCATGTGTGTTGTCTCTGCATGTATTTGAGTTTAATAAACCCCTGTCTGCTGTCTATCTCCGCGCTGGGTCTGTTTCCTCATGCTTTGGATACCGGAAACGTGACAGAACGACCAGCCTACACCGAACAGACCCAGCGCAATGGCCATGCGAGGATTTTTTTCCGGTCATAATTTTTTGCTGGGTTTTGGATTATGCTCCAGCCTGGATTTTGGGATTTTGGGTTTTTTTTTTATTCCAGCCCGTGCCCCGTTCATTTTCTCGTGAGGGATGTTGCTCCACGATGAGGTTTTCTGTGGGGAACATCGCCTTACTCTTGGATAACGGAGGAGGGTTCCGGCTATAAATTTTTAGATTTTTGGGGGATTTTTGTTGGTTCGGCCCCGGCTCCGCTCATGTTCCCGTGAGGGATGTCGTCCCACGACGAGGATTTCCGTGGGAGACGTTGCCTCACTCATAGATAACAGAGGGGGTTTCAGGTCAGGATTTTGAACTTTGTCTTGGGGTTTTTGTTGGGTTTGGGTTTTGGTTCTGGTTTCTGTGAGGGACTCTGCTTTATTCTGGGTTGGCGGGGGAGATCGTTTGGAGGCAGCTGTCTCCCACCCGCCTGCCCCTTGGGGAGTTTCCAGCTTCAGCGGGACGGGGGTCGTCACTCGGTGCTGTCGTTCGTCAGTGGACGTCGCTCGGCGCCGTGGCTCGGCGGTGGACGTCGCTCGGCGCTGCGGCTTGGTGGTGGATGTCGCTCGGCCCTGCGGCTCGGCGGTGGACATCGCTCGGCCCTGCGGCTCAGCGGTGGACATCGCTCGGCTCTGCGGCTCGGCTGTGGACGTTGCTCGGAGCCGCCGCTCGGTTGTGGACGTCGCGTGGGACCCTTTGGCTTTGCCGCCGGGCCCAGTGCCCCCCCACTTGTCTTGCTCCTGCTTCTCGCTCCCCCCACTTGCCTCGCCTTGATCCTCGCTCCCCCCACTTGCCTCGTCTTTGTTCCTCGCTTTCCCCCATTTGCCTTGCCTTTGCTCCTCGCCCCCCCCCCCCCCCCCCCCCGCCCTTTTGCCTCGCCATGCTTCTCGCCCCCCCCACCTGCCTCTCTATGCTCCTCGCTCCTGTTCGGGACCTACGGACTGCCCAGACTGTCGGGGAGGGTTATGGTTTGGTGCGTCGAGAGCCGCGCCTTTGAGAGGGGGGAGATGTTACGGGTGGTAGGCCCTGTGTTGGGCCACTAGGGGGGTTTCCAGCAGGGGTTGTGTTATGTCTTTGTTTACGTTTACGTTTACGTTCATGTCATGTGCTTGTGTTAGCCCCGCCTTTCCTATTGTTTCCTGATTAATGTTCACCTGTCCCTAATGTTATTCCTAATTATGGTTTGTATTTATAGCGGCCTTTTGCCAGGGTTCGGGGCTGGTCGTCGTCTTTATATTGTCTTTATGTTCCGTGTTAGTGTGGCGTCATGTGTGTTGTCTCTGCGTGTATTTGAGTTTAATAAACTCCTGTCTGCTGTCTATCTCCGCGCTGGGTCTGTTTCCTCATGCTTTGGATACCGGAAACGTGACACTTGTTCAGCAGTAAATGACTATACATAAACTGTGAAATATTTGCATTCACGAAATGCTGCCTGTTATCTTCCTGCACTCACACCTCGGCAATATGGACTTGTTTGGTTCATTTTTCTCTTCTTGGAGAAAAAGTACTACATTCCTTTTTAATTTGTCTTGTGATATCAAGTCGGTCCTTCTTTTTTCCAGATCAGAAAAAAGCACATGCTGCACTATGCTGGAAAAAAAGATATACAGATTAATACCTGTTCTTTGTTCAATGGTTATTACCAAGTTGTTGATTTTGCTGTTGCCTCTGATAATGATTCGTGTGTCAGCAATCACTAGAGATGTAAGTCTGTATACTGTATATCATATTTCACTTCTTATCTAAATTGAACATTACTAAGATGATGGCAAACAGCAGTCTACACCAATGGAGCATATTTCAAACATGCCCTGCAGTATGCAAGACTATTCATTACCTCATTTCAAGTTTACTTCAGTTGTCAAATGTGGTTTTGGTTCAACAGGTTAGGCTATGTGAATATCTTCTGCTGATGAAGAAATTTAGTTTTCTCATTTTGTAGTATGAACAACAAATCAACAGTAATGCTGGCAAATTAATTGGGTACAAATGTAAATAGAAAAAAAAAATGCTGCATGTTTAGAGCTTTTTAGTTCACACTAGCCTGCATGCCTTTGTTCAAGAAAGTGTGTGTGTGTGTGTGTGTGTGTGTGTGTGTGTGTGTGTGTGTGTGTGTGTGTGTGTGTGTGTGTGTGTTTTCAGCGGAACACCACTCAGACAACTTAATAATGGAGAGAAATTTATTCTGAATGTGTCACTTTACACATTAGGCCTCACTGAGCCACAGGTCGCAAGCTGGTCAATAGGTACCTAAAGGCACTTGCCTCAATTATTCTGCATGGGCCCCATTTTTAGTTTTTTTCACAAGAGAAAGGGAAAGTAAAGGAACTAAAAGGAAAGGAACATTCATAATTCTAAAGGTGCTATTGTAAGCTCTGGTTTCAGTGATGTGACTTATTCCATCTCAGTCCAGCACAACTTGCATACTAATGTACATCACATCCATAAACAGTAGTCAGGAGCACCATGGCAGTCATAAATGCAGTTCTCCATATGGGTTGAGAATACACTTTAGAGAGCAAAATGCTGAGTCATGAGCCCCAGAGGACCAAGTGAAATTGGTCAGGCATTAAGGAACAGTGCAGGAGTCTGCTAAAAGGCCTAGACAGAACACTACATGGCTAAAGGATGAAACACTTTGTGCTTAATAAAGGAATAATCACAAGGAATCTTCATGTTTGTGCAGAATATACTGTCTCACAAGAACAATTATATAACATATTTTGTTATTGGTTTTTTTTTCCCGAACCACGAATGTAGGGTTCCACTTTATCCCCTTAATATATGCCACACTCAACCTGCTACTGACTTCAATTCTCCAGGACACATTTAGTGCTAATGTTGCACAGCATTAAATCAATAAGCAATGGACTGTAATGGCTTAAATCTATTAGCCATGGAAGAAAAACCTCTAAGTCAAACTTGCCATCCGTTCTGCTCTTGAATTCAGTTACACAGAAAGTGTCCCCTTTCAAATAGCAACATGTGATGTAATCTGCTTGATTGGTGAAGTATTAACCAGAAGTAATTTAAAGTAATGGTCCATTAGAGAGCACTGACAAGCAGGCTTCCTTCCAAAAACCTCACTGGACAGGAACAGCATTACTGAGTCGAAATGAATACAGAATGAGTGAAGGGACAGAGAAACAAAATGGTGATGAGAGAATTATTGCCTTTGTGATTTTCTGTGCATTGTTCCATATAGTGTATGGTTCTATTGAAAAGAATATAATTAATAACAATTTTCACTGACAGTATTTACATCTACATTGAGCAAAGCATATAGGGTTCATAGCCCTTTTTATGCATAATCATTTTATAATTGGGGACCAAAAGTTCAGTAAATCTTTGGGATTCAGACAAAGTATCAATTTTTAAGTTTAGCCTGAAAACATATTTGTTTTGTTAATAGTTTTCATTGGTAAAGGAGCAGATCTAGAGTGCTCACAGGTGTTTTGGTGAAAAGGGATGTTTGAATGCTGTTACACCCTTCTCACATGCTCAGTCAGGTTTGTTGACAGTGGAGTGGTCGCTTTATGTCCCAAGGTGCCCTCATGTCTTTGTTACCATCTGGCTCTCCCGTTTTCTTTAACCATTACATGACAATGAGCATAACTAATAATCTGTGCTTCACACTCTCTCTCTCTCTTTCTCTCTCTCTCTCTGTCTCTCTCTCACTCACTGTCATGCTAAACATGGTACTCCTGAGATGCCAGTGATTCTGACTCCTTCTGCTCCTCTGACTTGCCTGATCCATCTGGGTGCCCTTTTTCTTATTCTCATCACATGAAAACCACTTGTGCTGCTGAGGATGGCCCAACATGGACAGCCTAAAGATTAATGAAATGACTGTGGATGGTACCATTTAGAAATTACAAACATGGCTTAGGACTGCACTTGCTTTCAACAGTTTTCCTATGATAGCCTTAGAACTGCAATTGCTATGAACAGTTTTGCACTCAAGACTCCTTCACTGAACCATTAATAACATCAATAAATTAGACTTCATTTCATAACAATAATGAATTTAGAAATATCTATGATGCTTATATTCATTAG
The DNA here is from genome assembly GCA_033459395.1 of Hemibagrus guttatus. NCBI lineage: Eukaryota > Metazoa > Chordata > Actinopteri > Siluriformes > Bagridae > Hemibagrus > Hemibagrus guttatus. The sequence continues at coordinate 12,465,658 of JAUCMX010000003.1, forward strand.
TTGCTCATAAGCTTATAGGTTCCTGGTTACACAATTGTAGTGTTTAACTATGTAGTATACAGTTATAGAACAGAAATTATATACAATCACTCCGTCTGGTGTCAAATATATGAGGATGGTTTCCTTTTTGTATGTGAAAAATCCTCTTTCTCATATCATCTCAGGTAGTTAATTCTTGCCACTATCATCTCTTGAATGCTCATTACGGACAAATGTTTTATGTAAATTATAAAAATTTATATCCTGAATTTTCTGTTTGTGACTAAATCTGCTGTTAAAAGTGAATTGGAAAGTTTTTATTTCCGACTCAGTTATTTCTTGACAAGCTGTGTGTCACTCTAGAGTCACTGAAAGATTTAGAGGTGAATTTATTTGCATCATTTGCATTTGGATTTTTTCTCCAAAGACCAAAGAAGCACTGCTGCCCAAATAGCAGTGCATCAATGACATTGATATATAACAGTATGGAAGTTAAGGAAATAAATGGAAAACATTAGGTGTAAAAATAGATTGGTAGATTAGTAAGCACAGATAAACTTAGCAATAGCAACCAATTTAGCAGATTACAGTAACTAAAAAATACCTTTAATGGAAGTTTTTTAATATGAAAATAAACATACTTCCATGAACTTTATAAATGAGTGTATACATGCTTCTGGGTTGTCTTATGAAAATCATTGTGGCTTGGTTTGTGCAAGACTGGTATAGAATCTTTGTTGGTCCATCTCTGTTCACTACAAATCTGCTATGGCCCCTGAAATCTGAAACAATTCCCTCTGATATGTTTCATCCATAAACATGACTAGAAGGTAACTACTTTGACAAAACAAGGCAATTTGAATGACATGGAAAATGACCAACCATTGACAATTTCTCCATAGTCCATTGGCAATCATGCTGGAGTATCATTTTTCACAACTAAGTGCTTCACATAAAACTATTTAATAACCTTTAAAGCCAGGATTTTTTCTCAGTCCAGTGATTACATCAGGCTGATTATGTCACAAAAACGTGTCATATGGGATAACTCCACATGAACAAGAGATCTCCCTTGGCTTTTTACTAGTAATTTACATCAAGTGTCTGACCCATGCTAGACCATTATCAAAACAATATATTAATATTATTTCAATAATTACAAGAACAAAGTTCAAACTGTCATTTAAACATGTAATCGATCCAGTTCAAACACTTCATTATTATTACATTCTGTTCAGACATAGACATTTGCACCCTGTTGACTTTTTTATGAAACAGGCTAAAAGATTTAAATTGTTAGCTCTGTTATATATTTTCACTATATACCCAAGTAATTTACAGGCTTTTTTGGGGGGTTTGGGAAAGTGATGTGCAGGTGAGTTAGACGATAAGGGACCATAATCTGATATGTGGTATATGGCTGTGCCACATAATAGCCTCTTTCTGGAAGAGGGTTAAAAATAGATTGAAACATATTAAATTGTTTTATAAAGAAAAAATTTTTTTTATGGTAGGGGGGGTGTTCTGTGGTTCTATCTTGGGGTATAGTTCTATGATTTTGGATTGCATCACCCACACATCTTCCTTTCTCTCCAGTCTTCTGTATCACATTATTAATGATAACATGTGTTTTTGTTGCCTGAGGGGAAAAATTTAATGATGATAAAATCATTAAGACAAATGAACAGAAATGTGTACAAACAAACCAGTATGTTTCTCATACATATATATATATTTATTTATAAAATTTTGTCCTCAAAGTTGATGTGTTAGAAGCAGGAAAAATGGGCAAGCATAAGGATTTGAGCGAGGTTTGACAAAGACAAAATTGTGATGGCTAGATGACTGGAGAGCATCTACAAAACTGCAGCTCTTGTGGGGTGTTCCCAGTCTGCAGTGGTCAGTATCTATCAAAAGTGGTCCAAGGAAAGAACAGTAGTGAACCAGCGACAGGGTCATTGGCGGCCAAGGCTCACTGATGCACGTGGGGAGCAAAGGCTGGCCCGTGTGGTCCGATCCAACAGATGAGCTACTGCTGCTCAAATTGTTAATGCTGGTTCTGATAGAAAGGTGTCAGAATACATAGTGCATCACTGTTATTTGCGCATGGGGCTGCATGGCTGCAGACCAGTCTGGGTCCACTGCCGAAAGCGTCGACAATGGGCATTTGAGCATCAGAACTGGACCACAGAGCAATGGAAGAAGGTGGTCTGGTCTGATGAGCATGTTTTCTTAAATCATGTTACATCACATGGATGGTCGGGTGTGTGTGCGTCGCTTACCTGGGGAACACATGGCACCTAAGTATTGTTGCAGACCATGTACACCTTTTCATGGAAACAGTATTCCCCAATGGCAGGATAATGTGCCGTCGTGGGCAGCAGTAGGATAATGCTTTGGACTTAATGAGGGATGGCCACATTAGTCATCTGAATTTAAGAACTCATTGTTTAAAATTTGGACAAGTCAGTGGCCTGACCTGAATCTGACACTGCATTTACCGAAGACTAACGTGAAGGGCAAGAGCATAAACTGAAAACGATTGCATTACAGACCTCAAGCATCACCAGGGGAGACACTGCGCATCTGTTGATGTTTGTAGGTTGCAGATTACAGGCAGTCATTGGAGTAAACAGGGCAATTTTCAGCATGTTAGGATTATGTTCATTTGTTTAGGTACATATGGCCCCAGACAAGGGCTGTGATTCCTATAGAGTTCACTCAGTACACAGCAGGTGAACCTAAACAGATATTGCAAATATATTCTGTCAACATACATTGTAGCCCTATAATTTGTTGTATTTAAAATCTAGTGCTATAGTATACAGACTATAATCAGACAGTGTCACAGTCTAAGAGCTTATTATAGGTCAAAATAAAACTACTTGCTCTTTCACGTCTGTCATTAGACATAAAAAAATTGTCTGGGTGAGAATGTCGAGGTAGTAGAGAATAAAGTAGTATGTAGAGATAAAAGAGAAAAGAGAAAAGGGTGTGATTTTGAAAATGTTACATAAATAGCCCATGACTTTAAACTATGCATGCATGGTTGTGACAGTATCCGCTCCATCTCCACTTCTATTAAGGTAAACAAATCCTTCCACTATACCTGCCATTGTTAATCTGTCTACATCTTCCAGTCTTTGGTGGCTCATGTAGTATATTATTAGAAATACTATATAAGGTAAAATAGCTGGTTGAGTATATCACTCTGCGTGCTCCCTGCAGTAATGCAGTTGGACTAAAGTGCATTTGGCACAGATCTGGTGCAATGAACCTAATGGTGTTCATAGGGTGACAGGCTCAGAGGAAGAAACCCACCAAAGGCCCCCTCGCTCTGCCCACATGTCTTCTCAGTCTGCTATCTCCTGTGTGTGCCATCCACCCACAAGGACAGCCAGCTAATTTAGGCATGCACAATGACAGCCATGAAATGATGGGTAGTTTGGTCTTTTTCAAGAGCACAGTAAACCCATCAGCTATGCTTGGAAATATGTGCACACTCACAGGCACACAGTGAATTCCTCATTATGAGCCCTGCATTGTCATCTGAATATTAGCTTAATATGTATTAGTACTTAGGATTTCCTAGACAAAATGTTCACGTTTAATACATGTTAAAGGTGTTAAATAAAGATAAATCTCCTAAATTATTATGTTATCTAAATATCAATCAAGCCAAAAAGCCATAGAAACCCTATACAATAGTGTGGCAGTAAAACCAGGTAAAGAGTGAAATTACATGTTTCATAGAAGTCTGTTTAGGAAATGTTCAAACAGGATGGTAACTAAGGTTTGCTGATGGAAAGTGACAAGCATTTTTGTGGAGCTATGGAACCTTGCAAAAAACATTGGTTGGGTGATTCTGCTGCAATTTGGTCAGATAGGATGAGGAAGATGAGAAGAGATAGCACAGCTGCTCCCAGCTTTGCTTTCAGTAGCTCTGGCTGAAGGAAGAGATCATGCTGGATATTTTGGGGTAGTTTTATTTGAATCTGTTTGCAAAGTTACCCAAAGTGTGATTGTTAATAATAAATGTGTATTCCAAATAAAATAATTAAATACATATTTCATTAGCTGTAATATGAGTGTAATTACTATAAATCTTTGCATATTTCCATGATAAAACCAGCTATGTTTTGTCCAAAACTCGTGGCAGTTGACTGGTAATGTGCTTTATACATACAAAATCAAAGAAATGGTACTAAAAATGCTGTCTTTGCTGTAAGTCAACCAAATGACACACTATCTTATTGATAACGAGTGATAAAATGTTCTAACAAATGAGATTTGTATTCACTGTAGTGATTAATATAAGATATTTTATTGCATTTATTTATTTTTTAGATATCAGCAATTTGGTACCTGGAACAGCACATGAGGGACCTGGATCTGCTGAAATTGAACATGAAATACAGCTTTTTTTTTTGAGAAACTCTACTTTCTTGAAAAGCCAGGAAGTGCCATAAAGTAATGTCTTCTTCCTCAATTCACTAATATAGTTATATAACTGACTGGAATATTTAATGATATGGTGTAAGAGTGTTAGTGGAGCTGCTACAAAGTCTTCAAACTCTTTCATCACTTTTCACATGCCCACTTCAATAAAAGTACTTTGAAAAAAATTTTATCTCTACATCAGAGCTAGGGTCAGCAAAGAAATACTTTTTTAACAACCGTCACAGTAGTAGTGGGTGGAAGGTAAATGTAAGGTAAATGCTTTTTCCTCCTCCTTTTTTTTTTCAAAGGTCTGCATGTGCCTGTTTGTGCGAGATAGTAGAGAGAACGCAGAAACCCATCACAGTGCTATCTCTGCTTGTGACATATGTGACTAGGAAGGCTGTGTGTATAATAGGCCAGTATTTACATATGGAAGACTGCCTACCTGCCTCAAAAATACAGAGGTTGAGGGAAGATTTGCAGGAATAAAAACACTCGGAGGCAGGAGTAAATAGAAAATGAAAAATGGAATGGAGCAATGAAATGGTGGGAGGGATGTACGTGTGTGATGTGTGATAAGACAGGCTAAAAGCTTTGCACTGTCCGGTGCGGGGTGTGTGTGTGTGTGTGTGTGCATGCATGTGTTTCTGTGTGTGTGTGTGTGCATGTTTTACAGCAACAAATGCACAGTCTGCTTTGCAACATAAACCTTTTGTTCCACTCTAAAAAACGATGCTTAAATGCCACCAAGGTCTCAACTGCAATTTCAGAAGAATTCAGATTAAATAATTACACTTTCAAATTACAGAGATTCAAGTTAGCAGCTGTACCTTTACTTATAACATTATTTATAGGAAATCCAGAAAAAAATTCAACCGCATCACCCTTACTCATTCATGTTTATTTGAATATATTTTTGCACATTCATATAATCTGATATTTTTGTATGAAATTTGGATCAGGCAAATGTCAGGAAATATCAACTATAGTAATGGGCAGCTTGCTTTCAGGATAAACCACTGCATGATTCTATTCTAATATGCATTACTGGTTGAACCTTTTAAGTATCTAGCACATATTCTTATATTTAATGACAATTATTATAACAGTAATGATAGTTCTGAGTGTCAGAGTTAATATTTTCAAGAATTTGTTCCCAAGAACATTCTTACCTATTAGTCTCGGTAAATGCTTTTTTTGTTTGGTATCAGACAAAGATAGAAAACAAAAATAAAGCATGTTGTCTCTCAGTTCCCAAAAGAACTACTCTCTATCATTCAAGGTTAAGCCTTGTGTGAAACAGAGGCCAATCCTGTTCGATTCATCCAAAGTGAAGCAATAGCTGTACCATCCTGCATGTGTGTGTGTGTGTGTGTATGTGTGTGTGCGCGTGTGTGTGTGTGTTTGTGTTGTGTGTGTGTGTGTGTGTGTGTGTGTGTGTGTGTGTGTTTTAGAGGCATTCTCAATGTGCACCAGCTTCACAAAAGAGAATTGTGCAAACGTAAAGTCTAAAAAGCCTCTTCACATGTGGCGATAATATCAGCTCTAATTGAGTGCTGTGTTGGGAGCGAGACCCTCCTGCTGCATGCCACAGTTTTACCCCGTCCAAAGGAGCACAGAGAGATTATTATGGATGACAGATGCCACCATCTTTGGGGAAATAGAAGGATTATGTTGTTCTGGCAGGCTCAGTAGAGCGCAACATGACAATGGAATCCAAATAAACTGGTTGGAGGCAACACTGTAGGAAACAAACAGACCCATGCAGCATGAAGGAACGCAGATAGGCAGACAAAATGCTGTACTGTTCAAGTTCTGGTCTATTAATTATGATCTATATTTATGATCTATATTATGATCTATATTAATTATGATCGTAAATTATAATATATAATTCATTATAAAATGTATGTGCATTTAGTAAAATGTATTAGCAATGTGTTTGAGTTCATTCTGATCATTCTTACTACAATGGTAATTATAAATTGGCAGTAATTATATATATCTAACTAAGATAGCTATAAAAGATAAAAAGAAAATCTCTGTCACTTGAATTGATTTTCAAATAGTTATTCAGATGAGTAATATCTGAAATGTGTCTACACAGCCTAGCTATACACTGGTAGAATGAAAGCTGCAAAGCCAAATTTATAAATGTGAAAAACCTGAAGGACTGTTATGATGCTGGGCAATAGCATGACAAAGCTATAGCTTTATTTCTTATATTCAATTCAATTCAGCTCAATTCAATCTATTTAAATTGTATTTATATAGTGCTTTTGACAGTAGACATTGTCCCAAAGCAGTTTTATGAAAATCTGAATGTATATTTATATTTAGATCCTTAATGAATAAGCCAGAGGTAATAGTGCAAAGGAAAAACTCACTAAGAAAGCATGAGAAAGAAACCTTGAGAGGTACTAGACTAAAAAGGGAAACCATTATCTTGTAGGTAACACCTGACAGTTGGATTATAAATCCTTCCACAGTTATATACTATAAGGTCACACAGTGTTCAAAGCATGTTCAGTATGCACATATTAGTCTTTAGTATTAAACTACTTTTTCAACAGAGTAGCAAAATGAACAACTCATAGTTTTTACACACACAATACATTTTATTCAAAAAGGTATGTAAATTGATCAGCTATTACATTACAACATCTAAACCAGTGACAGGTGAAGTGAACAATATTGTTTACCAGTCAAAGGTTGGGATATATTAGGCAGCAAAGGAACAGTCATGTTTCAAAGTTGATGTATTGGAAGCATAAAAAAGAGCTAACATAAGGATCTGAGTGACTGTGACATGGACCAAATTGTGATGGCTAGAAGACTGGGAACATCTCCAAAACAGCAGGTCTTGTAATCATCCAAGGAAAAAAAATGGTAAAGCAGCAACAGGGTCTTTTGCCCAAGGGTCAGTGCACATGCACATCTTCAATCCATGCCTTGTTGGGTCTGAGCTGTTTTGGAGGAACAAGGGGAAACTATTCAATATTAAGCAGGAAGTTTTAATATTATTGCTAATCGTTTTTTGGCTGATAATAAGTCAGCTCTCATTGATTTTGAACTGAAAATAGAAGAACTACTGGACTAGTATTTTCTGTGTTCTTTAAATTGAATGTGAATGAATAAATGCCACTGTAGGTTATCTAGGATTAAGTCAGCTTATCTTTAATTCAAACTCACCAGGGTTTTCTCTGTTTGAGCATTTCATGTATTAAACTGAGAAAAAGATCAGCTGATGTCATGAAATTTTCACACAGCAAATAGTCAATGAGCTCGAGCTGTTTCTCAAAGATGTATCTTCATACAGGAATGTAGAGTGAGTCTATAGATCCAATTGCCTTTTCTGTGTAGTTCATGTTGGGTAATCTTGACTTCCTACACAGAGTTGGGCTAATAAGCTTTCAGCTAAATTCAAGGGGGTTAACAAAAAATATTGCATTAACACTATAGGAATTATAGCATTTTTAAATAGTCACCATGCATTTATTTATCATGATTATAATGTAATCTGCCATCCATCAGTGAACTGCACCAGTCCTGATTATGGATGCATTTGGCGAACATCATTGCAGACCCTTCATATCCTGGCTGTCACACTAGTTATCACACTATATAAAACTCCTGAGAGCCGCCAAAGCCAAGACAGCATGGCACTCAATTAGTTCCATCCCACAGGCAGATTTACCTCCTAAAAACAAGCTCTGAACTTACTTTGTGTTTACTGTGTAATTTGAATATTATTGAGAGAGAGAGAGAGAGAGAGAGAGAGAGAGAGAGAGAGAGAGAGAGGAGAGAGAGAGAGAGAGAGAGAGAGAGAGAGAGAGACATATAGATATACATAGGCGTGCTGTGGTACCTACCACCAAGATGTCAGCAGCAGGTCTTTAATCCTGTAAGTTGCAAGGTTGCTTCCATGGATGGAACTTGTTTTTCCAACACACCCTACAGATGCTCGATTCGACTGAGATTTGGGGAATTTGAACACCAAGTCAACACTTGAACTAACAGCATTAGCTTGTTAAAAATGCCTGCTACAGTAGATCTTTTGTAGTTGTGGTCTTCACTACCCTTGGCCTTGGGCCTTGGGTGCACATGCTCTGTCTCCCATTCACCCTTTTGTTCTTCCTTTGGACCATTTTAGTAGGTATTAACCACTGATGTTCTGACCCAAGCTGATCAGAGATATTTGTAAGTGTATGTAAAATAGGTTATAGATTAGTTAACTTCATATCTAAAAGCTTTGCCTGGTTTGAAACATTTGATAAGCAGACTTGTTTGTAGTTTTGATTCATCATTGATTCAACATATCTTCAGATTCATCACAATGGATTTTTTCACCAAACATATTTTGTGCTTGATTGACTTAGTCAGTCTTAGCCTTCATGAGGTCACTAAGAGTTGATTTTGAATTTGTTATATTGGTGCCAATTGTTATTTCTTATATCATTCAAATTCTAGCAAAAAAGAGCAGTGAAAATTGACTCTCTATTTTAAACTGAAAATGAGAATACTCCATGAGATGAGCCAAATGCAAAAACAAATGCGAAACAATTTATAGCAGGCACATAGAGACAATTACTGATTAGCAATGTTTTCTCTGTGTAATGTATTTGCTTTTTGCTCTCCACCATGTTCAAAAAGTCTATGCAGTAGCAGCTGTTAACAAGGCCAAACGAAATGCATTTTTTTTTAGAGTTGATTAACATTTCACAGCAGATAACAGCAATTAACAGTAATACATGCAGAGGCCCAAAATAATCCTCATAATAACCCTGATTTTACAGAGCCACCCAAGATCAATTTAGCCTAAAACTGCTGTTTTTGTGCACATTACTGTATAATGCAGGAGCATTATGCGAGATTTCCCACTATTATGAATACACAAAAATCGCATCTATAATATCTCCAGGTTTACAAGAGTTAACAATTACCCAGAGAATCCTATTAGACCCTCTCAAATGTAAAATGGTGACAATGAGATTCAACTTATAGACACCCATTCTCAACATCAATACAGGTTTTGTCCTTCAGTCCTGTTTTTAGCCTTCCCCACAACACCCCCTACCTGCCTGCCTGCCTGCCTGCCTGATCCATTTCAGTCTCAACTGCTGTTAGTTCCAAGAAAAGGTCAACCGTTGGCCTTTAAAGCCGAGGTAGAACAGATCTAACACCTATCTGAACATCCCCCAGCAGGGAGTACAGAATATTAGTGTCTGTATATATATATATATATATACATGTGTGTGTATATATATATATATATGTGTGCATATATATATATATATATATATATATATATATATATATATATATATATATATATATATATATATATATATATATAAATATATATATATATACAGACACTAAGGATATATAATATATATATATATATATATATATATATATATATATATATATATATATATACACACACACACACACACACACAAATGTGTGTGTGTGAGTACAGGTATATGCATGTTCGCAAAATGTGTTTTGCTCCTACTTCTTGAAAGCCATCTTTTCATTATGAGTCATTGTTCTGCTCTGTGAAAATGAAGCATTATCATATAGCTCAATATCTTCCACTGTCTTTCCATATCATAGTTTTGATTACCTCAGAAAAGATGTTTCACTGAACCTGTAGTGACAAGTGTAGCAAGTCTAAAGTCTGTTGATACTTTTCCATTGCTCCTACAATCAGAATATTAAATTTTACAAGAGTAAATGTCTCTGCTTTCTGTCTTGACATTTTAAAACTATGAGGCTTTTACTTCTTAAGAATCATGTAAATATATAGACCTAGACTTCATTTGAAATCATTGAAGTTTGTTGAACTGCTGTTAACATGGTAGAAGTGAAATTAGAAAAAGCCTTTGCACATCCTGAGTGTGAGTACTGTTCAGCACACTCCAGGGCAGACATCTGAGAATAAAAAGGCAATGCAGGAGGGACTGACGGCACATGTCAAGAACCAAATAATGAATCCAGCTCCAGCTACGCAGAGTAGATAAGAGATAGGGCAAATCAGAGAGCTCCCAGTATGCACCTTTTACACATATGCTCACTCTCTCATGCACAGATTACCTTTATCTTTCTCTTTCCCTGTAGATTCTCCAAAGAAACACCTCATATTTTCTCTTTTTCTTGTCTGCTGTTGTAAAGCAACCAGACATCTCAGCTCTTGATCACACCTTTTGCCAATTGAGTATCCTTTTTTTTTTATCTGAATAACATCAGCATAATCAATCAATCTAGACTATATGAGGAAAAGTGTGTGGATACCTGACTGTCACACCTATATAGGCTTTATGAACATCCCATTTCAAAACTATAGATATCAATATGGTGTTGGTTGCCTCTTTGCTGCTATAACAGCCTCTGCTCTTTTGGGAAGGCTTTCCACTATATTTTGGAACATGACTATGGGGATTTGTGCTCATTCAGCCACAAGAGCATTAGAGAAGCCAGGCACTGATGTCAGGCTCTGAGGCCTGGCATGCAGTCAGCGTTTCAATTCATCCCAGAGGTGTTCAGTGGGGTTGACATCAGGGCTCTGTGTAGGTCACTCATTTTCTCAGCCTTGGCAAACCATGTCTTCATGGACATTTCTTTGTGCACAAGGGTATTTTCATACTAGAACAGATTTTGGCTAGGCCCCTTAGTTTCAGTTAAAGGAAATTGTAATGTTAAAGCATACAAAGACATTTTTAACAGTTGTTTGCTTCTAACAGTTGTTCAGCAGTAAACAACAACTTTCCGGCATTGTTGGCGGCTCATGTATGGGTGTGAAGTCAGGTGATACCACTGGCTATCTATCTATCTATCTATCTATCTATCTATCTATCTATCTATCTATCTATCTATCTATCTATCTATCTATCTATCTATCTATCAAATAGCATTTATTGTGTGGACTCTTTCCATTATTGTTTCCATAATAGTGGTATTACTTCAAGTTACCTTGGACCAAGAATCAGTCATAATGTAAAAAGTATAAACGAAACTGTAAAGTATATTATTCAAATGATTACTAGTTGCATGTCTTAATTAGCTGAATTTTAATTAATAAGGATTCACCAAGCTTTTGCCTTATTGAAACTAATATGTGATTAGAAAGAGGCCACTGACTGACTCTGACGTTTCTCATACCTGACAACTATGCTGACTGCAACACAATCTTTTCGTGCTCAGTTAACTAAGGACTAAATTCACTGAAGTGTAATCATACCACCTGAGTGTGTATTTACTACACGGAGGTTTGGCCTGGCCATTCCTCTAAGTGGATTTCTACTCTGATGGGCTGTTTGTTTATTGGAGTGGCTGTTGTTCTGGATGCACTCCATGGAGGATACAAATTGCATTATTCACGGCAAGCAGGCCAGTAATGGCATAGATGAATGATGGCCCCTGTTTCCCTTCTGACAGAGAAGGTCGAGAGAAGAGCTCTATACAATTACCACTGAAATTCTGTTCAATCAGAGTAATTCTACAGCCTCAACAGACAGTGAGAGACCAGACCTAAGCATCATGTCTTACAGTATGTGCTTTAACAGTTTTAACAGAATGTACACATACTTCCCAAGTGCTCTTTTTCCATTACTGAGGAAACCTAGAGATTATATGACTAATATTCCTTTCATCAGTTTCTGGATTCAGTATTATATGCTTGCCATTTCTATGACCAAGCAAATTTACAAGATTATATGAATCATTACCTTTGGAATAATAACAAGCACTGTGTTTTATACTCCACAAAAGTCTACAAAAAACTTGAAAAACAAATTTGAAAGAAAAAGAAAAACAGACTTGCCTGGATTTCTACTAAATACACTAAATTGACAATACAGGACTCATATCTTGTTATTCATCACATTGTACATGATAACAGTTGTTATTTGTGATATATAATGTGATATGATTTCTGTCAAATATATACAATAATCTGTATTCCAGGCAATACCTGTGACCTATGAACCTGCAAACTTTTGTGGATAGATAAATCATACAATGATTAAGTAGCACACCAGGCAAGTAACAGCTCCATTGTGCTGCCCAGTCCTATGTTTTGATTGCTCAGGAAGCTAATTAACTAGGCTTAAAGGTTAAACTTAGGCTAAAAGCAAATGTAATGTATTAAGAAAGGTACAAGTATAAGATTATTATTCTCTTCCAATAATGGTAAATGTAGCAAATCATGTCTGCTAACTCAGCAAAAAAAATCATTTTGTTAAAGAGCTAAAGTGTTCTGTACTAAATTATCTAAATTTAAATATTTGGTTTTTGAAAGTCAATAATGATTAAAGTTTATTTTAGTTACTGAACCTCCTTGTCTGCTGGTCAACTACAAATAAAAATTAATAATTCATCCCAAAAGTGGTCAATGGGGTCAAAGGCCAGGACTTCCACTCCAACCTTCACGAACCAAACCATGTCTTCATGGAACTCGTTTTGTGCACAGGGGCATTGTCATGCTAGAACAGGCTTGAAAATTAACGCTATAGCATCCAATGACATTCTGGGCAATTGTGCACATCCAAGTTATTGGCAACAATTTAGGGAAGATACATCAGTGGTTGTGATGGTCAGGTGTCACCATTCTTTTAACAATATAGTGTATGTCTCTTTTTTCTGATTATTTCTCTGTACTTGTGCTGTTGTGAACAGGTATTGCTAAAACATCTTGCTTTATGAAGTTCATAATCTCCTGTGGCACAGTGAGGATATGCAGATGATTTTAGCTCAGTGTGAGCTACATTTAATGAAGTCATTTATCTCTAATCTACTGCTTGCCCCTCGCCCTATGTGTGTCAATGAGTCAGTGAAGGACACGATGTTGTTCAGATTACCAAAGGAACAATAGAATCCTCTGCCTTAGGGAAGCCCGAAGCTAATAATAACTTAATGAAATAATGGTGCTGCCTTCCTGGGTTGACATTACCAATTCAGCATGAATAGCAGTTTGTACAGAAAACAACAAATAAGGTTGTTAGTGTGTGTCTTTTATGAAACAAATGTATGTAACAAATTTTTGTGATACATTAAAAGTAAGAATGTTGTAAGGTGATTGTAGGGTGAGTCATTATCCTCTTGAATAATGAATGTAAGCTACTAGCCTGGAAGTAGAATTTCATAAACAAGGCAATATTCAGCTTTACTTCATCAATTTTCATAACTTTGACATAACTACCCGTTTAATTTTATGCCCACAGTTTAAACTGGTCTTAGATGAGTGTTACATAGTCATACTAGTCACAAATGACTGGTGTTACTTTTAACAATGATGATTTCAGTGTGTGGGTGAAAGCACTGGAGAAGGTGCATGACTCAGCTGCAGAGGAGTATGAAAAAGTCAATATGGGTTATTTATCTTAGTTGCCTGTGTTATCTTTGAGCTTAGTTGCACATCTCCATAGTTGTCCAAGTTGTAATTTGTGATAAAGAAACAGACAATTGAGGAAATCTTACTTGTATCTGGTAGCCTTCTCAATTCCATTTCATCACTAATGACTTCTGCCAAGTTCAGACATTTATTCCTATATCACCTATAGCCACATTCTTCGGACTTAACTAACAAACAAATAATGAAAGAATGAAAGAATATAAATGGGCACCGGAGGCACCAGAGGTTAGTGAGCATTTATCAGGATATGAAGCACTGAATAAATGCTTCTCCTCTTTTCAGTGGGATTTTTTGCCTCTGCTGCTGTGATTTGTGTGAATGATACAGAAGTCATATGCAGAATCATTTAAAATGTAATTATCCTGATGCTGACGGCCATAAGTATGAAACAATATTAGAAAAGCCCTATAGCACCAGGTCAAAAATTCTGTAATTCAGCATTTTTAACAAAGCAGCAAGCTAAAATAGATTTAACATAGACAATGGATATTTATAATATAAATGACTTACAAGGCCCTCATAATTTGACTGGATGAACCATGTCACAGCCAGGTAAATGATAATTACCAGGATATGTTATAGCAACACTCACACTTATTAAGAACCACATTTGTGCAATAAATATTGTTGAATAAATATGGTTGAAGAGCAATCCCATCCCTGTGAGGTAACAGAATATATACAAATGGTGGACCATTTCAGAGATTTTGGTTTGATCTCCGTTTATTTTGGTCTTTGGTTTCATCTCATATTCAGCATATTAGCATCCTACTGTGAAGGAAATTAAAGATGTGAGTGGTGAACACATGCTGTGGCCACTTATCTTACAGGATCCATACCTGATAAGCCTTTAATCTATTACTTCTCATCACAGCAGTCATACTTCTGAGGTCTCATCCTCTTAACATGCTTTTACTATGCAAACACTGACCCAGACCTATGTGCCCTCATTCACACACACACTTGGCTGTTAATTAACACAACAGTGAGTTTTTATCAATGCGGTCTCGTGCTTGCAGATTCTTTTGATTTTTTAGCATGTTTTTTTAACTTTTTCCCAATTTGGTCATTATGCCAATTCCCACCTACTAGCCAGCTCTCCTCTGTTGCACCCCGGCTATCAACCAGTAAGTATAGCCCAGTATGTGTTTCATTCAATACTTGTGAATCC
Organism: Hemibagrus guttatus; assembly: GCA_033459395.1. NCBI lineage: Eukaryota > Metazoa > Chordata > Actinopteri > Siluriformes > Bagridae > Hemibagrus > Hemibagrus guttatus. The sequence goes on from JAUCMX010000003.1 coordinate 12,480,666, forward strand.
AACTGAACTGCTGCTCATGATACATATCAGGGCAGATGAATACACTCAAAGAAAAACACTAACTGTGCCCTCTTCTGCATATAAAGGCTTATAGGCACCCAAAATTGGTTACATTGCTTAGACAGGGGAGAGAGAAGATCCCCAGCCATGGATGGTTGAAGCATGGTCACAAATATAACTACCGCATTTCTGTTGGACCATTCAGGGGCCACATAACAGGTCCAAACACAGCTATGCTTTTTTGAGTTGATAACATTTTTGACTGATTGGAGAGCAATATACACAGAGAACACAGATCACATAATAAAAGCATAAGCAGTGGAAAAGACCCAATGTGAATTTGTTTTTTATTCTGCCTTTTAGCTAGCTGAAACACAAAGTTTTTGTGTGTTTACTAGTAATGGTGTTTCAAATGGGAGCAAGGAACTGCTCAGCTCAGTGCTGTGAACCACAGTATCGGGGTTAATCGTGGTTTCCTTCTGCAGCTGCAGGCTTCAGAGACTTAGGTCCAGGAATGTGGACAAGGAGTTCGTGTGTTAGTGCTGTAAGATGTCTATAAGGAGCTTAAGAGGTTTTAGGTTTAAGATTTTCACATTATCTCAGGCTTTTCAGTTTTTCATACATGCATTAACATTAGAAGATCTCCTCCATGCTTGTGCAATTTAAGGCAAGCAAGAGGGAAAAACATTAAAAACAATTATTTTTTTAATTAGGTTTCTAATTATCTGTCAAATATCTGCAGTGTATTAAAATATATTTGATATCTTTTGATCAAGTGAACATTCCTTTCACCCTTTCACCCGTGTTCACCTATTTAGGTCACCTCTAGGCTGGCTAAGTATTAAAAAAATTCAACACATTTACACAAAAGCCCATTTCTCTTGAGTGGAAAGTGACATGACATTTGCATTGATTTTCTCACTGATTTTTTTCTAATTGGATGCAGACGAATTCTTGCTTTCATGACGAGACATCACCATCAAAACATTCAACCTGTCTAATGCTCCTTACAGTATCCTTGCATATACTGTATACAAATAAAGTAAATTTCAGTAGTAGATATTCCCAGATAAAAATATATTTGCTGCTCTCAGAGCTCACCCTAATAAATTTAGTGACCTATGCAAGCTTCACCTCTTAACCATGATGCCAAGGTGCTGTTTTGCAACACTGCAGGAAGCTCCAGTCAGCAAATCAACACCTATTATAATCAATATGTCTTCACACCAACTGCACTTGCACAGCAGTCACCAGCATTAGTATGAGTAAAGAGCTTTTTTGTGTTTGTGAAGTCTTTACTACATAAATGGTTCTGTCAAACATTAATAGATAAACTATTCAATAAATATAATATGTTGGGCTTTGTAGATTAATACCATTTTATATTATCATTTTATACAAATATGTATAATTTAAAGACTTATTACATTATGCATAACCCTTTGATAATCATCTAAATTATCATTATGTCTTCAGTAGTATCACCTTGTTCAGTACAACCACCTTGGACATTACATATCCACCCCTGTAGATGTCCCCCTCCCCTGTATTACTTCCTGTTTACAAAAGAAGTGCTTGTGAATTTTGGCCCACTCCTACTGTATGTGTATGTAAGTTCTGAGCCTTATATTCTGTGATTGTTATTTTTATTTGACCCATGTTCTGTGGCTACCTTTAGGGGCTGTCCTTTGTCTGGTTTATTTGTGAACCGATATGTTTGACCAGATGGCAGATGGATTCTCACACATCTCCTGAGTCCTGCAACCCAGTCTGTCTTAAATTCACACCTGGAACATGTTATCAGGGTTTGTAGTAATGGTGGTTTTTCAGTAACTTTGTTAACTTACTTTCACTTGAAAGTCTCTTCCACATCTTTTCTTAAACAGAGCTGTACAGTATCCAGGGTCTGTTTTGTAGCAATGTCAAACAGCATAGTGGTGATTAATTTGAGGTCCGATGCATTGACTACATATTGAGTTCAGCATATTGTTCCAAACACAATGAACAAAATTTGCAGTATATAGGATATAGGTCTTATAGAACTGAGAGAGGAATGGTAAAAGTGGTAAAATGACATATTATTGGTCTCTAAGAAGAATTGCATATCTTTTGGACTACTTGGTTTCACAGCAGCTTCTGAAACTAAAGATCAAAATATTTTAGATTCTAGATTCTAGATGATAGACTGGGGCCCCCAGTTTCATGGTGGCTTGGTGGCTAGCATGTTTGCCTCATACCTCCAGGGTTGGGGGTTCGATTCCCACGTCCACCATGTGTGTGTGTGGAGTTTGCATGTTCTCCCTGTGCCTCGGGGGTTTCCTCTGGGTACTCTGGTTTCCTCCCCCGGTCCAAAGGCATGCATTGTAGGTTGATTGGCATCTCTAAATTGTCCGTAGTGTGTGATTGCGTGTGTGTGTGTGCCCTGCGATGGGTTGGCACTCCGTGCAGGGTGTATCCTGCCCAATGATGCCTGAGATGGCATCCCCGTGACCCGAGAATAGATCGGATAAGCGGTAGACAGTGAATGAATGATAGACTTGATGTTGTTGAAACTGGATGCCGAGTAACTTTCTGTCAGAGTCTCCTCTTGCATCTTAGTCAAAATACAAACCCTTTTATTACACTGTTAGCCCACCCATATTATTCCTAATAATCCTCTCGAACTGTATTATGTGTTATCCTGTTGTGTTATCACGTGAACCATACTGCCCAAAAGTGGCAGCTTGGTGGAGCTGGGATTTGAACTCACCAAGCAAGCTCCTGCTCAATGCTTTGAATAAAAGTATGAAATAAACATGTACAGTGTCCTTCAAACATATTTGACTCTTTTTTTTATTGATTTTGCTATACACTAAAGACATTTGTTTTTGTGATCTAAAGGTGAATATGAGATAATAGTTCACAATTGCAGCATTCATTCCCAGTTATTTATATCTGGATTTATTAACCTAAAACATGTCATATTTTGTTTAAGTTATTGGTTGCAATAAACTGTTGCATTCCTATTTTGATTGCTTTTGCAGGCTTGTGATGCAGCTTCTTTCAGTTGTTTGTTTTGGGGGGTTCTGTTCTTCAGTCTCCTTTATAGGAAGTGAAATGCATGCTCAATTGAGGTAAGGTCTGGTGACTGACTTGTATTGGCAGTGAGTTTTGTGACTTTTGTGTCTTGCTGCATGCTAAACTTCATCCCAATAAGATACCATCATGAGTTACATCATCAATAAATAAAAAGCCCAAGCCATGACAATACCTCAAACCCACCATGCTTTACCAATGAGCTTGTTTGTGTGAGATCGTGAGCAAGATCTGTACACTCTGGCCTTGCATAACTGTCATAGAGGATAATCTTGGTTCCAGAATTGTGTGGCTTATCTCTGTATTTCTCTGTATTCTCTTCAAATTCTAAACTGATGTTTTGATTCTTACTGCAGATAAGTGTTTGGCATCATAACCATCACAATGTTTCTGCCATCAATTGTTGTTGTTTTCCTTGTTTGATGTCTGGTTGATATTACTCAAGTGGTTTCTTTATTTTTCTGCACATTTAAAATTGTTGTATTGGCTATGCTCTAATTTTGTCTAATAAATCTGATTTTGCCTCTTTTCTCAGCATTGAAATGGTTTGCTTTCCTCTTTAGTCTTGGCCTTGGTTTATCTTTTCTCAACAGAAAATGCAGTCTTGCAGAAAATGCAGGGCTCAGACCAAGAGTAAAGATTCACCTGACAAACCTGGGCAACAAGAGTGAAAGGCGCCATGTTCTATATTGTTTAACACTTCTAGATGCAAATATCAGAAAATAAATCCTGTGATAAAAATTTCAGCAATTTTGATCCATTGTTTAATAATTCTATTTTGATCTTAAACTGAAAAATTGGCCTTGCCATTCCAATACTTTACTAGGATACTGTAAATGTAATGTACATGGTTTACCTGAAGAAATCAACTGTAATCCATGGTGTTTCATTGATTTTGATCTGGATTCAAAAGGTTTCAGTCTTTCATGGTAGACTTTGTAGATCTTGGTCATATTATAAAAATAAACTGGTTCTGCCCAGTCCAATAATAATTGCCTTCTTTGCTTGGACAGAGGACAAAAAAACTGAATGCTTTTGGGTGATGAAGCATTTATTACTGACAGTGTCAGCCACTTGAGAATTAATGATGCTTAAACCCACATAAAAGGTTGTTTTTAAATGCCTGGCCCTGTCCATCAACATGTCTATCATAGAGCTGCTTTCGTCTATTAGAATGAATCACACACACCTCCACAACAGCTTTCTTCAAATCCACGCAAACTCTAACACTGACATCTCAGCCAGTCCGTTAGCATTACAATGCTGTGAAAATTATAAATGTAGCACCTTGTTTACACAAACAAAATTAAACAGACTAATTACAAAATGGCTGATCATGCTGGGAAAAGAAAGAATGGAGCTGAGCATTTTAAAAGGCTCTTGATTTTAAAATAAAAGTTTTAAAATCACAATTGCTGATGCAACACGAATGGAGACAAGACACATGGGAGGAAGCTCTGATTGCCTCATTTTTATTTTGCTTCTTTCTTTGTTCAGACAGGAGCCATCCATTCTGTCCATCATGTCGCTACCTACTAGGAGGGAGAATTGGCATCTGGTGGTAGCAGCAATTAATGTCTGCCAAAAGAGATGCTTTCCATCACCTTCTTTTAATAGCTTGCGTATGGAGTGCATCTCGGCAGATGTTACATGGGGATTCATTAACGCTCTGTGTTACTCATACTCCTCCCTTGTAAGCTATTATCCACAAAATTCAGTATGAGCTATATTTTAGGATTATTATGCATCACTCCCTCAATTTACTCCCAAAGGCCACATATACCATATAACAGCAGTATTTAAATGAAGGTACATCTTCATTGTTTAAATAAATAGCTCCAAGATTCAGCTTTTTATGACAGAGATTGGTCCATTATTTAAAAGAAAATGCACCCCGGTAAGGACATGCTTTATTTAAAAATGCAACAAATACAGCACAGTAAAATACACTGGATCCTGTGTAAAGCACTGATTTTTAATATCTGACTAGGATTATGATTATCACTGGCAGACATGTTACTGCCACACCACTACTATTCCACACATAACATCTTCACATAAATAACTACATGCTGTTTTTATTTATCATGCATATAGATATTATAATATACTTTGTGCCTACTGTGTGTAGGGATGTCACTAAAATGCAACACATTATTCTGAATGAACAGATCATCTATTCTGAATAGAAGGTTCACTATATATATATTTTTTTATTTGTTTGTTTGTCTGTTTGTTCGTTTTTACCCAGAAAGGTTTGAAGGGCATCTGATTGAGATTAGAGGTATGCATCAGAAGTGGCATCCCATGGAACAAAAATGTCATGTGATCAGAAATGAGCAAGCAGTCATATATAAAACTTGCAGGTAAAACAAGAACCATGTTCATTAACACAGAAGTAGAGCACTCATTCATCTTGTCTGGGTAGGGTTGTAGAGGATTAAATTAGACAAATATATGTTCCTATTTTGTGAAATGGACCCATTTATATTTTTTAGAATGTATCATGGACAGGTACAAATAAAAATCATATAAAAACAATCCTGTGGGTTCTCTCTATTAAGAGTCCCAATATGAACTCAAGTAAAGTGGCTTAGATTCTGTCAGACCAAGAATTCACAGACCATGCTGAGAGTACTGCCATTTTTACCACATTTTATTTTCAGTGTTTCTTTGGACAATGTGGTAGGTTGAATTAAAAAGGAAAAGAAAAAAACATCCCTTTTGGTTTAGGCAATACCCACTTCAGGTTTAAATCCAAATACAGCTGGAGCACTAAGCAGATACAGAAACAAATAATGGCATTGAGTTACACCCCTAACTGTGTGTAATGCATTCATAATGAAATAGGTCTTGTAAACACAGAAAAATGTTGAGAGCATGGATTAGCCAACAATATTCCTATACTACTCAATCACAGATCAAGAATGATTCTGTTTGATCAACTGTCCATTATTCTGAATGCACAATCAGCTGTCAACACTATGACAAGACTGGCATCACTGCTGTGCTAGCAACAGATTGACAGGGAAAGCAGCAAATAAATGACACTGAGAAAGAACCTCCAGTGCAGTAGGAACAGCTTGGCATCTCTGTTCTGTGTCTGTGTTCCTTTATGTATATGAACTACTATTAGTGGGAGGGGAGGGGTGGGAGTGAGAGTGGGAGGGGTGGGAGTGGGAGGGGTGGGAGTGAGAGTGGGAGGGGTGGGAGTGGGAGTGGGAGGGGTGGGAGTGGGAGGGGTGGGAGGGGTGGGAGGGGTGGGAGTGAGAGTGAGAGTGAGAGTGAGAGTGAGAGTGAGAGTGAGAGTGAGAGTGAGAGTGAGAGGGGCAGATGAGACATTGACAAATGTGTGTAGTTCAGATTGCAACAAGTGGGAGTCAGAAAGAAGGGGAGAAAGAGATGGAGACAAATGTACAGAGACAAAAGGTGATACCCAGACAAACATAAAAGAAGCTATTGTCAAATCAAATCAAGGACCAACAAAGGTACAATTGTCATAAACACTGACCAGTGCTAACAAACATTAACATACATTAACAATTCAAATGAAATCCAGAGAATTTAATGCTGTAAAACGAACAGAAGAGTCAAGGAAACATGCTTTAAGATAAGTAATAGTAGTTTAAAAATCAGAAATACTCGCTGTAAAATTTTTCACAATGATATAGGGATGGATTAATCAGTGTTTATAAACATGCCTGGAATGCTAGATAAGTGAAGATTATTGCTCGGGCTGGTGGTTTGAAGAGAAATGAGGTGAAAGGCCAGAAAACTTCGCCAAGAACATGGGTAGATTAGGATGTAATACGAATGAGCAGAGAAAGAGCTTTCTTTGCCTAATTAGAAGAATAACAATGCTGTATACACAGAAGTCACACAGTATTACCCAGGATGAAGATCTCAAACTAAATAGATTCATGACCCAAGAGCGACAATGAGGAATAGAAAATAAAAATCATGGGACATTTGTGTTTACAACACTCTGTGTGTGTGTGTGTGTGTGTGTGTGTGTGTGTGTGTGTGTGTGTGTGTGTGTGTGTGTGTGTGTGTGTGTGTGTATGTGTGTGTTAAAAATGTGAGATGTGAACTGATTAACATTTCATTTAATAATGTTTCTCTCAAACTGGCAGAACAACACTAATACTCTATATGCAATAAAAGGGAGGGGCACTTACCAGACTTCTTACAAGCTCCCTCTTAGTATTTTGCTTATTTTGTCTTCCTGTCACCTGCCTGTCACCTGGTGCTTGACTGGGCTCCTTTTTCTCTCCCTGCATTTGTGTACTATTACAAATGAACAAAAGGATTTTTGACCTTTTCAATTTTTGTTTCTGTCTTCATATGAGATATCTCAGTTTTGTCTTCTCTCTGTCCTCATGCAATATACAATATGCAATACATGCTTGGTTTTTTTTCTTCCAAATAACTTTTCCCATAGAAAAGTCTATATCTGAAAAATTATATATATATGTCTATGTCTATATATATTATATACATGTCTATATCTTTAGTCTATATTGCAAGACTATATTTTTTTTTCCTGAACGATTAGGCCAATGTGAACTCTTAGTACTGATTTATAAACCTTTAAAACTACCTTTACTTCTGCACTTGTTTTGAGTACCTGCTTATTTTCTCACCTGATCAAAATGACACAAATTCAGCTAGCTAAGTTGGCACAAACTGCTGAATAAATAATGAAAACTTTAGCTAAGTTGCATGGTGAGGAAAATGACTGATGTCTGTTTTAGGTTGTATGTGATGCAACTTGCTGCAGTGTTATAGCAATACAAAATAAACATAATATGATGAATCAACAATTACCTGTTGCGTAGATGTTTCAAGCTAACAGCTACATATATGTCACAGAACAGATGTCTGGCTTGCGGTGTGACATTAAATGTTCAGTAGATGTGTGCATGTCTATAGATGTGTGCATGTCTATTTATGTGTGGATATTTTCGTGGTTTTGTATTACCTGAAATAATTCACATAAAGGCTCTTGACCCCAATCATTCATAAGAACTGAACATACACTAGTCCATTAATTTCAAACACTTCCGGCTCTTGGCCTCCTTTCATAAATTACTCATGATAAAATAAACTATAGCAAGCATATGGACACTAAGTAGCTTTCCTTGTTCCTGCATAAGCAAAGAATTGAAAATTTCCCTGACCCTGTCAGTCAGGCAGGGACTTCACAGAGGGAAACAGTTTTAATTTGCCATGTAGTGGACATAGAATATCTGGCACCAGTGAGTAAACAGAGATCATGTGGACAGACTCGTGGTGTGAACAATGAATCTGAAAAGCTTTGCATTAGACAGTTTGGTTTAAACCAAGCAAACATAAAACAAACTTTTGTCAGCTTACAAGCTTATTGAAAGAAATTACAAAATGAAAGGAATTTAATGTAGTTAGAATTAAACTGACTGAACATTTTGGAGAGGTGAAGAATAATCACTATGCCACAACCAGACAAAATAAAACCAGGAGATTGAATTATAAGTGAGTAGTACATTCTATAGCAAACATTTGTAACAGAGAACCATCTGTTTGGTGTCTCTCTTTTTCTTTTTTTTTCTAGGCTTTACTAAATTCACTGAGTCCATTTAGTCATAGAGTGGCTCACATTATTTTTCAATTAAGATCAGTTCAGTCAATGATTATTTCAGTCATTTTTGTAATGAATGTCTCTTTCAACACTGCTTTCACAATACCACCTTCAAGCCAAGGTCATTTTATTTTGCTAAACCTCAACTATTTACCATCAAAGCATGCTCACTCAAACACACACACAAAAATAAAGTGAGTGAGAATGGACCATACTCTGAGGGCAGAAAAACTCCAAACTGATCTAGTTCCAGTTCTTGGGGGAAATCCTCTCTGCCATAAATTCCATTTCATTTCAATTGGTGTGTGAAGTGATAAACAATCCAAATAATGTCCCTGAAGTGCTCTAATCTGCTTAGTGCTGGAAGATGGGTGAATAGCGACGTTAATTTCATCAGAATGGCGGCTGACGGAGTGCTGGTGTCTGATGTTGGAGCCCGCAGCAGGAAAAATGACCTCCTCCTTCATCCCATTACAAACCGAAGACACTCCCACATCTCCCACTAATGAGAAAACCTAATTACTCGACACAAACGTATAAAGACAATTGTGCAAGATGAAGGCAAAGTGCTTATTGCAAAGATGAATTATACATACATATATATGTATACATCTTGCACACATCTCATCCTTTTTTTGATGGATGGGTTTAATGTTAATGATAATGGATTTAATGTTATTTTTTCTCATCAATAATCACCAAAATCATGATGGAATTAATGAAGTCTAACAAAAACAGCCAGGTTTGAAAAGGCTTGTGCATGGCAAAAATATTGTTTTGGATTGCTATTGTTTTATTTCATCAACGCACTGCATGAATAATTGAGGTTTCATGAAATTTTCAATTCTTTGCTTATGCAGGAACAAGGAAAGCTACTTAGTGTCCATATGCTTGCTATAGTTTATTTTATCATGAGTAATTTATGAAAGGAGGCCAAGAGCCGGAAGTGTTTGAAATTAATGGACTAGTGTATGTTCAGTTCTTATGAATGATTGGGGTCAAGAGCCTTTATGTGAATTATTTCAGGTAATACAAAACCACGAAAATATCCACACATAAATAGACATGCACACATCTATAGCCTACTAGAGGGTTTTAGAAATACTAAATGTGCAGGTGGATATAGAGCTTTATTTAGTGCCCTCAAACCACCAAACTTTAATCTGATTTATTGATCATTTTAAAGAGATTACAGAAGCCTGAACTTTGTTTTTCTTTCCTGAGATTGGCCAACATTCCCCTGCTTTAATGGTTTTCTTCAGGGTTATTGACTGATATATTATCCTCTGACTTTGAGAGCCAAGGTTTTCCGATAGTCAATTACTCTACCACTGTGAAGCAGAAAAGAGAGAGAGGGAGAGGGGGGAAAAAGGAAAGGTGAGAGGTACTTTCAATGTGCTGAGTTCTGTCAAGAAGAAAACACTGTTGCTTGTTTTACTTTTGCTGTCTTTGTGCCTTGAATCAATTTGAAAGTTTACAAGGTTTCAATACCTATATCACCAAACCATTAACTGATTTACTTTTATTATAATAATGGCATGATGTCAGCTTTTTTTTTGTTTGTGGGTTTATGACCATTAGGCCACTTTTATCATGCTTGTGGTGCAAGTCTAAAAAATAAGGTGTAATTTTGCTGTTTTTAATTTTTGTCATTTTCATGACTTTTGACATTAGTGTTGTAAAGAATAGTGGGAGGTGTAAAGAATACATTAACAAGAGGTGTGATTGGGCATGCTGCTGCAATATCCAATAAAATATAATTTTTTCCTACAGAAAACAAGTGTGTGCAGTGCAGCACAGTGATTTTATAATTATACACATTTACATTCTATGTATATACTTGACATCAGCATTTTATTGTTACAGGAAAAAAATACAGAAACACAGAAAAAAACACATATGCAAGTGGTCAAAGATACTATTATCTGTAATATAATGTAACTTTACAGTACCATTATAGAGACATTAATATAAAACACTTATCCAAACTATAAAATGGTCACATTGCCTTCTCATTATTTTATTTTGAAAAATAAATTTTTGTTGTTGTAAGTATTAGAAGAGAAGAATCACGTAGAAGAATATTACATGTATTTTAACTATATGGATAAGAGTTAAAAACAGTAAGAGAACAGTAAGAGAAAGTCACAATGACATTTCAGTTGTTAATGAAGATGTGGAATAGTATTGTGAAGTGAAATTGTTGCTGTGATGCAATACACACAAACTTGTTTCCTTAAAGGAATGATGTGGATCAGTAATGTGTCACGGGCTGGAAGACGGAGCAAGATGGATCAGACCCAAACGCGGGGATAGACGGCAGACAGGGGTTTATTGAAATAATAACATACATTAAAGACACTACATAAACACGCCACACAAAGACGAGGACTAGCAACGGAACACAAGCGCAGATACCACTATAAATAAGGAACATAATTAGTAGGCAGATTAGGAACAGGTGAGTCGAGGCGGGAACACATTAGGATAAGGCGGGGCTAAAACAAACACATGGCATACATAAACAAAACACACAACCCCTTCTGAAAACCCCCTAGTGGTCCAACGGGGAGCTTGCCCACCGTAACATAATGCACATGTAAATATTTTTTTATTATTTTAATTTTTTTTACAAAAAATATTTGAGAGAATTTGTTAGTAATTGCTGAATTACATCCTTGTACTTATGTAGGCTTTTGTTTCCATTTCTCTCTTTAAACCCCTAACCTCTTTAAACTGGCTAAATAATAATAATAATAATAATAATAATAATAATAATAATAATAACAACAACAACAACAACAACAACAACAACAACAACAACAACAACAACAACAGCAAACCACCAAACATTGAAATTAGCATATTTTGCTTGTGTTACATAAAACATGGAAGGAAATAAAAACTCTCGCTTTTTTATTTAGTAAGTGTTTTCTATTAATTTCTCATGGAAACTCATTAATAATTACTGAAGCATTACTCTGTTGTTCTCCAGTAGTTAATGAAGATCTAAGAGACCTAGATCAAGGTTATTGTTGCCCCTTTATCTCTTTAGACCTCAACTGGCTAAATTAAGATAAATAAATAAATAAATAATAAACAAATAAATAAATAAACTTGGGGAAAAAAACTTTGAACCATGTTGTTCTCTGAGAGAGACTCTAATATAACTTATATAAATATTTAAATTTTTGGAATAGGTTGAGGTTTTTAGTAGATGTAGGTAGCAGATCTCCAGGAAGAAAGTAGTACTTAACTATTTGGGATTAATGTCAATATGATCAGTAATTAATCAGTAGCAGAGCCATGGGTAGCTAGTAGTTCAGTACTAGTAGAACTACTCATATATTCCTGCTTAGATCTTGCCTATGAGTTGTTTAACAGTAATTTTCTGTTATGAATAAAACAATTTTTATTTATTTGTAGGTTAGCTTATTTATGTTGAGTTGTGGTCACATTAATGATGTGCATCCACAAAATTGTGAGGGATAATACACCAATCACGCATAACATTATGACCACTGACAGGTGAAGTGAATAACACTGATTATCTCCTCATCATGGCACCTGTTAGTATGTGGGATATATTAGGCATCAAGTGAACATTTTGTCCTCAAAGCTGATGTGTTAGAAGCAGGAAAAATGGGCAAGTGTAAGGATTTGAGTGAGTTTGACAAGGGCCAAATTGTGATGGCTAGATGACTGGATCAGAGTATCTCCAAAACTGCAGCTCTTGTGGGGTGTGCCTGGTCTGCAGTGGTCAGTATCTATCAAAAGTGGTCCAAGGAAGGAACAGTGGTGAACCGCCAACAGGCTCATGGGCGGCCAAGGCTCACAGATGCACATGGGGAGCAAAGACTGGCCCATGTGGTCAGATCCAACAGAAGAGCTACTGTTGCTCAAATTGCTGAATAAGTTGGTGCTGGTTCTGATAGAAAGCTGTCCAAATACAAAGTGCATGATGGGTCAGGGCTGTTTTGGCAGCAAAAGGGGGACCAACATAATTTTAGGCAGGTGGTCATAATCTTATGCCTGGTCGGTGTATGTAAGCAGGAAAATCAGCTTTGCTTTTGTATTAAGAAGATGTAACAGAAGCACAGTTTTGAACAAAAGAGGGTTTTAAAGTCCGACTCACCTACATACTTTGAATGTCATGCACCCCGCTCCCCATATGCAGCTACTGTCATTTATTACCATAAAAATAGCAGCCAACTGATTTGCCAAATTATACTAGAAAATTATACTTGTTCTGGCACAAAAATAGAGCTCTGAAGATTTTTGTCTTTTTAAGTAAATGTGCACTTTACATACTGAGAATTCCACTACAAATGTTAGCAACAGTAGGACATGACGCTGCTATTAGGGGTTTACTCTAGTATTATTCTTCTAATCATTTTATTATTTCTATTATTTTTTCTCTCACAAAGACAGCCATCAAAAGCCCCCAGTATGTCAGACAGAATTCAGAGTCTTTCAAAATATAGTTTGCTTTGGTTCACTTACAAATATTTTATTTGTTTGTTTGTTTGTTTGTTCTAGGTGAATTATGTTGTTCTCAATAAACATAAATGGGTAAAAGTCATAAGGTCACAATAGTAACAGAAATGTTTTCTTGGGAGTGTCAGGATACTGGTTATACTAGTAAGGCTATACTTTATTATTAGTTGGGAGCACTATATTGGTGTTCAATACTAGCTATAAGGTAATTTATTAATAATTTTCTCTACTATGTCTTGGATAAAATATCAATCATGGTATACATTACTTGATTAATATACCATGTTCAGTAGTCATATAATTGTTGTATTCTAAACTATTATATGCTTTACTATATTATCAGCCAAATGAGGTCAATGAAACATATCCCAGCATACTCAGTGCACATAAACGTTTTGTTGTTGTTGACAATAAATCTGTGTCACGCACAATAGGTAAAGCTGTGGTTATCAGAATAAAGGAAGTCATTTGTTACACCTAGTTTGGTTTTGTTTCTCCTGATTTCTCCACATAATATCCTTGATGTTACATGCAGCCTTGAGTATTTGACAGTTAAAGAGAATTGGATATTCTGTATATTGAAGAATGTCATCATCTCTTAATACTTCAAACACCAGACAGACTTTATAGGATTTTTTCATTATAATACAGTAAATCTCATAGATGCAAGGGGAGAATATAAATCTAACGTCTTTTCTTGCCTTTAAAATCATGTCCATTGAGAAGAAATCCCTAGGCCCTTCTTTCCACAAGTTCCATGGTGTTCTAAAAGGTCTCTTGTATTAGTCTTCCATTTAATGTATTTCAGGGAGATAAGGCAAAAACGCCCCTCGGGAGGAACGTTTGGCAGATATAAAGACCACTCTATACACCAGTAACAAGGCTAAGGAGATCTATCATAATATCACTGTAATATCAAAATGCCCAACCTTTGCTTTTTTAAAGGATACCGTTTAATATGTGTTTATACACAGGTACGTATTTTGTTCACAGGTATGTGTTCAGTGCATATATTGAAATTGGAAATAACTGAGAGCAAGTGTCAAACACTAAAGTCTAGAGCCCTCTTAAGGCAGTGGAATACACATCAGACACTATTTACATGTTTTTGACACTGATCTGGCTGTCCCTAATGCCCTGGTTGTTTGAAGTGAAGAACACTGGTGCCCCCTGGTGCTAGCCGTGCAGCTAGAGAAAATGTAAGTAAAGTAAAGAAGAATTCGTTAAAATCCTTGAAACAGGAATCCTTGAGAAAATTACTGAGGTTTAGGTGATTAAATATTCTGGATCAGACATTATATAAAATATTGTAATGTATACATAATAATAAATTCGTACATAATATATAAACCAAATATGATCAGCTTTTTTGGAACAATCATCTAAATTACACTTACATGAATAAATACGCACTATTATGTTTATGAAACTAATAAGTTGGCTCTTATAAAGGTGACAGAATTTTTTCTTTTTTTAAAACAATGCTTGAAAGTTTCTGAATCCTTTAGAATTTTAGAATTGCCTGTATGTCTACATAAATATGGCCTAAAACAACATCAGATTTTTTACATAAATCTTAAAACTCAATAAAGAGAACCCAATTGAACAAAGTAGACAAAATATTATATTTGGGGTATTTATTTATTTAATTCTGAAAGTTATCTAATATTTTAGATTTGTGAGTGGCAAAAGTATGTGAACCTCTATAAGGTTTTTTCTATCAATGGGGTGACAATCAGGTGCAAGTGACCCTGTTTTATATTAAAGGAACAGGGATCTATCAAAGTCTGATTATCACAATACATATTTGTAGAAGAGCTTTATGGCACAAACAAAGGTTATTCTTGAGGACCTCAGAAAAAGAGTTGTTGATGATCCTGACCATCATACCCATGTCTGGCAATGTTCCTCAAATGGTCCCCTAAAAAGTTGGAAGCTGTGCATTATGCTGTAGAATTAAGATTTTCCATCACTGAAACTAAGTGTGAGTGTGTGATTTATTCACTGGATTTGATTAAGGTCGCTGTGGAAGAATGGTCTGCACAAAGCACTGCCCTCAACACCACTGAACACCTGGAATGAACTGGAAAACCGATTGCATGTCAGCCTTCTTGCCCAACATCTTGCCTGACCTCACTAATGCTCTTGTGGTTGAATGGGCAAATCCCCACAACCATGCTCCAAAACCTAGAGGAAAGCCTTCCCAGAAGACTTTCATTATACAAGAATGTATTATAATAGCAAAGAGCTGCACTAGCTCTGCAGTGGGATCAAAAATCACATACAGGTGTGAGTCAGGTGTCCATAAACTTTTGGCTGCATAATGCATATACTGTGTATACAGTCAGTTGAAACTGCATTGTCATGTAACAGCGTGTCAAGTACATACAGTATGTTGGTTCAATCAATTGGTTATTGGTATATGTATAATCTATGATACATTCTTTTAGAGTTGTAAACCAAAAATATGTAACAAAATAGAGAAAGCAAAAATAAGGTTTCCAAATGAGATTAAACCAGTGTAATTACAAAAGACTGTAGATAGAGGATCATGTGCAATTTTACAAAAGAGAGATTCAGAAGAATGTGCCTCAGTGAGGCATCAGATTTATGGAACAGAAATGAGGTTTGTGGTACATGAAGCTGTTCTGGTTTAAATATAACAATTTAATCTAAAATCTACAGAAATTTACAGATCTAGTGGATAATATTCTGGTTCTACAGCATTTAAAAGTACATAATCCTCTTTTCATGGCAACATATCCTGGATGTGCAAATCAAATCACACCTGTAATTCTTTATTTAAGCAATGATTCGTCTATCTATTGTCCATCTCACATTCATTTTTTATATTTTTACCTTCCCCCAAGTCTCAGACATAAAATAAGCCAAAATCCCACTTTTCAAGTCAGGTGTACTCTGTGTATGTTTCATTATATTTGCACAAAAACATCCATAGTAGCAATTAGTTTGCACCAAGGCACCTGTACCATAATTGTCCCTTTTCAGTCATAAGGGAGAGAAAAGGAAAAACGGCATTATGCAAAGACGGAATCTATGAACAAAACACCGGTCTGTCTTATGAATCACAGGTTAAGAGCAAACAATCATTCTCCACTCTGCCTGCCTCTCTCCTCTTCCTAGGTTATGATTTCCCACAGCATTTTCACATCAGACAGAAAATCACCCACATGTCTCATGGTAGCTTTAATGACAGCAACACTAAGTGTAGCTAGCTCATGTAAATAAGCTGCATGTAAATAAAATGAAATAAAATTAAATTAAATAAAATGACCACCATGTCCATTGTTTTAGCAAAAAATAAACATACTTGAGTATGAAGGTGAGTAATAATATCTCTTAGATCTGCAGCTGACGTGAGTTTAATAATATAGTCGCTACAGTCATCATTGATAGCAGATCTGAACAGAAACCGCATCACAATGTCTCAGAAATATTAACAGTATATAAGTTAATGCCCAAGCAATTCTTGTGTCACAGCCTCAACTCTGTGGTGGTTAGGCACATGGACAATAGTTTCTTAGGCTCCCATGTTGCTTTGTCTGTCTAGGTGTCTCTCACTAAGAATGAATTAGGGTCAGTGGAACCAAGTTAAATCTTTTTATATTGTCATCACTTTCTTTGTTGTTTTATAAAATATTTTGACACATCAAGATGCCACAACAGTTTCAGTTTTGCATTCACCGAACATCTAAATATTTTGTGGTTCAAGCACACCTCCTGCTGCTCTGCAGACAATCTGCCCAGAGAAGTTAAACACTGCCTGTATGCCTATGAGTGTTCATGCAGTGAAAAACATGACAACTTCGTGCCCTTGTCCTCCTCAGAGTTGATTAAGCCTCTAACCTGTAACCTGCTGCCTTTGTCAAAGTCAGTGCACCCAGTGGAAGTTCCACCTTTGATCAGCCATTTAAAAAGCTCCTTGTGTGCTCTCATCTGCCCTCATCACTTCTCTTCCTCTCTCCTACTCTTCATCTGGTAAATTTGCCTCTTCACATCTCAACTGATCCCCAGCCAAGCTTGAAGTATGAGAGCCTCTTATTCATACTTTGTCCCAGTTGGGCTGGAGGTGAAGCATAAGGATAACAGTGTGATCAAGAGATCTCACTTGGCATATGGAGAATGATTAGGGCTTATCTCACTGTCTTGTGTGTGAGTAAAGAAAGGGAAAAGTGCAAGTGTGCTTTCACAGAAGGGACTGAACTTGGTAAAGCAGTGTCACTTAATAAGATGATTGCATTGTAAATGGACCAATTAAACCACTGACTGTTACTGGAATGTGCAGTTAGTGAAAGCAGGAGGCAAGAGCATAAACTCAATGTTTGCTTTAAAAGGGTGATTCTGAAAATCACTGTCAAAGTCCCTAGGAGGGTCAATGCATTTGTAGGCAACATAAGAGAAAAGATTAGACAATAAGTACAAGCAAGAATCAGAAAACCAGAAACAATATAATGAGCAACAATGCTCAGAACTGCATGATGCATTTGGCAAGACTTTGCAAAGAAAAGTAGAAACAACAGGGAATAAATAACCAAACTAATTATGATGAAGCAGAGAAAGGATTAACACAATAGTGTAATCAACCAATGAGGCAAGAGACAGAACCAAAACCAAAACAAAGGCATGTGGCCAAATGCAAGCACAACAGCACATGGAGAACACAAAACAATACCAAATGGCTTGCAGCAGTGGGAATAGTGAATTGCATGAAAAAAGGGAATTTGTGACTGCTACATCCTCTATGTCTGAGTAAAGAAGTTTTTCCCACCTTCCTGATATTTTTCCTTAGGGATTAAAAAGTGACCTCTGTTCATCGACATTTCCACAGTTGTCAATGATGTAAAGCATATGGCCATAGTAGTTATGGCCATATCATTTACTTTACAAATTTCTACACTTCTATGCAATGTATTGTGTGGTTGCAACATCATTTCTTATGCGGTTTGATCTCTGTCTTTTTTTCATTAACCATTTTAACCACTTAACTGTAAACACTGTTTAACTACATATGATGGGGTTCAAAAGACTGAGACCATAAACAGAAGATTTTAGAATTTTTTGAAACAAAGAAAGTAAACATTCAATTTCTTGAATACATTAGTCAAGATTCTGCACTATAACTGCTCCATATGATTTTCCTCATGTCTCATCTCTCCTGTTGAATTATGTGTTTAGCCAACACTCCTATATGTTTTTTTATAAACTTGTGGAGACCATGGGGCTTCACCAAATACTAAGAAACTCTGAAATTCATGTAAATCTTTCTACATATTATGTGACAATTCTACTTTTCACTCACATTGTTGTCAGTAATATAATTTGTAATGAGCATTTTTGCATTAAAAGACGTAAGATGTAGTAAAATATGTGGAAATCTCACTAGTGGTCTCAAACTTTTGAATCACAGGAATAGTGTGTTTTGCTTTTCTAAATCTCTGTTGGAACTCTCTTTGAACTCTCTGAAACTGTATCTCTCTAAAGATTAACAGAGCTATTCAGCATAGGATTTGATGTTTCTCCTCATGCTTCCTATCCAGAGATCTACAGATATATTCTCTGCTGCTAAGTCTCGGAACTGTATTTTGTTTGTTTGTTTGTTTGTTTACTTGCTTGTTTATTTGTTTTTGACTGCTGAACTTTTGCTAGTTTGATTTCATTTTTATATCAACCAGGTGACGATGCAGGAAAAAAAACTATGGAATTGCAAATATTTTTGTATATTTTTGGTATTGCAGTCTGTTGAAACATAAATTCTGCTGTTTGGAATTGGATTCATGTCCTAAGTAGAGGGTATGCTGGGTGACTCCTTTCTTTGCCATGCCAAACAAACCACTCAAGCATATTTACTCTAATTTTCTGACCATATCAGTAAATCACAATCAACAATTAATGTGTTCAGCTCTACAGAACTATAAAATTAGAATATTTGTCACCCTTGGAACTCCGACTGATCTGTTGAATTATAAACACTATTCGTTCTGCATAAAATAGTGTCTTAAATTTTTTTTGATATATATTGATCTCTGACAGGGATGCACTACTCTACACTCTTCAAATACACTCCTGAGGTGCTTGAACAATGACAAATGGAATGGCCATGGAAGCATGGTACTGGATGGCATGTTACAAAAATGGTGCATGACACTGAGGAAGGTTTTCAATAAATTCCCTGCTGAGGTCTTTAATCTGTACTCCGAATCATATCCCTGACAATCTACAACAAAAATGGGAGCTGCATTTCCAGGTGTTCCTGGTCTTTTTATGACCCATTCTGAATGGAATCTGTCAGATCTTCTTCCTTACTGAGAATCAGGACAAAGGATGTTTGGGCTTGTGGGAGAATGGAAAGTGTTCAGGTATCCCTGGGGAAAGACTTGCATCAATCTCCATGTCAGACTTTACAGAAACTCCAAAATACAGATTCAATTCACTAAGTTGAGGCTGACAGTCTCACTGTTCTCTTATGTCTAATGTTTTATGAAGGCCAAAAACTGGAAAAGTGCTTCCACTGTATGCTGTTAAGTGAGGAGACATTGATTTTGTTAATGCATGAAACAATAAATCTTAGAGACTAGAGACATTGGTTGGACAGTGGTTTAGGAAGGTGTTAATGGGTTCTTGTGGGGAGTTGTCATAGTGTATTGACTAGGGCAAATACTGTACAGAAAGTGAGCAATGGCAGTATTGGGCTGATACTAAAACAAATAATAATAAAGATTGATTGCATCTGAGAGGAAAAAAAGAATATATTTACCTGTAACAATTATTTGAAATTGTTAATTGTTAATTGCCTGAAATTTCAGAATTGCTTGCAGCATTACATAAAGCAAGTGCTATAAAATACTGTAGGGCACACAATACAACAGAAGTCAATGTTAACAACAGAAATCAGTGAATAAATGTCTGCAATTTGCTATCATGTACACTGTGTGGTAGATTACAGACTGAAGGCGCAAATAGACAAACATAATAAAACACTTTCAAAGGTTTCACTTAAAGTCACAACACCTAACCCTGGTAAAAACTTTTCAGGAATGCAAATAAAATATCCTCCAAACAAATTCTGGTTAAATGTTTCGAGATGGCCAATCGTTTTGAGTAGTTGAAATTGTTATTTTGAATAAGGTCATCATTATACACTAGCAAATCAATACTCCATATAATTTTTAAGGCATAAAAAGCATTGGATAAAGAAGTCTTTATTATTGTCACATATATACATTACAGCAAAATTCTTTCTTTGCATATCCCAGCTTTGGAGGTTGGGTTCAGAGCACAGGGTCTCTCTCCGGGTTGGCGGGGGAGATCATGGGATGTAGCTGTCTCCCACCCGCCCGCCCCTTGGGGAGTTTCCAGCTCCAGCGGGACAGAGGTCGTCATTCGGTGCTGCCGTTCGTCGGTGGACGTCGCTCGGCGCGAATGCTCTGCGGGGGACGTCGCTCGACGCTGCGGCTCGGCGGTGGATGTCGCTCGGCCCTGTGGCTCAGCAGTGGACGTCGCTCGGCTCTGCTGCTCGGCTGTGGACGTTGCTCGGCGCCTCCGCTCGGTTGTGGACGTCACGTGCGACCCTTTGGCCTTGACATCGGGCCCCATGCTCCCCCCACCTGTCTCGCTTCTGCTTCTCACTCCCCCCACTTGCCTTGTTTTGATCCTCGCTCCCCCCACCTGCTTCGCCTTTGTTCCTCGCTTCCTCTCACTTGCCTCGCCTTTGCTCCTCGCTCCCCCCCCCCCCCTTTGCCTCGCCATGCTTCTCGCTCCCCCCACCTGCCTCTCTATGCTTCTCGCTCTTTTTCGGGACCCACAGATGGCCCAGACTGTCGGGGAGGGTTATGGTTTGGCGCCTCAGGAGCCGCGCCGTTGAGAGGGGGGAGATGTTACGGGTGGTAGGCCCTGGGTTGGGCCACTAGGAGGGGTTTCCAGCAGGGGTTTGTGTTATGTCATTGTTTACGTTTGTCATGTGCTTGTGTTAGCCCCGCCTTAGTCCTAATGTGTCTTGATTAATGTTCACCTGTTCCCAATGTTGTACCTAATTATGTTTATTATTTATAGAGGCCTTTTGCCAGGGTTCGGGGCTGGTTTTCATCTTTATGTTCCGTGTTTTTGTGGCATCAAGTATGTTGTCTATGTCTGCTTTTGATTTAATAAAACCCCTGTCCATTGTCTATCTCCGTGCTGGGTCTGTTTCTTCATGCTTTGGATACCGGAAACGTGACACACCTTCATGCAAGTTGTGCAAACAAGGTGGAATAGTAAATATGACATGATACAGTGTTCTTACAGAATGAGAAGAATTGATTGTATTTTTTGTTGGATTGTTTTTATTATATGTATAGATTATTCTATTTATTTAGATTTGTGATTGAAATATTTTTGTGTGAAAATTGTGAAAATTTGTGTCATTAATTTATTTTTTAAATGTGTATTTTTTGCATGTACTTGTAAGTGAAGTACTTCAGTTCAAAATCATTTTAAAGCTTAGTGGGTTTCAAACAAAAAAAACTGGATCAGTTTCATTATTGGGGTCAGAAAAGAAAAATCAATATCATGCTATTTTTAAAGATGACATATTTTGGACATTAGATTGTAAAATGGACCTGTCTTGTGTTAACAACTTAATGGCAAGGAGTTTGCAGTTATTCATTTTGTAATTAATTTCAGCTAGAATTTCTTATTGCATGGCAATTGGGTGAATTTAAGTGGTTCAACTCAGAGGTACCACCCTGGCTACAAGTTAAAGTGAAGGATCAGGGTGATGTAGTGTGGGAGCAGATGTAGAACATTTCTCTAGTGACTTGCTGAACATGACAGCCTTCATGGAGCCCCTTTAATTGGAACTAGTAAGGGTTTGGTGTACACTTTGCTCAAACACCAGAAACCACTGAAGCTCCTGAAAAATTCATCCACAGCCTGCACCTATTGGTCCTCCATGCATACTTTCTCAAGAGACAGGGTTTACCTTAGGAAAAAGACAGATCTCTGCTTTGCATACAGCATTTGACCTTTGGTGTCAGTGCAAGGTCAGAATCAGCCATCATTCTTCTCAAAGAGGCTGGAAAACAAATAATTGGATAAATAAAACCCAACTAAGGAATTTAGTTGAATTGAATTTTATACCATATACAGGGCCCATCACAGCCATACATACATTTGTTTCTCTATAGGTATTAGGTGTGTTGTGTTTATTTCTATTGGCTCAGGAAGTGGTGAACACTTGGAAAGTGGGTTGCAGACTCACAGAAGAGATTATAGCTGGATAGCAGGAGAGATGGTCTATGCTTAGGATTTAATTGCAGCAGGCAGGTTTGATTTGGAGTTTGTTGTGTTTAAGACTAGCTCCTTTCAGCAACTAACTGCCACCAAGGTGATAAAAATGAGCACTCAGATGATTTTTCTCTAGGTCATGCAAAGTTCACCATTTTATTTGTTGACCAGATTATTTAACATCTTGTAAGAGTATCCTTCTTCACATAAAGCAGTTACTTGGCTCTAAATATATTATTACTGTACAATATTGTTTGGTGTCTAGAATAGACCTTCGAGCCTTACTCAACAGTAGTAGTGTTTTTCAATCCTGGTCATGGACACCCAGTCTTGTGTTTTCCCTGCCTAATGCATGCTACTGTCTGGTAACTTAGACATAGAAATGTCATTGTTAACAGTATATTATATGGTATATCCATAGTTGTACTGGGGGACTTCAACGCCCATGTGGGCAACGACAGTGATACCTGGAGGGGTGTGATTGGGAGGAACAGCCCCCCAAATCTGAACTCAAGTGGTGTTCTGTTGTTGGACTTTTTCCATAACAAACACCATGTTCAAGCATAAGGGTGCCCATCAGTACACATGGTACCAGGACACCCTAGACTGGAGGTCGATGATCGACCTTGTGGTCGTGTCACCTAACCTTCGGCCGCATGTCTTGGACACTCAGGTGGTGGTGAGTTGGATCCGCTTATGGAGGAGGATGCCGGACAGTCTTGGCAGACCCAAACGTATTGTATGGGTCTGTTGGGAATGTCTTGCTGAACCCTCTGTCAGGGGGGTCTTCAACTCCCACCTCTGGAAGAGTTTCAACCAGATCCCGAGGGAGATTGGGGACATTGAGTCTGAGTGGGCCATGTTCTCCTCCTTCATTGTTGATGCAGACATCAGGAGCTGTGGCCATAAGGTCTCTGGTGTCTGGTCGTGGCGGCAATCCCCGAACCCAGTGGTGTACACCAGAAGTAAGGGATGCTGTCAAGCTGAAGAAGGAGTTCTATCGAGCCTGGTTGGCCCGTGGGACCCCAGAGGCAGCTGATGCATACTGGCAGGCCAAGCGAGCTGCAGCCCGGGTGGTTGCAGAAGCAAAAACTCGGGTCTGCCAAGACTGTTTACATTGGAGGTGGAGAGTTGCTGACCTTGACTGGGGATATTGTAAGATAGTGGAAGGAATATTTCAAGGATCTCCTCAATCCCACTGACATGCCTTCTGTAGAGGAAGCAGAGGCTGAGGACTCAGAGGTAGATTCATCCGTAACCCAAGCTGAAGTCACTGAGGTAGTTCAGCAGCTCCTCAGTGGCAAGGCCCCAGTGGTGGATGAGATTCGTCCTGAGTACCTTAAGTCTCTGGATGTTGTGGGGCTGTCTTGGCTGACACGTCTCTGCAACATAGTGTGGCGGTCAGGGACAGTGCCTCTGGACTGGGTGACCGGGGTGATGGGCCGCATGGTGATGGGGAGATTGGTTGGATTGCCGGCTGTAAGTCAGACCTTTTCCCAGTACATGTTGGACTCCAGCAGGGCTGTCCTTTGTCACCAGATTTGTTCATTACTTTTATGGACAGAATTTCTAGGCAAAGCCAGGGGCTGGAGGGAGTCCGGTTTGGGGACCACAGGATTTCATCTGTGCTTTTTGCAGATGATGTTGTCCTGTTGGCTCCTTTCAGCCAGGACCTACAGCTTGCACTGGGGTGGTTTTCAGCCGGCTGGGATGAGGATCAGCACCTCCAAAAACCTCCAAGCCATGGTTCTCGACTGGAAAAAGGTGGCTTGCCCCCTCCAGGTTGGAGGGGAGTTCCTCCCTCAAGTTTAAGTAAGTCGGGGTCTTGTTTAAGAGTGAGGGAAGGATGGCGCGTGAGATTGACAGATGGATCGGTGCAGCGGCAGCAGTAATGCGGTCTATGTACCAGTTTGTTGTGGTGAAGAAGGAACTGAGCTGAAAGGCAAAGCTCTCGATTTACCAGTCAATCTACATTCCTACTGTCACCTATGGTCATGAGCTTTGGGTCATAAACGAAAGGACAAGATCTCAGATACAAGTGGCCGAAATGAGTTTTCTCCGTAGGGTGGCGGGGCGCTCCCTTAGAGATAGGATAAGGAGCTCTGTCACCCGGGAAGAGCTTGGAGTAGAGCCGCTGCTCCTCCACATCGAAAGGGGCCAGTTGAGGTGGCTCAGGCATCTGTTCCAGATGTCTCCTGAACGTCTCCCTGTGGAGGTTTTCTGGGCATGCCCCACCAGGAAGAGACCCCGGGGAATATCCAGGACACACTGGAGAGAATATGTCTCTCGGCTGACCTGGGAACACCTCGGAATCCCCCCAGATGAGCTGGAACTGCTGCCCCCACAACCTGGCTCTGGATAAGTGGAAGATAATGAATGGATGGATGGACCTTCCACTTCACAAAACCCATTACCAACAGATAGAAATAGAAAAATGTATTGCTATATTTAGAGATTTTCTTTTAATTTCTTATGTAGCATCATGCATCCAACTAGCATACTGTGTTAATTATTTCACACACACTTGCAGCTGCACATGTTCAGCAGGCTGTTGTGTTATAACTAAATTTAACATAAATATTCTGACTTGACCAAGAAAAATGAGGTTTATTTCACTCACAAGGTGCATTTAAATATTAGTAAAATTTTATTTATGAACCTTGATGTGCTGTCAATTTTAAAATTAAAATCATTGTATAAGACAGCTGTCTCATTAATATTGGTGTCTACTTGGTAGTGAACATAAACAATCAGCAGCAACACTGGTTATTGACATAACACTTTAGTTTATTAAGAATTCATTTTACATGACTTACCTTAGAAGAAACATATAAATAAGGAAAATCATTGCATAGGAATGAAGTGGCACAGTGTTGCAGTGTTAACAAATGATTTCATTTAAATATGGATTACTGAACAAATAAAACAGCTACATTATACTTTTTTTAGTATTATAAATTGCTTCACTAGACTGTGGTACAGATGTCTGTAATAAAATAATGCATCTGAATCTACACTATGAAAATGTAATAATAAAATAAAGGGGTAGTAGTCTCTAGAGTGAGAGATACTGATAATTTAAGTGCTCACCATCTATTTTAGATTGACTTAAAATTTATTACGTTTTAAAAGATATTGGATGAAACTGCTAAACCAGTCAGGCTTGACTATAAGCCATCTTGAAGATATAAAACAGGAGGTCTTTCCCAAAATACATTCAGGTTATTAATAAACTCTAAACTGTTGTCTTCACACCACTTTTACAGCCAGCTGTTTGGTGCAGATGGTCTGCTAAATGGTTCTTATGCTCTTGTAGAAATATGTAAAACCTCAGAATGATTCTAGCTGTTATTTTCTTCTTATTGCCCAATACCAACAACAATTTGTGAAGACCCTTTTAAGCATTTCTGATTGTTGACAATGTGTTGCTTGAACCTACATGTAATAAGCAAATGTTTTATTTACTAAAAGTTTTGAGATGTCTAGGTCATACATCTCAAAGTCCAACATTGTTGTTGGATGGTATAGGACTCATTTCTTCTCTGACACTGCTACATGGACAGCACATATATGTCAACACAACGTATGCAATTTATGTTTCGGTCATGTGCGCAACAGAAATTTCAGAAACTTTTGACCAAAGTTGTTTCCAAAGTTGTTCCATTGATCAGTGGTTTCTCCTGAAGTTAACAACCCTCTGTTTGGTCTTATTGACATTAAATGATAGATTGTTGTTTCTACACCATTCTGCAAGCTGCTCCATCTCCTCCCTGTATGCTGAGTCATCATTGTTGCTGGATCCCACAACTGTAGTATCATCAGCAAACTTGATGATGTAATCAGGGCTGTAGTTTGCAGCACAGTCATGAGTCAGCAGTGTAAATAAATAATGTAAAAGAGATAATGAAAATAATGTGAATAATGAAAAGGAGAGGAACACTTCAAGGTACAGCAGTTAATGGCAGATTTTTATTCAGATTGCAACAAAATGATGTCTATTCAGAAGCTGATTTGCAATTCCATGATTTGACCCAGGCAAGAACTAAACCTGTAACCCCAATAACCGAGAGTCAGGAAATGAGAATGTTGAAGGCAGCAGCGAGATCAAGGAGGAGTAGATGCCCCAGAGTCAGAAAATGAAGCTGTACCCAGTCTTATCTGTTGAGTTGTCCTCAGGTTCAGGACATCACATAAACTTTGTGAATGTTATACAAGAATGTTATCCATTTGCTGTTTCAGTAATATGGGTTGTGTAACTACAAAAAATATATATATATTTTAGAAATTAAATAATTACTATGTGGAAGTCTATTGAATCAGTAAAATATAGTTAGTGATAGTACTCTGCCATCAGTACTAAACTATAGACATTATAAAAACAGAAAGATTTTATGGTATTCTCCAAATGTTCCAAATGCCAACCCCATTATCTTGCTTAGCATTACTTATGATTAACAACCAAAATTTGAACATGGAAATCATAACAGGAGAGTAACACAGTGTGAGCTACAGTGTGGACATCCAGAGGTGTCAACAGTGCCAGAATTTAAAAGTACCCGAGGATAGATCGGAATTTAAAAGGATGGAGGAATAATTTTTTTGTGTGTTGTGTTAGGGACCAATATACAGTCAAATGGCAATAGAAGGAGATAAAATGGTGGTTTAAGGTGTCTGTTTGGTGTGAGAGCAGGGCAAAAACAATAAACAAAACACAACACAAAAATGATCAGTTATCATCTATAATACCTACAGAACAATATCCCCTGTCAAAAAACTTCCTGTGACACCATATTCCTAATATTATTAAAACAATTGCATATGGATATGTATAGAAATGTGCATGTACACCTTGCATGGTCTATCTATTTTCTTTGCATTTGCAACTGGCATAGGCCATGAGTCTATGCTAAACCAGGAAAACTGAGAAACTCCATCCTAGAATGAGCTAGAACATTCAGACTTTGTAAAACCTGGACAGATGTACAGTATATAATATAAAAACAAACATTTTGGAAAGTGAAGTACAACAATCAGTTACATGGTAACGTCCTTGACACCTTGTCAAACCATTTTATATACATTCCCAAGCATATGTCTTTTATGGCATAAAAATTCATGCAATCATTTTCACCCATAATAACACTATTATTAGGCCTCATCTCTGATGGGAACGAGTCGGCCTACAGGGGTGAGATTGATCGTCTGGTGTCATGGTGCAGCACGAACAACCTGGAGCTCAACTCCCTAAAGACAGTGGAGATGACAGTGGACTTCAGGAAGGACCCAGCCCCCCGCCCCCCTGTCATCCTCTGTGACTCCCCGGTGTCATCTGCTGAGTCCTTCTGTTTCCTAGGCACCACCATCACCAAGGAGCTCAAGTGGGCGCAGAACATCAGCTCCCTCACCAAGAAGGCTCAGCAGAGGATGTATTTCCTGCGGCAGCTTAAGAAGTTTCTCCTACCTGTAAAGATGCTGGTTAACTTCTACACTGCCATCATTGAATCTGTCCTCACATCCTCCATCACAGTCTGGTTTGCTGCAGCTACAGCCAGGGACAAGGCCAAACTGCAGCGTGTCATCCACTCAGCTGAGAAGGTGATTGGCTGCAGTCTCCCATCTCTCCAAGAGCTGTACTTCTCCAGGTCCCGGAGACGTGCAGCCAAGATCGCAGCTGACCCCTCTCATCCCGGTAATGAACTCTTTCGGTCCCTCCCCTCTGGAAAGAGGCTTCGGTCCATCAAGACCAGGACCTCACGCCACAAAAACAGTTTCTTCCCCACTGCAGTCAGCCTGCTGAACAGTGCCCCACTTGCCCCCAGATGACCCCCCCAGAACTTACAGACAACCATGACACTTTCACATTCTAAATTGCACTACATCTTTTGCAACTCATCTTCTGTACACAATATTTATTTCATTATCGATTGTACATACAGGATATACTTATTTGGTCAGTCACTCTCACTCAACTTCAAACTTCTGTGTACATATTTATTATCATTCTCATTTGTGTACATATGTTATCTGTATATATGTTTGGACAGTCTCCTTCAATTTCACTTACACTTACATTGTAAATCGCAACTTTATTTAATTTATTATAGTTTATTTTATTATTTTAAAATTTTATCTGTTTATATGTTTTGCACCTGACACCAAGACAAATTCCTAGTACTGTAAAGTGCTCTTCGCGAACCCTTTGCTGTACCTGGCAATAAAAACTTTTCTGATTCTGATTCTGATTCTGACTAATCAGTTTTTTCATGTGTTTAAACACAAATTATTCTAGACTAGACGTACCTTTCTTGATTACTAGCCAAATATTCTAAAGGTCCTGAGGGGAGTTTGTTTAGAGTCACTGTCTGAAAAGACTGTGAAAATCTAAGGTATTTTCATTTTGATCTTATAGCTTGTTTGACAAAACACAAGTGATTATGCCATCTTTTAAAAGGTGTATATAAAATCCTATCAAATTTGAGGATAGTGTACCTGGTCTGTGTTGCTGTCTGTGATAGAGCCTGTGTTTATTACAGATACAGTCAACTGTTGTAAATAATGACAAAATGGCTGTACAATTCTGAATATTTATATACTATATGAGATGGAGGGACACGGTAAAGTCTCTCTTTCTCTCCCTCTTTCTCTCTCTCTCTCTCTCTCTCTCTCTCTCTCTCTGTCTCTCTCTCTCTCTCCCCCTCACACACACACACACACACACACACACACACACACATATCTGTCTCTACAGTAAACAGGAAATAATCATGTATTTTACTATGCCTTTATATGACAGGTGCAAAGACCCGCAAGGCCAAGATGAAAGAAGCATGCTCAATGAATGGCTACTAGAGAGAGAGAGAGCTGGCTCCATGCTATGCACTAATTGGAGACATTCACATTATGGATGACAGTCAGACACTAGCCTAGCCATGAGCAGAATGCCAATTTGGTGATTAGAGGACCACAGTAGCTGAGCTATTAAAATAAATAATGTTCAATTCTCAAAGTACAACATTGTAATTCAATGACGATTTTTAATTTGTAGTCTGCATGTCTGTGTGTACGATCATCATATTTTATTGTAGATGAATTTAAACTGAGTTGAGACGTTTGTTTATATGTTAAAAATGAATTCTCATCTTCTAAGTATGCATGCAAAATGGACTTTAGTCAACTAGAGCAGATGCAAAGCACAAAAGACATAAAATTTCAGTCAATTACAGGACAAGCTGTTCAAAGTATTCACAAAGCTCTAAAAATCCATGACAATTTAAAATAATCAAATAGTTCAACATCTGTAATCAGCAGATCACGACAATCATTTTCCTTTATTGTTAGCTTTTCTAGATTGTAATCCACATAGTTACTGTGTGGGATAACTTTACTTCCTATACAGCCATCCTTTTTTACTTTATACTTTCCTTCATTAAGCCATACTTTAGTAAAGGCAAAAATTGTAAGTTTCTTTCAATTTGCCACATAATTATGAGCTTTGGCTTAACAGCAGCACCCCCTTTTTCTCCAATAAGCAGCCCCCACCCCCCATTGACTGCTAGTTATTTTGCCAGCTAAGAACATAAAGGCTTTGGAAACGTGAAAAGACACTGTAATTACCTACTGCTTTGATTACCTTTCGTTTGGAGCATTTGGGCTGTCGGTTCAATACCTATTACTTTGCAAACTCTTGTGATGGCTCCAGTTTCATTCACAGAAAAGGGGAAGATTAAAGACGACAATAGTCACAGTTTTCTCTGTCTGCCCAATGCTTTAAAATCTATTGATCGTGGCAGCAGAGAATGAACCTAGCTAGCAAGATTTAGTTTCTAGAATGGGTAGGGACTCTTTTTAAATAAATGCAGCACCATTTCTAAATACAGCCTTAACATTTGCAGGCAAAATTAATTAATTAAATGAAAGTTATTCAATAAACACTCCTATGAAATGAGTGCATAGTGTTACTTTTGAGAATAATTCAACACACTTTCCTTTTCTATTCCATATGAAAACATTTTGGAGATTGCAGGTTTTTAAATATATCCATTATTGATCACTCTTAGGAATACTCTTATAAGTAAACAAAAAAATCACAATACTGTTCCAAATTGTTCTTTGTTTGTTTGCTTGCTTGTTTTCAATATAAGCAGGATCTTACACACAATGCATATGAGTATGCATAGTTGAAAGCTGCCTCATCTCTTATTAGAAGTGGTCAGGTTCCACTCAGTGATTAATTCATCTGGCATCTCAGAGAGATTGTTACACCTTCTGGGTTAGCAGAACAGCAGTGTTGCATTAGCAGGGATGTGATCCAGAAAGTTACAAAAAAAAAAAAATCAAAGTAAAATTTTTAGACATAATTTATGGCTTTCATTTTTATTTTATGATGTTTAGGTCAGTAGGATGTTAATTCCCAGAAAATAAATATAGCTATAACAGACATTTAGCTTACCTATTTTATTTATGGCAAAACAAGATTACTGTTCAATTTGAAAGAACTGTATATTTACAATGGTAAATTAGTTCTCACAATGATTATCAGCATTAGCCACAGTCTGTTTCATCACCTGAGGTAAAAGTCACTTGCAGAATATAAACACAAGCCTAATTGTTTTTTACACCACTGACTCTGTTCTCTCTAACATCACTGGGGAAATAATTATTGATTCATGTCTCTTGCTTAAATGTCTTGTTATTAATGTATTTTATTTGGTCATTTGTGCACTGCTGCATGTACAGAGTGTATAAGCTTTCTTCCATGTTCTGATAATAATGTGATGGCACAGACATCATAATTGCCATTGTGACAGCCTAAATATCCAAAACCTGATCTATTAAAAGAAAAGCACACTTAGTTAGCAAGGTATTAGACATATTTATGCAGACTGAGTGTATTTACTGCTGTATTTTTGGATCTAGTTCCTTTCTCATCATGAGTTTTGCAGGCAGAAAGGCAGAAAGATAACATTTTTAAAAAGTACCTTAATAAACATTTCTTCATGTGTAGTATTGAAGACAGAATTTATGGACATCTGAGGGTTGTCCCAGACTGCCACACATATTTGGCCCTGACTGACATTTACATCTGTTTTAATAGAAACTAAGAACTTTCATAGCAACTTATTTTATTTAAATTGCTACTAACAAGAGTTTCACTTGAATAATTACTTAACTTTAAAATATTACATTGAAACTCTTCCTATCTTTATTCTAAAAGAGTTTGCTTTCCTGTTAAATTAAGAAACATATACAAATTCACAAGCTTATGCATATTATCACACGCACATTTATACCCCACCAGAACACACACACACACACACACACATATATATATATATATATATATATATATATATATATATATATATATATATATATATATATATATATATATATATATATACATACACAAACACACACACACACCACACAGCTCACATGCACACACACACACACACACACACACACACGCACGCAAACCTACACACAATATCCTTTCCCTTTAGACATCAACTTTTTTCATACCTCAGTGTGCTGGACTGTGATAAAGAGTTGTTACCGGGGCAACAAAGACCTAATTCAAAGGCTGGGAATTGTTAGTCACTAACCCCTGCAGAAAAGTAAGGGGATTTATGGTGGGGGGAGGGGGGTTGAGATTGGGGGAAATGAACAAGAGAGACAGTTAATTACAGAATGCAAATTATGTTGTCAGAAGAGCCATTCAAAAAAGAGTCTTCTTCTGCATTTCTGCTCCTCCCTCTGGTGCAAGTTTAATAAGCATCTCTTTCAAACAGCCCTGCCAGTGGCTTATAGAGAGAGCTGCAAATAATCTCAGAATGATGAACAGAATCATCTCACCTCCTCCAGGCCTTGACAGCCTAATTCATGCAAAATATGCAGCTGCAAAGGAAGCCATGAGCATGTGAGACTATCCTCTTAGTGCATGTTCAACAACATCTCCCTTTAGACTTTAAGAATTCTTCATCACTTGCTTGAAATAGTAAACCTTTTATTTATTTATTTATTTTTAAAACCTTTAAAATGTTCCTTCAACAACACATAGCAGCATGTAAGCATGCCTTACTGGGCGATTTCTCTCAGAGATTAGGTAAATAATCTAGGTAATAGGTTTATACAAGGCATAGTAGATATTTTTGCACCTTGAAGGTACACTGTATTCAAAAAAATAGCATAAATGTTAAACAGTTTTAAGTTTTTTTGGAATAGCTGAAAACAATACAGAGAAAGTCGTTGGTTCCTGGTGCATAATTTATTCATTCATCCTTTAAAATTTCTTCAGTAAGAGGTTTATCCTGATCAGAGACACGGTGGTTCCAGGGCCTAACCTGTAACACTGCGTGCTGCATAGCACATTAAATTCAATTCAGGCTTAATTGCATAGAGCTTTTATCAATTGCCAGTGTCAAAAAGCAGCTTTATAGAAATATAGATAGACACCTAATGAGCAAGCTTCACTTCCTAACATGACAAGAGAAAAAAAACAAGAGGAAGAAAGTGACCCATCCTCATCTTAATGACACTGGGTTTATAACTTTTTTTTAAAAAACTACTCTTCTACAACTGTATACTGTAAAGCAGGGATCCTCAAATCTGGCCCACAAGATCCACTTTCCTGCAGAGTTTAGCTCTAACCTTAATGAAACACACCTGAGAATGCAAATCAGTGTCTTGAGGACCATTAGAAAATCACAAGTAGATGAGTTTGATCAGGGTTGGAGCTAAACTCCATAGTGCATTGGCCCTCCAGGGCAAGATTTGAGGAACCCTGCTGTAAAGTCAAATAGCATAAAGTTGAAAACACTGTTTAATAAAAATGTTTAAAATAAAAATGTTGCTATATGATAGATATAACAGGATGTTCCAGTGATTTACTCACCTTTCTAGATGTTGCTTGATCATGAGCATACTCACTCCCCCATGTAGCTCAGCACACATAACAACACAAAACACTATAGCATGTTTTTCTGTGATGTCTTATGTTTGTTCATATTGCCACATGTGTTTTTGGTTTGGTTCATGTCTTGTCTCCACCCATGTGTCTTGATTACTCAAACCTGTTTTCAGTTTACTCTTTGATTAGTTTGCATATTTAAACCTACACCAGGTTATGTATGTAACCCGGTTCCCTGAGAAGGGAATGAAATACTGCATCATGGCTGATGCTATGGGAACTCTTTGAGGAAGTTGTATCTGAAGCTTTGTGTGAAATCACACCGATTTATCGGCTCGGGTAGGTCATGTGACAAAGCAGAGCACGCCAGCAAGACAATCTATGTCACATTACTCTAATTTCTACTTGTCTGAAGGAAGTGCGAGTGGATGCACGGAGTGTGGCCAGTGACACAGCATCTCATTCCCTTCTCAGAGAGCCAAGTTACATGCATAGCCTGGTGTAGTTCCCTCTCAACCCTGCATCGTGGTTGACACTATGGAAACACCAATACCAACACTGCCACAAGCCAGGAGATGTCTGTCCCAGAGGTTGTGAAAGGACACAAATGAACTGGGAGCTGAGAGCAGATGTTCCAGTTTTGTCATGGCTTGCATTCTCTGCTCAAATTCATCCTCAAGGTGTTCTATCGGGTTGAGGTCAAGGGCATTAGGAGTTCCTTTCACTGGAACTAAGGGGCCAAGCCCAAGCCCTGAAAAACAACACCTGAATTCAATTATTTGGAGGGGTGTCCCAAAACCTTTGGCAATATAGTGTAGCTACCACTACCCAGCACAAGGCATTGCTTGGAGACTGGATTGCTTTTGTTGCTTTTGCCATCAAAGCAGAAGAAATAGGTGAGGACTTACACCACATGCTCGAGCAATGGGTGTAAGTGCTGAGAATCCCAACTGAGCACAGTTGAGTACAGTCTCTCCTGCTTCACCAACTTGTGTGGGGAGGGGCAGCAGAAGGCCGCCCAAAAGACCGGATGACAGGGTTATAGCAGGTTATATACCATTGGCTCAAAGGGAGCATAGAAAAGCCCATCCAGGACCACTGAGAGGTCCCAGGAGGGAAGACGCAGTTTGCAAGAAAGCCTCAGCCACCTGACATGGCACAGAAAGTGAGAGACCAGAGAACAGGCACATGACTTGCAGCAATTGCTGCCACGCATACCTTAATATAGAGTGTGATAGGTTCTCAAAGAAAGTTCAACATAGACTCCACAAGCTCATTTTAGAGACAGGAGTCTAGGAGCTGGTCCCCGCTAATCTCAAAGCGGGGGTGGAGAATTGCCCCCTGCACCTGAGAGAGGAGGCTCCTCCTGATGGGAATCTCCCAAGGAGCAGTGTCCAGAAGGGAAATTAGGTCCAAAAGCCAAACTCATTTGGGCCAATGAGGAGCCACCAGTTATGGGCAGACTTGGTCATGGCAGACTTGGTCATAGCCTCTGCTATGTTTGCACCATGGCATCCAGCCCTCAAAGGGATGGTGAAAAGAGAAAGCCACAGGGGACAGTCAAAAATTGCCATATGCATTCTACCACCTACAGGTGGAGATGCCATTTCCCTGGTCCCAGTCCCTGCCTCAGCAGGAAGCCTGCTTCCCAATCATGCGCTCTGGAGTGTAAATGGGTCTCATCAAGAGAAATCTGCTCTCTACCTCAGGCAAGATCTGTTGTACCAACCTGAACAGTGGGAGAAACACGGACTGACCTAATGACTGATAAGGGGGACCACCAATGGTAGCCCCTGAGTTTTGGGAGGAAGTATTTCAGCACCAGAAACACAGCCCCCATCTTCAAGGAATCTGTGTTCCATTAGAGATAGGAGCCCTCCCAAATGCCATTGGTGGGACGGCCATCCCAAACCCATGAAGGGGGCATCTGTCGAGAGAGCAATTACATGCCCTAAAAGTGGGACCCAAGGTGAGAAACCAGGGTCTGTCCACATAACAAGGGTATGAACCTCGTGATGCGTAACCCTTGTGATCCTGAAAAGAGTGTCTATGGGGTGAAAAAACCCTTCTCCTGAGCCAGAGTTAAAATGGTCTCATGTGTTGCAGACCAAATGGAATAGCTTTGGCCGCTACCGCCATGAGCCGAGCATTGGCCTAGCCAGATGTCCTTTACAGCAGAATGGATGGAATCCCCTGAGCGGGAGACAGATGTGCTCGCATTTTGGCTGAATACCAAACTGTCCCAAAGAAGGTGATTCAGCACACACTTCCTTAGGTTGAGCCTAAGGCCTATGGACCTCATGTGGGCAAGCACAGCATCTCAATGCACGGCTGCCATGTCCCTTGTCTAAGCCTGATTAGCCGACCTGGGAGGGGAATATGTTCTATGGCCCCTTTCTCAGATCTGTGAGACGTTTCTCCTGGAGGAATGAAGTTTGGTCTATGCCAACAATAGTGGGGAGCACACCTTGAATGAAGAAGGATGTAAGGCAAACTGGATTCTGTAGCCTTTTCCCACAGTATCCAAAACCCACTGCGACAGACCTGGTAGAAGCTTCCATGCTGCCAGGTGGTCTGAAAGAGGTATTAGCCCCTCTCTGTTCTCACTCTGCCCTTAAACAGTGAGCTGGAAGGGGCTAACCATGAGGCAGTGACACATAACGAGCAGGAGCATGGGTGGGCATGGCTGATCCCCAAAGCACCAAAGGTGGTGGGGTAGGCAGCAGTGGAGGTGGCCATAGGGACATCCCAAGAAACCCTAGCCCTCAGGATTTCCTTTCCTGGCGGAGATGACTGTCTGGTAGGTGAAGTTTTACTGGACAACATTGTAAGTTGGTAAGAACACCTTTACTATGCACTCAACATGTTCAACAGACAGATACTTCCGGTACACGCATACAACGTAATGCATAAAGTCAACATATTACGTATCACAACATCCCCCTGTTTAACATAAGCATGTAAACATCTTGGACAACCATGACAACAATAAAGCAATATTTTTATATATATTTATATTCTTAAAAACATGTCAGGCTTTTTCACAGTGGAGTGCACATTATAAGTGTAATAATAATAATAAACTGGTTACGTGCGAAAATAGGGATTCAACTTTTTTTACTGCTTAACTTTTCATTCAGCTTTGAACATAGTCCCTGCATTACATTGGCTTAATTATGATTCGTCCAGACAGTGTGCGTATCGGTACCATTGTCTCATTGCGTGTATTGTTTGTTTTTGTTTCAAGAGGTTGAGTGATTTTGCTTTCAACTGTGTCCTTGTGGTTTTGTTCAACCACAGCACAGTTTCATTTTCTTCTGGATGTTCTGTTTGTGTTGTATACATCTCACGAAGATGGCTCCTGGTATGCCTGATAATGTTTCCATTTGGTGTTTGAACCAAGTAGCTTTTTGGCTCTCTGCATTTTTCCACAATAATCCCTGGGTGCCATGTTCTCCTCTCCTTGTCCAGCACTCTTTCACACTGTCCACGGAACAGTGGAGGTAAGTCTCTACCACTACATTGATCATAATGTGTTTTCATCATTGTTGTCCTTTTTTCAAGGTGTTGTCTGTGTTCCAGTTTCCCTTGATCTGCATGAGTTGGTAGGAGTGTGGTCTGCCAGGGATGGTAGAACACTATCAATGGGCATCGCTCACACCTGCAAC
This sequence comes from Hemibagrus guttatus, assembly GCA_033459395.1. Classification (NCBI taxonomy): domain Eukaryota; kingdom Metazoa; phylum Chordata; class Actinopteri; order Siluriformes; family Bagridae; genus Hemibagrus; species Hemibagrus guttatus. The sequence continues at coordinate 12,517,714 of JAUCMX010000003.1, forward strand.
AAGGCCACTTGTACATCTCCTTTGTGTGTTTTTTTTTGATGATGGATTTAATGTGTCTCACGTGTCTTTCAATAAATCCATTACTTTTTGGGTAGTGCGGTGAACTTGTGGTGTGTTTTATTCCTCAATCAGCTATGAATTTTTTAAACAGTTGTCCTGTGTACTGTGGTCCATTGTCTGTCATTATTTCATCTGGTCAACCAAATAAAGACATGTAGCATTGTATTTTTGTGCAACTGCATGGCTGCTTGCTGGAATGGGCATTTCATCAACCGATTACAAGGAAATATGGAAGAAGGATATTTGGAATACCTGTCCACAGTAAGTAGGTACTGATGTCCTTAAATCTCAGACAGGTCAGATGCCAGATACTGCCATGGCTTTGTGGGTGTTTTGTGTGGAATGAGCAGATCTTTTCATTGTGCATCTTGATGCTCTGCACAGGTACTACAAGACTTGCACATTTTTTCAATGTCTGTGTTTATCTTTGTCCAATATACACTCTCTCGAGCCAATCTACGTGTTTTTTCAATAGCTTGGTGGCCTAAATGGAGTTGAATCAGAATGTCGGTGGTCATAGATTCTGGAATAAGCACTTGTCTGCCTTTGAATACAACTCCTGCTTCATTTCGTAAAGGCCAATAGATGCGTAGGTCTTTTGGCAGGTCTTGTATCTTATCTGGCCAGCCCTGATGGATGATTTCTTTGCACTGATTTCTTTGCACAGACACTCCTGTTTGTTCGGGGAGAAGTTTACAATTGCAACAGTATGCTGCTCAGGGTCTTCAAATTCTGCATTCAGTCCGTCTATGCGTTCAAGTTCAATGTCTTTATTTTTTTCAGGGTTTGGCAGGAGGATGAGAGTGTCTGCAAGAATCATTTGGTTTCCAGGATGATACTCAATGCTGTAGTTCTAACCCTGTGTCTTGATCAGCATTCATTGCAGCCTGGGAGGAGCAGCATGTAGAGGCTTCGTGCATATAGTGATGAGAGGTTTGTGGTCAGTTACCACAATGAATGATTTGCCATACAAGTATGCGTGATATCACTACATACAATACACAATAGTAAGCATTTCTCTGTCTATGTTGCTGTATCTTGATTGACATTCAGTTAGTGTTTTTGAACCGAAAGCAATGGGCCTGTTGTCTTGCTACACCAATGCCTCTCTGTGATGCATCTACCTCCAATGTGAGGGTGGTTGCTGGGCTGTAGTATTTTAAGCAAGCATCAACAGTAACTGTTGTCTTTAGGTCTTCAAACTCTTCTGATAATCAGTGTCCAATGTTCACTGTGAGTTGCTTTTCAGCAGTCCTCTCAGATTGTGGGCTTTATCTGCAAATTTCAGAATATAGGGTGACAGGTAGTTACATAAATTGATGGAGATCATTCTTACTTTGTGGCGTTGGCATTTTTTGTTTGTCTTGGACTTTGGCTGGGTCTGGTTTGATGCCTTTGTCTGCCTTTGTACAGATTGCCAAAAAAGGATATGCTCTGCTGCTTGATGATACACTCGTCACTGTTAAACACAAGTCCTGTTTTTGCAGCTTGTTCCATTAGGTTTATCAGGTTCCTGTCATGATCCCCCTCGTCAACTCGAAATACTGCAATGTCATCTGCAATGCTGATTACACCATGAAGACCTTCAAGAATTTGGTCCATTTTAGTTTGAAAAAGGTCTTGGGACACACTGAGGCCAAATAGTAAACGTCTCCAGCAGTATCTGCCAAAAGGAGTGTGGAATGTGGTTAGGATTTGTGACTCCTCATCGATATGTATTGATATGTATTGCTGAACACTTTTGCATTTGCAAATTTTGGGTTAAGTTCTTCCAGAGTTGGAATTTTGTGAGGGCACCTCTTCAGTGGTGATGAAACATTTTGTAGCTAGGACAACTTACTTTTAGTCCTTAGCTCTGTGTTGTTTTATGTAGTGCTATGTTGTTTTATGTAGCACCAGGGTCCTGGAGAAATGTTGTTTCATTTCGCTGTGTACTGCATCAGCTATATACTGTACGGTTGAAATGACAATAAAAGCTTCTAGACTTGACTTAATCAGTTGATCTTGGCTTTCAGTAGACTCAGGTGTGGCTTCTGCTTGGTTGGAATGAAAACCTGCACACACACTGGCCCTTTCTGAATAAGATTGGACACCCTGATCTAGAGGGAGAAGTCAAATCAATAGTACATGTGGTCCATGTATTCATTCATATTTACAGAATGATGCATATTTATATGCATCAGCAACTGGGGTTTCCTGCTCTGACAAGAGTGTCAAGAACAGTTCTGGTGGAGTGCTTACACTTTGGTCTCATTTTTATTCAGGCCAAGTGTTATTTGTCAGTTTAAGTGGATACAGATTTCTATGTTTTACACAAATTTCTTTTGAAGTGAAATCAATAGAACAGCACACACACAGGGTTTCAAACCCCACATCTTCAAGCTTGTGGTTGCCACATAGTTTACAGTGTGCAATATAAGAACACTGCAGTTTGAATCTTCTGAAAGCTCTTGAGGGTTTGAAATAAAAAAAAAGAGATAACAGTAAAAGTAGGAGGAGGGGGGTCAAATAACACCCACGCCATCCCCCATCACATACCCCTATTATTATAATTGTACAAGGCAGCAGCTCCAAACTAAAAGTGAATCAAAGTGATCAATGCATTTATTTTAAATTAGAAACTCATGCAGACAGACGGGAATTTGTAATTACTTATGCTAATATAGCAATGATACAGCAGGCAAGTGAGGCGAGGGGTGGTGTTGACAAGGGTGCTGTAGGCAGTGCATGGCAGAGCCGGATGGAGAGAATGAAAGCAGTATCACTGAGGGTGTACTCTAATTAAAAGCAAAATTAATCCCAACGACATGAAGGACTAACTACACACAGCCAATCTCTTAGTGCACCCCCAGTGGAGAGCAGGAGCTGCTGAGTGGTAATTACTGTTATCTTCAGCTTGTTTTATTAACATGTCCTCAGAGAATGGAGGAGTTATGCTCATCTGCAACACTGGCTGATTCCCCATTTGATAGGTATGCATGAAAAACATTTATGTTGTATGAAGAGCAAACATCCATGCAAAGTCTCCCAACATGACTATCAGCAGGATGTGAATCTATTAAGCAGTATAAGATAAGGGTAGATACAGGGATATGAAGAGCGGAACTGGGGAATTAACTAAAAGGATTCATAGGCACCAGCTGAGAAATGGAAGGGGAAAAAGCTTGGAAATGAAAATGGAAGCACAATAGGAAATAGAAAAGGAAGGCATCAAGCACAGAAAAAACACATAGTAGGTCCAATCTGAGTCTAAAAAAACATGACAATTAAGCAAAATGTGGGTCCACAAAATACCATTATATTTCATTTGCCTGATAGTGATCTGTTTATCTGTCTTTGATTAGGATTTCTATGAACATGTCAGTATCCTGGGATTACAGCCCCATCTTAACTGGGGACAGAATTCATAGTTAATCAGTAATATCCAATTACTTGAAAAATATTTAAAATCATACAGAACAGAATTTTGACGTTCATTTTTCTTTTTATTTTACTCTGCATTTAAAGTAAAACTTATTTTTTATAATAAATATTTAATATTATCAATAATTGTGGATAAATAATAAAATAAAATAAAATATCAGGGATATGCTCTTTAAAGTTTGTTTGAAATGATATGGGAGTGCCTCTATTATAATATGTTTTACTTGCTGCCCTTAAAAGAAATATAATGCATATAATGAAACGTATTGCTTTAACATAAATTGAAAAAAAATAATAAAAACTCAGAATTCTAAAAGGATCTAATTTGTAGCCACTGGGATTAAATGGATTCAGCTTGTCATGGCTAAAGAGATTATTTATAAATTCAACTTTGACTGTGCCCATCTTATTCTTTTATTTATCTTAAATATTTAGGGGGCTGCATAAGAATAGAATTTGTGTTTGTAGTCACTGTTATTTGGGTTCTTAGCATACACCAAAGAGGTGGGCATTGTTGGCTCAGTGGTAGGTTTCTCGCCTACATTTCTGGCATTTAGCAGACGCCCTTATCCAGAGCGACTTACATTTTCATCTCATTTTTATACAACTGAGCATTTTTGGGGTTAAGAGCCTTGCTCAGGGGCCCAGTAGTTGCAGCTTGGTGGACCTGGAATTCGATCACACAACCTTCCGATCAGTAGTCCAATGCTTTAACCACTAAGCTACCACATCCCCACCTATCATGCAGAAGGCCCAGGTTCAGTTCCCAGCTAATGCCCAAAACCCAGCCACTGGATGCAGTGCCAGAGGGTTGCGTCAGGAAGGGTATCTGGTATAAAACCTGTGCCAAGTTGTTGTGCGGACCAATTGGTCCGCTGTGGCGACCTCGAACAGGGAGCAGCCGAAAGCAACTTCCTTCTAGCATACACCAAATATTTGCTATACTGATTAGGGTCACTGTGTGTTCATTCATCAGCCTAGAATGAAAAACAGCAACAATGCAATTTCATACCCAGTGTAGCAACCTAAGCCCTGCTAATGTAACCCTGGGGATCAGTTAAACAGGTTGGAGATTTACATCCTGAACAAACACACCTCTGTCATCTGCAATTCTACTCAACAAACCGAGGAGGTTCCTTGTAAACAGTGCATGTTTATACATGATTATTTCTCTTGCAGTTATAGCTGACAATTAATTAGGTTTGGACAACAAACCTAAACTGATGTGAATGAATTTGTGGTATGTGAATGTTATTTTAGATATCTGATAATATTTCCAACAATACACACAATTAATGAAGAACCATATCAAGTAATGTTTGTGCCTTTGGATTAATTTTTCCTGTATTCGTGGAGTTTTATGGATTTAAAGTGAGTTCTGATTTTTTTTAAATTGAGTTTCTCATCTTCTATTCCAAAGGCTTTGTCTCAGTACCTTAGTCATAAGGGATCTTTCATCTTTTATGATCATGTTGGCAGTCACTGTTGTTCCCTGAAAATTGAACTCCATCAAAAACAAAAAAAAATGTAAAGTAAAAGCAAGTAAAAACTCTTTATTAGCTTATATACATGAGTAAATATACATAACTGTGCTAACGGTCTTTGAACAGGTTAATAGTTTGTGGGGCAGTTTCTAATCCAAAAATACTTGAACAAACCTTCAAGGCAGCTGAGGGATTTTCTCAGACTTATCATGAAGACCTCTATTTTTATGAATAGGAAACCCAGGGGCATTGCATATTTTTGATATCTTTGAACATTACAGGGAATGTGGTGTAGAGGGATACAAAAATGTTTAAGAGTGGGCAAAGGGTTTAAAATAATATATAATCAAGAGGTGTGGTTTGGTGTGCTTTGCAAAATACAATCAAACCATGAAGGACAATGATGCTTTTGTAATGAAATAAAAATAGATACGAATAAATATTCAGATTTTATATCGATTTTTAGCTTGCAAAAACAGAACTTGGCTAACAGAACTTGTAGGAAATGTATTGTCATGGTTGTGCTAAATACAGCACAGGACTAGGATTCCCATCAGCCACTGCATATTTTGGCCTCATGAGCATGAATATTTAAGTCACGTTTGTATAGCACAGTTTGTTTAGCATCTTTATCCATTCCATGCTCATGTTCATTTTATGCTTGTGTAATCTAGTTTTTGTTTGTTAGATAGTCCATGTGTGTATCACTTTAAGAAAAATACTCTGCACTTGCTTCAGTCTCCAACCAATTTGTGACTACATTTGTCACTACATACTCTCTGTCACTTCATTTTATTTACATCATTTAGTGGTAATAAACACAAAGTCTTTAATACAACATAAAATTTACAATCATTTAAATACAAAGAAGGCAGTAAGAACAGAGATGATTGGCTAATGCAGAGAACAACATGAGAAAACATGATGGAATTTAAGGAATAAAAGGAATAACACAGTGCAGGCTGCAGATACAAATAGAGAGTACATACTTTTCCCCTTGGCATGGCTTCTTGCTAAAAATTACAAGATTCCTATTATATTCTGCCATCTAGGTATGTACTTTTTTCAGAAACATAATATATGCCAAATTTGCACTGTTTTTTTTTTTTATTGGAATTGACCAAACATGGATCACTATATGCTAATTATGTATAATCACACTGCAAGCAAACACGTGTTGTTTACTGGATTGAAAAAATTGTGATTTCTGCTTCGTCTGTTTATTAACAAATCACTACATATGGCAGAAATAGAGGTCCAGTGCTGAAGAGCTTAAGCTAATCTGCTTCTTGCAGCTCCGAGAGTGAAAAACAATTCACACTTTTACAGTTTTATATACGTACAGTGTGTAGGAGTGGGTACAGTTACTTGGTCTTTGGTGATGTAGAAATGATCATTTAAGAAATAAGTATTAAAAGAGATCAACAAATATTCTGGAAAAAAGCTCTAACCTTGTGTGAAGTCAAATTCTAAAAGCACTGATGTTGCTGACTGTCTTGTAAATTGGTTAGTTTAATAAAGTAATGTTATTATTCATTCTGTGCAAAAAATAAAAAATCCTGTGAGTGAAAAATGCAGTATGACATTTGGATGCACATTTTTATGGCACAGCTCACGCGTTGGTGCTTCAGAAAAGCTTTCAGTGCTTTCAGTGTGAATTATCCTTTAGTAGCCACAACTGTGATGCTGGTTCTTATTTGCTGCAAATAAAATGATAATTTCTGTAGAATTGATTTGGGTGGAATGGCCAATTTCTTTAAAAGTGAGGTGATGATGGGTGAAATGGGACAGGACTTCCAAAAAGATTGATAAACCAGGAAAATATAGTCTTATTCCAGTGTTTGCAGTAAGAGCAGGTCATAGGAAGAGGTAACAGATGCATACGCATTTTTGGTACAAAATACAACTCCATCTGCCGATTTGTGACGTCACACACTCATCTGAGGCCCTCCGCCAATATCAGTACAACACATTAGTATATGACACAAAAATAGCACCAGAGCACGAAGGCAAAATAAACGGCCTGCATACAACCTACATAAAATAGTAACTGCAAATTTACATTTGTACTGGCTTAAAACTAGAGCCCAATGTTTTATACGTTTACAGCACACAGTATACAGTAAAACATCCAGAATGTGCCAAATGTTATGTATTTACTTCAGGTACAATAGGTGATTAAAACATTTCTATTTAAATCAAGGTGCATGTAGCATGAGATTAAAATGATATTAGAGATGAGATTAGAATCATTGGTAAGTTCTATGCTCCTTATGTAGTTTTTATCTTAATCAGGAAACTTGGGCTAGGGGAAATACACCCACCTGAAACAAGGATAAATTGTCCTCTTTAGCCAGAAGCAGAGAGCAAAGGAGACGATGGGAGAAATAGGCAAGGCAGTTTCTCTGCCGTCAGAGTTCTGTTCACCCCCTAACTTCACCCCAACCCCCAACAACTACCACTACCCTCCCTTTTCTATTCTGCTTGTGTGAAATGAGCAAGGGTCTTATCTCTTAGAAACACACCAGCCAGAGGAGACACAGGCAGTGAGAAAGGATAGAAGGAGCAGGAAATAGACAGTGAGGGAGGAGGGACAGCAGAAAGTGAGGGCGAGGCAGTGTGTTTGAGAGCATTGAGCCACGTGGACTGCACACTAATCGCAGTAGTGCTTGGTATGCTATGAGCTTCACATTTGTTTCGAGCAGCAGCAAACATTAATCTAGTTTAACACCAGAGTAAGCTTGCCATACAAGTGCTCATCTCACTGTGCACACCTCAGTGCACTCCAGCATAAACCAATGTCCTAACTCATCACCAGAACAAGATTGTTTAATGATCATTACTACCTAAAAGAATCAGGAGCATTTACATGAATTGTCTAATGGAGAAAAAGTTCTCTTTAGCTGTGTGATAAAGAAGTGACTAAGATTTACGTGTGCTGCCTGAATTCGGTTGCTGATGAGAGATCCCATGAAGGGCAGTGCAATAAAGGGTAAGTGTGAAAGGAGAATCAAGTGAGGTGTAAGGGTTTCACTGTGAAACATGGCTTTATTACTGCAAATATTTTCTGCTTCAGTCACTGCCATCCACTGATATCTGTCTACCATATCTATACTGAGAAAATTGCTTCTTTTCTTTCCTGACAAACGTGATGGCCTTCCGATAACAGGGCTATCAAAGGTGTGTGTTGCTAAGGGAACAAAAATGAGGAACCTAAGTGTCATTGCTAAAAGCTGAAAAATAGGACAATCAAATCACAAAATCAGTATTAGCACAACTGTTGGTACCATTATTGAGAACAATTGAGCACCTACATTGTGTGTGTGTGTGTGTGTGTGTGTGTGTGTGTCTGTGTGTTTGTGAGAGAGAGAGAGAGAGAGAGAGAGAGAGAGAGAGAGAGAGAGAGAGATATGAATTGTATGTATGTATGTATGTAGTATTAATGCTGTACACCATTAAGAGAAACTGGCAGATTGTACATCGGTTGTGTAAACAGATGTTTATGTGTAATTGTAGATCTACGTTCAGTGATTTCTCATCCATCTTGATCCTTGTGTGAGGTGGTATATTATAGCCATATTTGTAGAAAAAATGTACACAATTCATTTATTATGTAGTATTATTATAATACAGCACACAAATTAGCTACTATTATATATTATTTAGAACATAATTATATATTATTTACATTATATGATTTATTATCTATTGGTTAGGTGGTTTCAGAGCAGTTCATTTAAACCATAATACAGTGTTGCTATTTTAAAAAATCTGAAATAAATATGCATCACTTGACACCACTCAAAGAATGTGACCTGGTGATCCAAAAAACGTCTCCATAAAATTATTCAGATTAGAATTTGCCTTAATTTGAAATTCATAATTGCTCACACATGCCTGTAATTAAGGTTCAATTATCCTCTGCTCTTTTGAACGCAGGTACAATTGATGCAGATGTTGCCAGTCACTGCTTTAGCCAGCGGGCTTCACCCCAATTTGTTTCTACAGGTGCACATATAAAGGTAGAATAGCTTTATTACCGGGGGTAAACATTTCAACATGGCATTAGCCCAGTGAATCTACAGCTCATACAGGAAAGACAAAATGTATTTATAAAGTAGATAGAACACATACAATTAGAATGTAATGTGTCCTTTGTAATTTGTAAACCTCCAGAAAAACGCAATTAGGAGACAATGACAACTTACTTGAATAATTAATTTCTTCTTCTTCTTCTTCTTCTTCTTCTTCTTCTTCTTCTTCTTCTTCTTCTTCTTCTTCTTTCAGCTTTTCCCTTCAGGGGTCACCACAGTGAATCATCTCTCTCCACCTATCCCTCTCTTCTGCATCCTTAACACTTGCACCCACTAGCTTCATATCCTCATTTATTACATCCATAACTTGAATAATTAATTTAAAAAATAAAAATAATTTATGGTCTATAGTTTGAAATACCTTATTTAATAATGGGAATAAGGGATGGGAACAGAAGAAAAGAACTTACTAATTAAATCTGTGAAGTGAAGTGAAAGTATATAACTATAAAGTGGAATTTGTATATTATGGTTAAAGCTGAATTTTCAAGTGTCAGATATTACTCACTTATCAATGCAGTCTTAATTTAACCGTGAAACTTCACAATCATTGAAACATGTGATTTCATTTTGTCTATGATCAAATTGCTGAGAAATACCCTCATATAAAAGCACTAAAATCAGACCTAAAAGATTACAATTTGTTTTGATATAAGAACGGACCTGTACTGCCCTCTAGTGGCAATTACAGAAAACATTCACACAAGATTGTTAACCTGCAATGTTTTCATGCTACAGCCAGGTTGGCATCTATACACCACAAGTTGCGTTATCTTTCACATTTAAATTCCAATTTTTTATCATATGTAATTGTATAATCAACAGTAAACATACGTGAATACATGACAAAAAAAAATCCATTTAAGAGTTCACTCTAATAACAAAGGTTTTTAAGATTGTACCAAGCTGCATCGCTTCTGTTATTTTTAAATTGATGATGTCTCATCCAAATCTAGCAATATACATTTTCTGCACATCATGTCTATGTCGTGTAAAAGAGAGAAGGATTTAGCTGTGTCTCCATGGGTGGATTTTTTTCCACTGCTGCAAAGTCCAGTCACAGCCAGAAGGATTAAATATAATTTCCTGTTCCACTACATATGAAATTGTATGCTTAGTGAATTTTAAATCCAGTTGGGTGGCAGAGTAGACAGTGTGGTCCTGTCTTTTTAAGGTTTAGCAAAAATGACTTATTTTCCATTCCATTGCATATTCCCTTCTTAAAAACATATAACATCACAAAGGTATAACTGAAATTGTTTTTTAGGCTTCAGACTTCATATTCATATAAAGGTTAATGTTAAGCAAAAATGTTTGTTTTTATGATTATATGTAAGGACAGTAATAATATCATTTTCATTGTAGTATCATTTCTTTTTTTTATGACTCCTTATGTTTTCTTTTTAGTTACATGTTCTTACCGATATAAATATATTTATATAAATACATTTAATTGGCTCTGTGTAGAACTCGATGTTCCCAGTTGTTAATTCAGCCAACATGCTTCACCCTAATTTGTAAAAACAGATGCAAATATAAATTACATTTATGGCATTTGGCAGACACCCTTTTCCAGTGCAACTTACATCAGAGACTAAAAGAAGTACATATCAGTCTACAAACCTTGCTGGGGGGGGTATTGTATTAAAAACACACAAGATAAAGCAATATTTTTTATAAATAACAAAGTGCTAATTAAAGTACTGCATGAAGAGGTTGGTCTTTAGTCATCTTTTGAAGACAGCCACTGACTCAGCTGTTAGGACATTCAACCTACACACCAGAATAGAGAAGAGCATTGATGCATGCCTTCCTTGTACCCTGAGAGGTGGTAGGGTCACTTGAGCAGTGCTAGAGGGTATGGTGCAGTGAGTGAGTAAAGGCTTGAAAGTAGGTGGGTGCTGGTCCATTTTTGGCTATGTAGGCAAGCAGCAGTATTTTAAATCTGATGTGGGCAGCTAGAGGAAACCAGAGGATTGAGCATAGCAATGGGGTCATGTGAAAGAAGGTTAAAAACACATCATGCAGCTGCATTCTGGATCAGTTGCAGAGGTCAAATGGCATGCAGAGGCAGATTCAGGAGCAAGTAGTCTCAAAATGACAAGGGACTGAACAAACACTGAACAGTGGCCTGTGTGGATAGAAATTAACAAATCTTTCTGATGTTGTAAATGAGAAATCAACATGATCATGTCATGTCAGTGAGAGGAGAAGGACAATTAATTGGTATAGAGGGAGAACAGACGAGGACCCAGAGTCATGTTGTACACCAATGAAGATGTCATTTGATATGATCATTCCTCCAGGTAGGAAGCAAACCTTTGCCATGCTATGCAATGAATAACAAGACTAATGAGGATGAACAAGAGAGTTGTACAGTTAACTAAATCAAATCTCTGCTGAAAGTCCAGAAGAATGAGGACTCTTGACAGTTTGGTTGATCTATCAGCATGACGTGTTTCAGTACTGGCCACATGGGCAGCTTCTGTGTAATGTGTGAGATATAAAGCCAGACTGATTGAGATCTTGAAGGTTATTCCAGGAGAGATAGAGACAGTTGATTGCAGATGCTGTGTTTAAGTTTTTTGAAAGAAAATAAAGAAGTGATATTTGTTTCTAGTTGCTGATGTCTGAAAGAGCTGGATGGGAATAATGCTTCCTGCCTCTAACGCAGTTTCTAAATGACCAGATGTTATAGAGTCATTAATGAGAGTACCAATGAAAGGGAAGAGATTTTGTGAGATGGTCTGGGGCATTGTAGAATGGATGAGGATCTTGGGCAAGGATCTTGTTCAAAAGCTTCCAGCTTTGGCCTTAGCTAAATCATATCTGATAATAATTCAAACAGGACAATGTGGTATATGACAAGATCCATGTGGAGTTGTGAATTTCTTTTAATCCATAATTAATTCTCTTAATCTGATTAATTCCTGGATTTACGAGGTACGGGACAGAGAAAATCCATAAATGGGGAAGAGAGGAAAGTATCATTAGCTAACTTCAGCAGAAGAGAGGAAAAGGAATCAGAATCAGGGAAGGGTGATAGAGAGTAGGAAGCTACAAAGGAAGGGTGGAAGTTTGAGGGAGTGGGAGAGAGGTACTGATAGCTGATGTTAGGTAGGACAGGGAGTGTGATTGTGACAGAAGAGGGTGACAGAAGACCAGGTCCAAGACATTTCCACCCTTGTGTGGGAGGGCAGCTGTTGAATGTCAGAGAGAAGGAATGCAGAAGAAAATCTCCTAGGGCACCAGAAGGGAGACAGATGACAACCATGAGAAGGTTTTTCAGAAATGTAACTGTAACTGCATGAAATTTGAAGGATGAGATGTGAAGATATGACAGAGTAAGAGGTGTAAATTACCATTTTTAAGACAAAATGCAAAATTGTACCACCAACATTACCAGTTTCTTATGGAATGTGAAAGAAAACATAAGCAGAGTGCAAAGCAGTAAGTGTAGCAGAGTTCTGTGGAATGATCCACTGGACTATGCAATTTAATAGGATTAGGACTGAATCAGCAGATATGATGTTTAGGAATCACAACAGTTGTTATTTTATTCCCCAGAGACACTCTACTAACAATCTCAGCTAGACTAACAAAACATCAGATATCTGAAGAGAATACTCCACCACAGTTCAGTAGTGAGGACTTTATGAACTTCGTCCCCGACAAAATCGATAGTATCAGGAACAAAATAATTGATGTTCAACCTTTGACAGCATCCGGTGATCTAGTCCAACCTAAAGCTCCACATTCAAAGCTACAATGCTTTACAGGTATAGGGCAGGAAGAGCTGTATAAACTTATCACCACGGCTAATTCAACAACATATTTGTTAGATCCAATTTCAACTAGATTACTGAAAGAAGTGATACATACAGTTGGAGAGCCTAGCTCCTCAACATTGTTAATTCCTCGTTATATTTAGGTCACGTCCCTAAACCTTTCAAGCTAGCAGTTATTAAGCCCCTTCTTAAGAAACCTAAACTAGACCCTAATGACTTATCAAATTACAGAAAGATTTCAAACCTTCCTTTTATATCTAAAATATTAGAAAAGGTTGTGTCTACTCAATTATGCTCCATCTTACAGGAAAACTTTATCCTTGAAGAATTTCAGTTAGGTTTCAGGCCCCATCATAGTACAGAAACTGCACTAGTAAAAATCACAAATGACTTGTTTTTAGCTTCGGACCAAGGCAGCATCTCAATATTGGTCTTACTTGATCTTAGTGCTGCATTCGACACTATAGATCATAACATTCTCGTAGACCGCTTATAAAATCACATAGGTATTCAGGGACAGGCATTAAAATGGTTTAGATCCTACCTGTCTGATCAATACCATTTTGTAGATTTAAATGCCAAATTTAAAACCCACAAGGATCAGTTTTAGGACCTCTGCTTTTCTCAATATAAATGCTTCCCTTAGGCAACATCATTAGAAGGCATGGGATTAATTTCCATTGTTACGCTGACGATACACAGTTATATATCTCATCAAAGCCAGATGAAATATCTAAACTGTCTAGATTCACAGAGTGTGTTAAAGATATTAAAGATTGGATGACTGATAATTTTCTATTACTAAATCCTGATAAGACGGAGATATTACTGATTGGTCCAAAAACCAGTACACAGAAGCTTTCACAATTCAACTTGCATTTAGAAGGATGTTCTATTACTACTAGCTCTACAGTGAAAGACCTGGGCGTAATATTAGACAGCAACTTGTCCTTTGAAAAACATATTTCCGATATTACAAAAATAGTCTTCTTCCACCTCAGAAATATCGCCAAGCTTAGGAACATTTTATCTGTATCTGATGCAGAAAAGCTAGTTCATGCATTCATGACCTCCAGACTGGACTATTGTAATGCATTACTTGGTGGTTGTCCTGCATCTTCAATAAACAAGCTAGAGTTAGTCCAGAATGCAGCCGCCAGAGTCCTTACCAGGTCAAGAAAATATGATCATATAACCACAATATTATCATCCCTGCACTGGCTACCTGTCAAGTTTAGAATTGATTATAAACTAGCACTACTTACATACAAGACTCTAAAGGGTTCAGCTCCCACATATCTAGCCAGTGTTCTAACACATTACAATCCATCACGCTCCTTAAGATCTCGAAATTCCGGACTTCTGGTAGTTCCCAGAATATCAAAGTCTACAAAAGGGGGTAGAGCTTTTTCGTATTTAGCTCCTAAACTTTGGAACAGTCTTCCTGACAGTGTTTGGGGCTCAGACACAGTCTCCCAGTTCAAATGTAGACTAAAGACATATCTCTTTAGCCAGGCATACACCTAATACATCCCATAACTTTGTACTCCAATACATCTGATTAAATGCACATCATCTTCTAGTGCCTGCTAATATTATGAATAGCAGCTACACTAATTCCTTTCCATTTGTTTCCCTTCTTCTACCCATCCCCGAGACACACAGAGATTGTGCCAGCTCCAGTGGCATCCAGAGATGGACCAGCTCCAGCTGGGTTCTGCTTTCTGAGGACTGGAGTATTCAAAGCAGCACTGCCAACCCTATGTGGACGACAACAACCTCCTAATTAATTTTACACATAACATTCTACACATGCTGTATCTGCATCACATAACTAATGCAGAAAGGACATTGTTCATATCACACTCTCCAGTGTCACCCAGATGAGGATGGGTTCCCTTTTGAGTCTGGTTCCTCTCAAGGTTTCTTCCTAATACCATCTAAGGGAGTTTTTCCTTGCCATAGTCGCCTGAGTCACCTCAGGCTTGCTCACTAGGGAAAATTTTGTCTAACATCTAGGAATGTTTGTTTTTATGTTTATTGTTTCTTATGTTCTGTAAAGCTGCTTTGAGACAATGCTCTTTGTTAAAAGCGCTATACAAATAAAAAATTGAATTGAATTGAATTACTAGAGGCTAAGCACCAGGTGTCACACCTTATCATCCTGAGAGCAGAGTTATCACACATGCTTCACTTCACACAGACCAGAAACAAGTAATCAGTGGTGACATTGTCACAAACTGGTTGTTTCCCACAAGAGCTGTTTGACAGAAGAGAGTGAGAATTTGCACACTCTCAATCTCAAGATTACACAATTTCACTTTAACTAAGTTTGAAATTAATGCTGGATATAGCAGCATAAGTGTGGTGGGAAGTTGGTATCCATCAAGCATCAGCATAAGAGTCTCACCAAGTTGGTCTAGATGGTGTGTGTGTGTGTGTGTGTGTGTGTGTGTGTGTGTGTGTGTGTGTGAGTGTGTGTGTGGAGAGAGAGAGAGAGAGAGAGAGAGAGAGAGAGAGAGAGAGAGAGAGAGAGAGAGAGAGAGGGTGAGTAAATACATAGAACTAAATATGTAGTAGTAAGAGCTTGGTTCAGGTCTCAGGCTCAGGCCTCAGTGTAGATATGGAGGTATGCTTTTGCTGCTCAGGGTGCTGCTCAGCTGCTCAGGGTGCTCTCGATGGTCCCTCTGTAGAACATGGTCAGGATGGGGGGAGGTAGATTGGCTTTCCTCAGCCTCCGCAGGAAGTAGGGGCGTTGCTGGGCTTTCTTGCTGATGGAGGTGGTGTTGAGTGACCAGGTGAGGTTCTCCGCTAGATGCACACCATCTGATCATAATCTGGTGCTCTTGACGAGCTCCACAGGGGATCTGTCGATGAACAGCCGAGAATGGTCACTCTGTGCTCTCCTAAAGTCAACAACCATCTCTTTTGTCTTGTCAACATTCAAAGACAGGCTGTTGGCTTTACACCAGGCTGTTAGACTTTGCACCTCCACTCTGTACGCTGACTCGTCGTTCTTGTTGATGAGACCCACCACTGTCGTGTCATCGGCGAACTTGACAATGTGGTTCGAACTGTGCATTGCTGCACGGTCGTGACTCAGCAAAGTGAACAGCAGTGGGCTGTTCTTAAGGCCCCCTTATCCCCAGCCCTGAAGGCGGAGTCTCTCGACTTCAGGAGATGGTTATACCATTGGTTATAGCATTTATTAAACCTGTTTAATAGCAGCAGCTTATTATAGATTTTGGTGAGGGAGTTAAGTCAAGAGTCAGTGATACCTGGCTTATACTAATGTAATAGGCATTTGAGAGTGGACAATATACAGGTGAACTTTTTAAAACTGTGTTTGATAGAGCACGTATGTGTCCCTGTTCCAGTGAGGTGCACACAACAAGATTAATCATTAATTATTTACCATGGATGCCAGGTTCCAGCAAAATTTCCAGGCCAGAATTTGACTTCTGAAAAACCATTTAAAAATTAACCTAGCCCAAAAACATGCTTGTTTCCCTCTCAGCCTTTGCATAGTAAACAAGGCCATCATGGTGCACATATATTTCAAAAGTAGGAATGTTATCTCTCCCAGTCTGTTATACCTCATAGACACACTGTTTATATTTACATGTGACCTTTGTTGAAATTTAATTTCACTTATTTGCTAAAGCAAGATCGTGATAGATTATTTTTAACTGCAAATCTGGCAACTCTGCCATTAACTGTTCTGTCTGCTGCTCTTTTGCCACTGGAAATGTTTATAGAGATAGACCACTCTCTGGCACTAAATGGAGCAGTGAGCATGCTTTATTAGGAAACTAATACACAGGAACAAAAAGGGAGTTGGAAATTATCAGGATTGGTAATTATTTTTTTTAATATTAGGAGTTAAATATATTGTTTGATAAATTAAGCAGCTAAGGGACGTAGAGACCGATCAGTAAGATAAGGGCACTGTTTGATGACTGTAAGTAAAGCTGCCAAAGATGAGGGTATCAGTTAATAAAGATTCAGAAATGTCTAAAATTAAGTATGTGGAATCTAAATTTGTACACAAGAGAATACAGATTTATCAAAATATTTTAAAAATAATATATTTATTTTAACAAAATGTTTGCAGTAGGGGTTAGAAATAATTTTTTTAATGTTTCCAGATTAATGAATGTGGTTAGATTTCCATAGATATTAAACACAGATGGGTCCAGCTCCTGTCATGAAAGGATGGGGTGTTGGGCAGTTTGTTGATTTAAATTTCCTTAAGTTACCATAATTAAAGAGGTGAATAGATTTCTTTCTGTAGTTGTCTGTGGAACAGAAGAAAATGCTCAGAGATGTCCTTTGTATTTACTGAGGTGTGGAGGTGGATATTGCGTAGACTGACTCGATGGAGCATGAAATTCCCCCTTTATATGGTGTCCCAGTATATCAAAGATTACATCAAATCAATATAAAACGGTGAAAACCCATATCACACTGTTGTTACAGATTATAACAGACCATAATGGAGAGCTGCAGTCCATATTTTTCACCCATAGTCATCTAGAGAGGATTCAGTATGTGACTAGCAAAGAAAAGAGAGGTAGGAGGTTTTACTAAATTGGCCCTACATGTGAGTGACTGTGTGAATGCACAGAGTTTCTTGGATCTTGAACCAATCATGAAGAGGATAAAGTGAATGACAGAAAAATAAATGACATAAAATTGGTGGGGAAATAATGATTGTCCTATTTTTAATAGCTGGTGATCACGCTTTGTGTTCTGTTTAATCCACTCAATTGTATTTTGCATGTTTCAATGTTTAAAATGTTTAAATGTTACTGTCAATTACTTTATATTAATGCCCACTAGATGTCGCCCTACACAATTATTCTAGTCCCCACAACAATCTTCTATACATGAAGAAAACTAAACCGGAAGCGACGATCTCAGGAGTTGAGCATGCTTTTGTATGTTCCATTTTTAAAAACCTATTTTATTCTTAAATGAAGGACATATCCGTTTGATATTTGTTTTTTAATTAATAGAAACGCCCATTTTAACATGTCCTAATTATTGTCATGAATGTATTTTTATGGCTTGGGTTTATAAACTTTAGGCTTTAGAGATACTTTTACCTACTGTAATGTAATAAAGTTGGGATCATCACTCTTCTAAAGTAAAACCTGTGTAAATCTGAAGGTATAAGAATTTCTTGTAAAATATTATGGCCCAAGTAAAAGATGGAGGAGTTGGGTCATCGGCCACTGAGTTTCCTCATCAGTCCACAGATTCATGTGAACGGATTTTGTCAAAAGAAGAGACGGAGAAACTAAGGAATGACCAGGTTTTGGTGTCAGAATTTAAAAAGCAAAAGTTGGAGATTGATGCTCAAAAAAACTGGGACTTATTTTACAAAAGGAATAGCACAAACTTTTTTAAAGACAGACACTGGACTACAAGGGAATTTGAAGAACTTAAAGCTTGCAGAAAGGTGAGTTGCTGATGCTCAGATGCTTTATTTGTGCATTAATGAATGATAAATGGTTAACTGGTTTGTTTGCCTTTTCAGTTTGAGGCTCAGAAGCTGGTGATGCTGGAGGCTGGATGTGGAGTTGGCAATTGCATTTTTCCTTTGTTGGAAGAGGACCTCAACATCTTCATCTATGCATGTGACTTTTCACCTCGAGCGGTACAGTTTGTGAAGGTGAGTGCCAGCAGTTATTCAAGTGTCTCTTTCTTGCCATTTATTGAAAAACGTATCATGTTTTTCTTTATCATGACCATTTGCTTTATATCAAGTGTTGATTCGTTTTGTATTGCAGTAGCTCAGACAGTAGTATCAGCTGTTTTTAAATGACAGGTTTATGTTAAGGCACTAATTAATCTTCTACAATGGTATAGTTTCTATAGTAACATTTCATTCACAGTGACTTATATGGCATATACTTAATATAATCCAAGACAGGTTAAAAATGTGTTGTCGTTTAACAAATGACAGTGTACAATTGTTGCCATTGACATTGTGAAGCTTTCTGTAAGTAGATAATATTTAACATTTATGGTAGGAGTTTCCTTGCTTTGTAACAGTAAGAAAGATTTTTAGTAACCTGACATACTGCCTATTTTTGCTCTTAATAACCTAAAAAGAGAGGCTGGTGAAAGAACGACTATTTATATTTGAGACCCTGCCTTTTTGCCCATGATACCACAGGAAAATCCATACAACTCAAGATTTTAGAAAACACATTATTTGCCTCTAGGTCCACTTTCTCCGTAGGCACAATATCCAAACAACAAATAAAAAAATTTTGGAACCACACAGACACCAAAGGGGTGCAGATAAACTACCAGTGATAAACTTTGATCCAAAAGGTTTAAATGAACCCTAAGATAGCAACAAAGGAATGCATTGCTTAAAGAGTTGGGGGCATCAGGTACCACAGTATGCACATCCACCACTGGCCTGAAAGGCTTTCATGCGAGGAAGAAGCCCTTACTTCATGACCAGCATACAATGCAAGTTTGTAGTTGATCACCAGTACAAAGACCTAGCTTTTTGGAGGAGTGTTCTCTGGATAAATGAACACATTTTGAACTGTTTGGCCATACTAATAATAGATATGTAGGGAGGGAAAGGATTAGTATGAAAAATACTCTCCTAATGTTCCTAAGCACATTTCCAACGAAACTGAAAACAATTCACCATCAGACCATCACAAAGCCCTGACCTGAATACCATAGAAAATCTGTGCACTGAACTAAAAAAAGCACACCTGAACAAGGAGGCCCAAACAACCCACAGTAGGTCTGTCAGGAGAAATGAGCAATAGTAGCTTACAGAGTAGCTAAGTGTAGTCAGAAGCTTGTAGAACCCAAGCATTTGACTCAAACACAATGCTATTAAATACTAGCAAACTGTATGCAAATGTTTGACCAACTATAAATCTGATCATAAGTAAAAGCTGAAATAAATCTGTCTTCAATCTTTTAATTTGAAATGACCTCTTATTGTAAATAAGATTGACTTAACACAGGAAATGTGGTTATGTGAAATATGTGGTTACATGAATGTATTTTGTGATGTTGTGTGCGTGTGTGTGTAAACATGCTTCAATATGCTTCAATATGCAAGTTCACAAGAAATGCACAAAACATTATGAGTAGCACAGGGTGTGCACAGTATATACTTTCAAAAGGATTTAACACTGATAACTGATATTGTTTATAGCTACTTTTGATAACACAACCTTTCTAACATAAAAACTAAAATAAAAACATCCTGTCATGGGTTATCACATTGCAATATGCTTAATATCCTTATCTCTGCAACATTTCCATTTGTTGTTGTTTAATCCTTAATATAGACCATCTGAACTCACGATTGTTCTCAACAGTGAAACCCTATGTGATTGTTGTTGTTTTTCTGTTTAACATTGAAGGCATTTATTGTGGTGGCACATGAAAAAGTTGTAGTACATATTCAATAAAAAAGGTGTCCTCCTAGTAGTGGTAGACATGACACAAATATTGTCATATGATCATTGAAGACATTTCTGTGATGCATGATTCAGGTCACAGCAAAATCCATTGCATTACAAAAAAATCTAATAAAAGCTATATATAAATAAATAAATAAATAAGAATTTTAAATGATCCAGCCCGGTGTCCTCTTGCATGTTAACAAATCTTTAGTGATGTTAGGTTAATGCAGGCCATTCTCATACAAAATCTTGTATTTTCTTTCCAGGAAAACTCTCTGTACTGTCCAGAGCGATGTTTGGCATTTCAGTGTGATCTGTGTAAAGACGACCTCCGTGCCACCATTTTAGAAAATAGTCTGGATGTTGCCACTTTGATATTTGTCCTGTCAGCTATTCACCCTGACAGAATGCAGGAAGTCGTGGAAAACATTTATCGGGTAAAGTGACTTGTATAATTAGATGCTACATGACAGACGACCATTTTTAGAGCTACTTTTTTTCAAAATCTAAGATTATTTTACAGCTACTGTATGACAAAATCAGTGTGAATACCAGCGGTAAAATTACTGGGAATTTTGGCCTACAAAATAATGTGTTGCAGTGTAGAAAGTAGATATTAATACTTACTTTGTTTATTTTAGCACTGATATAGTAGTTCTAAAGTTTCATATTTGTTATTTGTTTATTTTCCCCTTAACTCATGTTGATGGAGATCAAATGCAGTTAAAGGAAATGTGAGTGATTGAACTCATGATTGTTTTTAACCCCTATGTGATTGTTGTTGTTGTTGATCTGTTTAAAACAGAACACATTCATTGTGGTGACACATGAAAACGTTGTCGGACATATTCACTAAAAATGTATCTTCTTGTGAGTGATAGACACGACAGAAATGTCATCATATGTACTTTAAAATATGTGGAAGTGATTATTTTTATTAAACATGCCTTTTTAGGCAGAATAGAAACGTGACACTGTGTCAGGGGGAAAAAACGTTGTCAATGCTGTTTGGGGTTGGCAGGTATTAAAACCAGGAGGTATCGTCTTGTTCAGGGACTACGGCCTCTATGATCATGCCATGCTGAGGTTTAAGTCAGGGAGCAAGCTTGGGGAGAATTTCTATGTGAGACAGGATGGCACTCGTTCCTTTTTCTTCTCCAAAGGTTAGTCACTGTTGGTATTTTTATCAGCCTTTTTTTTCTGTGAGTGAGTATGATCTCATGAACTCTGTGTGTCTCTTTCAGAGTATCTGGCCAATCTGTTTCAGCGGGCAGGGTTTCACACTCTTGTAAACGAATATGTTCTGAGAGAAACTGTGAACAAGAAGGAAGGACTGTGTGTTCCACGAGTATTTCTCCAGAGTAAACACCGCAAGCCTGAATGACCTGAAAGCCTGGTTTTCATCAGTGCTTTATAAATAAATACATGTATGTAATGCAGCGAATAGCCAGATTTTTAGCATTGTATGAGTCAGTGACTAAACTGTATGAGTCAGTTTTATTAATTGAATTTTCATAACGTTTATAAAGTTTCAAATAAAGTAAATGTTTATATAATCTGTATTTATTCATTTAATGCATTATTGTGTTTTCTGTGCATGTTTATCTTTTGTCTTACAGAGTGAGACAGATGTGCAGATATGTTGAGAAGTCAGTTAACCATAACCCTGTCATTACTACCTTTTAACACAAGAGGGCAGCACGACAGCATTAATGAATGAATTAATCAATCAGTTAATCAATTAGTAAACAAGCTGTAAGCTGTAGATAGTACTAATTCAAAAGTAAATGGATTTTCATTGCTATAAAAACATTTTTTGCTCACATTTTAAACATATATATCCATTTCAGCTGCCGCACACATACATTAATCTGATTCAAATCCACGATTGAAGAAGTTGCTTTCGGCTGCTCCCTTTGATTATTTTCGCAAATGTTTTCGGCTGTCTGGTCGGATGTTAATACCAGACGTGAAGGGTCAAAGCTACAGGTTAGCCACAGTGGACGTTTTCGCAATAATGGCTTTCCACACGGTGCCACTGTGAAAAGGGGCGGGGCAATGGCGCCTCCACATTGCGGGTTGGGGCTACGTTCCTAACCGCATACTACCATACTAGCTAGCATGCCAAAATAGTACTGCTATTCTACATGGAGTATACTGTGTAGTATAGTAGTACACGGAGGTAGCGTTGCATTTAGCCCACGGCTCTGTGTCTCAGCCGCACCGTGCTGTGTGCGCAATAACAGCCGCGTTTGGATAGGACGGGTCGGGTTCATTTTTAGCATGACTGTTCCAGTCGAAATTAAGAGACTTTAGGTAGATAGTGTAGGGTTGTTTTTTGTGTACGATTTTTTTTTTTTTTTTTTTTTAAACAGAAAGCATTTTCTAGGAGAGCAGGAACCATTGTTTGAATATCAGGACCACCCGAAAATCTTTACAGATCATGGATAACAGAGAGAAGGAAAGCAGGTCTGATGGAGAATGCGAATCGGCTGAAGAGGAAGAAGTGGATCCCCGGGTCCAGGTAATAGACCCTCCTTTGCCGCAGTGTGTTGGTTTGGATATTTTATTAACCAGGATACTTAAGCATCTAGTTTTTTGAAGGTAAAAAAAAAAATACATCTTTTGTACACACAAAGTGGTGGCAGTATGAAACGAATTGTGTTTGACTGCTTTTTTTGTTTTGTTTTGTACAGCATCCTGCATGCTATCAATGCATGCCTTAGACCAAAAAATTCAGGATTTCATTTCAAGTTACAGCCAAATCTATAAAACCTGTAGCTAAAGATTGTTCTGCTGTTTGATAATTGTACCCAGGACATTTTCCCACAGAGAAGAGCTACAACAAATCATCTTGAGTAAAGCAATCCTACAGGGCATTGCTTTCAAATACATCTTTTGCTTCTGCTGTAAACTAGCCTGTCCTTTTAATCAGATGCTGGGATTTTTTGCTTCTCTGTTTCATTTTAATTTTGACTTCTCCAAATTGGCCATCTTTTGATAACAGGGGGAACTGGAGAAGCTGAACCAGTCCACAGATGACATCAACCGATGTGAGACTGAACTGGAGGTACAAAAGTACTGAAATGTGTATTTAAATATTCTTTTCTCACCTCAGATTGTTCTGTTTAGTTGTCTGAGTCTAAATCTTGAAGCTTAATGCAAAGCTCAGTTAATAACATGGCTAAAGACAATAACGTTTCAGGAAAGTTGTAAATCCTGTCTGGTGACACTGTTGTACTTGTGTGATTGGGGAATCAATAGTGTGGCTTTCACCTCAAGCAAGTAAAATGCTTGATGTTTATTTTAATGTTTAATGTTACACATACAATGGAAAAATTTAAAAATAGAGCATTATTGGTGTACTAGGTTATGATGATGATTGCCTTCAAATCTCAAAATAAATCACCTTTTCTGATAGTTGTGCAGGTTATTCTGGTCTAGTTAAAGCAATCCTTCATTTGAAATGAAGCTAGAATTGCCAAAAACAAAACCAGCTACCTGGCTGTAAACATTTGGTGAGCTATTAATTTAAGTGTCTACATCTTTAGTGGTTAGCAGTTGTAACCCATTCAATCTGTAATAATGTTCATGTTTTAATAAGAAGCTAAATCTTTTAAAGATTGTATTGTGCCTGTGTTTCTCGCCCTGCATCTGGCTGCTGGCACTGCTGGAAATGGTGGAAATAATTAGCCAGACCTGCTGTCATTATGGCACAGGGTTATATGAATATAAACAACCAATAAACACAAGCCATGCAAGTTATTTTGTTAAATTTATAACGGTCCTACCAAGCTTTTGATATAAAGCTTTTATTATCTGTATCTGGATGTCAGGAGGATCCATGGATTTAACTTGCTTATGTATGGCAGCCTGGTGAAAACCCTTCACATAGTCAACTGTTGACATTTTTAAACTATGTTTAATTCCAAAAGTATGTTTTTCTTCTGCATGTATTTCATCTAGGAGTAAAATTCCAGTATTACAAAGCTGAAGAGAGAAAATTGCTTTTAAACATTCTATTCCACTTTCACTGAAGGGTGCTTTGTCTACCTTTATAACCTAATCTACTTATGGAAAAACATTATTAGTGCTGAATTTTAGAGAACAATACATTTAAGATGGTAAATGAGTTCTCACTTTGATTATTGTTTTCATCATTAACATCATAGTCATCCACTTCATTCTCTGTCTCATCATCTGAGGTAGCAGTCACTCAGGGCAATTAAACAGGAACCGCATCAGCATCTCTTCACTTCACTGATCTTTACTCACGCCAACATTGCAGGGGAAAGAAACCATAAACATAAAGAAGGCACTTCGCAGCTTCAGACTTAACATGATGTTTGCAGGTAGAAAGACAAGTTAGAAAGTAGCCTAATTGAAAACTTTTTGGAAAAATAAATACTTTGGTCAAAACCAGATTTTTCTGCATTTTTGGTTTTCCAGAATTTAGCCAAAATAACATCTGATCACTTTATTAGGAACAGCTGTACCTTCATGAGTGTATCTAATTGGCAGCAATGCAATGCAAAAAGTCTTGCAGATACAGGTCAAGAAGAAGTTGCTTTCGGCTGTTTGGGGTCGCCACAGTGGACCAACTGGTCCGCACAACAACTGGGCACAGGTTTTACGCCGGATGCCCTTCCTGACGTAACCCTCCAATTTTTCCGGGCTTGGGACTGGCACTGTATCCAGTGGCGGGGGTTTGGGCATTGGCTGGGAATTGAACCCAGGCCTTCCGCATGGTAGGTGAGATACCTACCACTGAGCCACCAATGCCCACTTGCAGATACAGGTCAAGAACTTCAGTTAATGTTCACATCAACCATCAGAATGAAAAAATCTGTCACTTTGTTCATGGCATGGAAATTGGTATCTGATGAGTTGGTTTGAGTATTTTAGAAACTGCTGATCTCCTGAGATTTTCGCACACAACAGTTTTCAAGTCTGTGCTCATGCCTCAGAATATTGTTCTTGGCTGACAGGAGTGGTATCTTGATGGGGTCTTCCGGCATTGTAGTCCATCCACCTCAAGATTTGTGCATGTCTTGTGCATTCTGAGATGCTTTACTGCTCACCATATTTGTAACGAATGATTATTTGACTATAGACTTCTGGGCAGGATAAACCGGTCTGGTGATTCACCTCTGACCTCACTCTCATCAACCAGATGTTTGTTTTTGTTTTGTTTTACCATATAGACTCTCAGTGCACAGGATATTTTCTTTTTTTTTTGTTTTTTATTTTTGTATGAACCCTAGAGTGGAATTTTTTGTGTGAAATTTCGCCTGAAATACTAGGTGCCATTTTTACCATGGTTAAAGTTACTGAGATCACATTTTTCACTATACAGATGTTTGATTTGAACAGCTCTTAACCTGTATCTTCAAGATTTTATGCATTGTGCTACTGCTGCATTACTGGATATTGTACTACTGCCGCTTATTGGATAACTGCATAAAGGAGCAGTTATACAGGTGTTCCTAATAATGGAGTAGACAACATGACTCCACTTCAAGCTAGGTTTGCTCTGTCCACATTGGGTGAATTTGGGAATCCTCCCCAGTGCCAAGACTCAATAGTGCTGAATATAGTTATTATACTGTCTGTTTTTAATAGCACTTGGTTCACCTTTGTTAGAGTTACTATGAACATAGCTGGCATTCAGGATATTATAGGGACCTTTATGTAAAATCTAAAGGACCTTGTGCTTGACTCACAAGACAAGTGATTACCACAAAATCAGTTCTTAGATCTATTATTGAAATAGGTACAATTCTATATAATCTGTTTCTATAATCTATATAAACAGAATATATTTCTATAATCTAAGAAATAATGAATATCCTCTTTCTTGTGTATCTGTGAATTCAGTGCAAGCAAGCAGTGTTTTTCTCCACTCATCCGGTGATTTATTTTTATCTCAGAAGTAAATCTCATCTATTTCAGATAACAGTTTTAACCCATTCAGGAAATTGAATTGAAACTGGCAGTGTGAGTGCATGAACAACTGCTATGGAATTCATGGAATCATTACAGTAGTCTTGGTTCTGGTCCATGTTCATGTGTGATGTTTGGTGCTGTGGTTCTCAGGATGCAAGGCAGAGGTTTCGCTCTGTGCTGGTGGAGGCCACAGTGAAATTGGATGAGCTGCTGAAGAAGATTGGCAAGGCTGTAGAAGACTCAAAACCATACTGGGAGGCACGCCGTGTGGCCCGGCAGGTGAGTGAGTCTCAACCTTAGCTCTGCTCAAAGCTCATCAGTGCTGAACTCTCCCCTGCCTCTCCTATATAGTGTGGTTAGTGTTATGACTCTCCAAGGAACACTTATTTGCTTTATAGCGTCTTCTCCACTCTCTCACATTTATTTAATCATTGATTTCCTCTCCTGTTTTCTATTGTATGGCAAAGAGGTTTCTTTATTTAGTAGATGCTGTTTGCTTAGTTTAGGCCAAGGCATCTATTGTAGTATAAGTTTCTGCATTGAATTCTTTGTGTTCTTGTTTATATCTAAATGGACACATAGTGTTATCTTCATCAGCATTGGAAATTTTAACCAGCATGACACACTGAAACACAAATGTTTGTCATGAGTATAATTTTTCTGAATGTTTTCTAAACAGAAAGGCTGGACAAAAAATTCCTGCTGTTATTCCCATACTTAAAACTAGTTGATGTTGCTGTGTAAGGAATAAAATACTGGGGAGCATTGCTTTCCTTTCCTGTGTAGCTATCATCTCGCAAAGAAGTTTGTTTATTTAGTAGACACTATTAGCTTAGTTTAGGCCACGTCGTCCATTACAGATCAGAAATAGGTTGTGATCTGTAGGAAAAGTCTTTGAGATGAAGTTAAATTTTTGAAGTCCTTAGTCTTAAACGTTCGTATTAAGTATTCTTATATTGTTCATAAAGATTGCCATATTCATCAGATTAAAATAAAATCCCATATTCATTAAAGTATACAGGCATTAAAGTATCCATGTACTAAAGTTGTCATATATATGTTTAATGTTTATCCAGAAAAAACATATGTTCCATAAATGAGTAATGATCTACCATTCAGAATATTATAATCCATATATTATCATATAGTGTAAAAAAATGCAAATAATCTATGTAACATAATGCAAAATATGCTTGAAGGACAGACTTACAGTGTACTGTTCACTTAGTTAAATGCCAGATGTATTTTCCTCCAGGTGATCAGTAATTATGAGTGTGATTTGGACTTAGATTTGCTCTCACAATTATTTCATAAACAATTTTGGGCCATTTATTTAGAGCATTGCACTCATAGAGTTTAATAATAACCCTCAGGGACAAGTATTACCATTTTAAGATGCTTTATTCTTGAAATTAAGTTACTCAAATATAGAAACCCATTATTAAGTTGCTGCTTTGTCTTTTAGTGTTAGGTCACGGTCTTGGCCAGGTTATGTAGAAAGATTTGGCTAACAAATGTTTTTGCATTAGAGTAGAAATAGTGCTACCTTGAATTCACAAGCTTTTGTTGTACTAGGCAATTGTGTATGCTGGTTTTTAATTAACACGAAAAAGCAGTTTGAGACATTTATTTTTACCGCAAAGCTGTTTAGCAAAATAAATATTACTGATCATATTCAGATTCTTTTTTTTATGCTACTGGTGTTTAAAATAGACAGAATGTGGTGAAACTAGGACAAAGCTTTGCAGCTGGATTATCACAGCAGATATATTATGGTAATAAAAAGCAGTTTGAAAGATTGACAGAGTGCTTACAGATTAAACATATCCACTGGTGATGAGATTTAAAAAGCTGTTTGTGTCCAATAGGCCATTATATCTTTGTCTGAAGCCAGTATGACAGTCTGATCCCCTTAATCATTCAAAAATGTCATGCAGTCATAACTCATACTGACTGCTTTTATGTGCTAGTCCTGACTGTATTACTGCTAGAAAAGAACAAGACATTATTAAAAGAAAACCCTGCCAGCTCACTTCGCCTTCACTGTCTTTTCCCCCTCTTTGTTTTGCTGGTTGTCTGTTTTTCTCTCTCACCCACTTGTTTTTGTCAGGTTGTTAACAACCTCAGGCTGAGCTGTACCCTGCTTCCCAGCCTCGCACAAATTGTCTTCCACACTGTCTGTCACACACTTCTTCAGACAAGCCCTTGAATATAACCAAACTGATTATAGATTGTGGTATAAGGTTCTGCACTGAAGGCTTTGTGTTCTTGTTTATATTCAAAGAGAAACATAGTGTTATCTTCATCAGCATGAAGATTTTAACCAGCATGACACGCTGAAGCACACATGTTAGTCATGACCGATTGTTTTAATGAATGTTTCCAACATAGTAAGGCTGAACAAATAATAAAAAAAAATATCATTGCAATTACCATACTTAAGAAAGTTCATGTTGACATGTAAGGAATAAAATAAGGGGAACCGTGTTGCTCTTGGAAAATAATCAACAGCAAGGTGGTGTGATATGGCCCAATATAAATTTCCTTAATTTTTGATTATTTCTAATGTTTTATTCATCTTGTACTGCTGCAGTTTACAAAAAAAATGTTAAATTTGAGAATGACATGTAATGATTTTATTCTGTTTATCATTAATGTTGTTTAACTGCAATGATTTTATTAAATAGCTAGTTCCTGTTATCACTTATTTTGTAATAGCTATAACCAGTCACTCCCTCACCAGCCTCACTTTTTCTCTCTCTTAAAGATATTAAGACAAGAAATGCAGCATGTTATGTTACTGACAAACCCCAAAACGTCCCAGCTCACATTCCCTGTACACATTGTTCCATAGAAACAATAATGTATATAAATAGGCAAATCAACCTAAACTTCTGATTTGTTTTGCAGCCTGAGCTTGTTTGAGCTGCTTCTATATAGGGATTTAATATTGCAAATTATAGAGACCTATTGCAATATAGAAAAGGTGTCTGTAAAAATAATTCTTCATGGCACCCATCAGACTTTTTTTTTTTTCCTTCACCTCCCTTCATTTTTTGACACAATGTCCTCACCCCCTCACCCACATCCACATTCTTTTTGGTCTGTCTGTTTTGTTGAGCACTGGTTACTAAGTGTTCAGATAGATAAGGTTGTAGTTCTGTGTGTTCACTTCTTTTGCATATCATCCTCCTGTAATGTTCACTTTAGAATGTTTAGAGTGACACACTAGGAAACCTGTGATGATTCATCATATGGCATTCTCCTCAGATTATTTGCTGAAAAAGTGTGAGAATTGGGTACTTGAGGTTCTTAAGTGAAGCCTTTTTTAATGTAAAGACTGTGAAGGTTGGTGATTCTAGTTTAAGAATTAATCAGTATACATATTCCGCTGAAGGGATTTGCAACAGCATATTTTAGATAAACTGGAACCCAGGTTAGAAGATACTCTCTGCCAAAAATTCTCTAATCCTTGCTGGCCATGGTGAGATTCATTCAAAGGTTGCATGCCATGCTCCACTATATGCAAACACTTGGCATTACATGTGCTATTGGCAAAAGGCTTTGCTGGATTGTCTATGCATTTTTGTATACTTACAGTTTTCTATCTTTCCTTTCACTGATTCATAAACAGAGGCTTCACGGAAAATTGATTTCATTTATGAAATGGGCTAAATAATTAAGTCATTCTCAGGTATGAAAAAGTAATTATCCTTTATAATGAACTCCATTTCTAAGACTCATCTGAATGATCAAGGTTTCATTAGCTGATTGTAGTGAAGGTTCATAGCTGAAAGATCACAAATGTGTTTGTAATCAAAACCGTTCTTTTTTCTGAAGGAACACAGAAACCCACCCTGTACTTTTGAGTCTAAGTGCCAAAACAAAGTGTGGGTAAACATTTATCTGGATAAAACTTGGCATAACTAGTTACTGATTAATACATGCAATGATATTGTCACTAGCAATGGAGGTTGGAAAACCTTTTCATTTCAAAAGTGTCAGAATTAGTGAATAAATATTAAGTCTTAAGAATATGTAAATTGAAGACACTAATACAAGAACCTTTGAGTTCATAGCACTGTATCATTGGTCCAGAATAAAACCTGTTTCAGCTTCTTGTTCTAAAAATAAAGGTATTCTAGAAAATTTTAGTAGAAACAGTATTGAAGTGTTTAGTAGTAAGGTTATTCACCATTTAGTCTCAGCCTCAGACATCACGCCCATTAACCATTGACTGAAGGTCGCATATGTTGCATATGGCACCCAAATTTGGAATTATTTCAGGAGTTTCATCCAATGTCATCTGAAGTCGTCATCCGATCAGTTGGTTATACAGGATTTCCAGGAGATGTGCGTGTCACATTTTTAACAGTCCACTTGGAAACAAAGCTGTTTTGACGCTCTATTTCACTCATGGAAGAAGAAAGCCATCAAGTTTACAACTGTGACAATGAGTGCTTATGAGGATCAGCTAAATGCTGGATTTTCCAAATTATTAACCTTCACAGAATAGACTCATTAATTTTCACAACTTTCTTGAATGATCTATGGTTGCATGCTAAACAAAAAAAAAAATCTGTGATTGGATGCTTTACATGTCAGTCAGATGCTCTCTTTTGCGGTCCTTGGCCAGTTGCTATGGAGTCCAGACCTCCTGCTGTCTGTCTGGAAGTCTGGCTATGTGAGACTAATCACCACATCGCAAGTAGATTGAGCAAATAAAGGCACAGTTTACAGCATTTTGTCAGCCTCAACATTTTACAACACATTGCCTACAGATGTAGAACTTGATCTTTGGAAACTCCCTTTAGCTCTTCATCTGCTCATATTCAGGGCTGCTTTGAGAAGTTGTTCTCTTTTTTCAGTGTAACTAATATTAGAAAGAAAATGAGGCAGATACAGAAGTGATAGTTCCTCTCATTGTTTTAATCTCTTTCTTGTTTCCTTTGTCTCAGTCTTTATCATCTTGTCACCTTTTCTGTCTTCTTTTTCCTTTGCGACAATTGATGAGTCTCTGTTGATTTGTGTCTGCTGGCTGATTTTCCAAAGTGTATGTAAAGGGAAATATCTCATTTTCTTCATTTCCGTCTCCTTTTTTCTTGGGGGAAGTCTGGCTTTTGGTTTACTTTGTGCATGTCATCATATTGCAAACTAAAACTTAAGCTGTAAGCTCATTAGGTTTTATTATATCCCAGTGTGACTGAAAAGCATAAAACAAAACCTTTCTGGATTGTATCCATTGCTTTTGGCTTATACTCCTCACACTTTTTTCTCTTCCTTTTTCTCAAATGCTGACACTTTCTACCAATTAAGTCATAAGTGCCATACAGTGCTAATACATTATGGCTCTGTGTTGTTTCAAACAAATAGCCATAAAACTTTTTAAAATCGTATAGAATGGTCCAGTCATATGGAATTCATAATTGTAGCATATTCTCTTTTTGTAATTAACAAAATAGTGTAGTTGTGGATGTTGTATCATTGCTTTTGCTGTAATTGGGTTGAAAAATCAGATCATGTAAAACAGGTAATATTTTTGTTTTGTGGCAATTATTTGTTCTTGAAACATTGTTAAAACACTCTCAGGCAAGAAGAGGTTGGCACATTGCAGATAATTACTTTGTTAAATCACTCTGTTATATACTTATTTCTTAGCATTTAGACGACTTCTTTGATGCAGGTACACTTTAGTTAAGCCATGTTGTGTCTGAATGTAGACTGTAAGCGTTGAAACGTTTGAAGCTTTCTTAGGAATGAACTTTGAGAGATCTCATAAATGACCCCATGTAGTATAAGGTCATGTGGTATAAATATAGAGCAATAGACAAACATAAATCAAGCCAACTGGGTCACACTGTGCCCTAGGCATGCCATAGGATGTTTAAGTATAAGGAGTGTTTGGTAACACATCACACCAGAATGTATCTGGATTCTTGTTTTGTTTAGTTAGTTAATCAAATCCAAAAGCCATGCACAGACTGAATAAATTATAGCAATTTTAAAGAGAATTTTCTGGATCATCATCTTGTATAATAAATAACACACAGTTTATCAGTCCCTAATGCCAGAGACACACTTGTCTCAAAGTTAATGAAAAACATTTTAGGTTTGGGGAATTGGATGAAAATTCTGTTTTGTTTTGTTTTTAACTGAATGCTAACTTTATTTGGTTAATGTTATAAACATCTGGATAGGGATGAATAATTTATGTCTTGTTATATGGTTGTTATGCACAAGAAAAATAACCTTCAAACATTTTAGTGTGTTTTTTAAATAAACTGAATTTTAGGTTTGCTTTTTTCTGAGTCACTCCCTTACATATTACCTTTGAACCAGACACACTGGAGCTTAAAATATATGGCATTCATATTCAGTGCTCTTTACAGCTGGTTTGTTGTGTTGTCTGAATTCTAACTGGACAAATTTAACTTCCTGGATAGTTCACTATATTTTATCCATAGTGCACTGTAAATACTGTGTACTACTCATGTGAGCTGCTTCCTTTCTAAATACCACAGTGCATAGCAGTATTCTTAACTCAAAATGTACCACCTATCAGAACACATACTAAAGTAGCCCTGTTTGTAAGTAATGAGAAAAAAAACATGGAGCATTCTGTACAGCATTTATCTTTGCAAATTTACCACAGTTAAAAGTTCCCCCTTTTTATGCAAACATTTCATCATCTCAGATGTAGCAATGAACCATCTTCTTATTTGATTTGAAGGTTGGTAGTTCCCCATCATTACGTCTGTTTGAAATGTGAACAAAAATTGCAGAGAAGTTGTTTTTGGCATTGCATTTGACATTTGGATGTTTTGGGGAAGTTGTATAGCAGTAGTGGTTTTGGTTGAGGAACATGGACGAGAACTAGCTAAAAGTTTCAGAGAGTTGACTAACCTACTAAGCCTACTAAGGATGTTAACATGCAGTGCTTCTGATCAAGGTGTCAGTTCTATATTTTGCATAGCACTACAGTGCTATGCATAGTACTCTAATTTACTACAGTTAGGATTGATCTTTTTGTGTTTTAATTCTTGCCTTCCTTTTGACTTGGTTTCTTACTAAACCAGAGTATTAATTATAGTTACTTTTTTATATCTTGATTTTAAATAAGTTCAGGCTAAGTAATTAACTGTAGCTGTTCCGCTCTATATGTTGAATTACCAAAGGTAAAGTTTTCTCCAGTATTTGAAATCAAAAAGAGGTCTAAGCATACAAGAATAAAGCATTAGTGCTTTATTGTCATATACAGGATATACGTTGAAAAGAAAATAGCGATGATATACAACACAGTCAAAGTAAAATGGTTGCTTCCACTGAAGGCCTTTGTGTTATAGTCACGCATAAAATTTACTCTCTGACTTTTATTCTCATTGAGTAGCACCCAAAGGATAAACAGGCTTTGTTTGTAAAGAATTTTCCTTTGGCATTTACCTGTCAGTACCAGTGAAAGAAGAATAGAGTCAAGAGCATAAAAATAGCAGCAGATTATGATAGTAAGGCTTTAATGTTCGCTCATAGGAAGCATTTTCAGTTGCAAAGTCTACACGTCTCTAGCTCCTGGTTTTACTTGTTTGTTCCATGTGAACCATTGTGTAACCAAAGCAGTTTACTTCGTGGTATTTCAATCTAGTTGCTTTCAGCTGCTCCCTGTTCGGGGTCACCACATTGGACCAACTGGTCCGCACAACAACTTGGCACAGGTTTTACGCCGGATGCCCTTCCTGACGCAACCCTCCCATTTTTCCGGGCTTGGGACCACTTTGTGGTATTTCAGCCTAATTGACAGAAAGCAGACTAGAATATGGGATAAAAAGCCTAAAGGCAGACTGGTCCCTCAGCAGGAGTCTGCGCTGTGTCCTGGCATCATATTGCTGGTGGTGTCTGACTGATCATGCTGCCCTGTGCCCAGGCTCAGCTTGAGGCCCAGAGGACAACACAAGACTTCCAGAGAGCTACTGAAGTGCTTCGGGCTGCCAAAGAGACCATCGCCCTTGCCGAACAGAGGCTGCTGGAGGAAGACAAGCGTCACTTTGACTCTGCCTGGCAGGAGATGCTGAACCACGCCACTCAGAGGGTGAGTAATGTGGTGCATCAATGCAGTCAACTTCACTAGACATGAGCAGATAAGTTGTATGATCCCCAGTGATATTTACCAAGCATTATATATTGTTGAAATGGAACCATTAAAATATCGACTCAAATTTTTTTTGATTGTTAGTTTTTTTGTTTTTAAGACTTTTTTTTTAACTCAACCCTTTTAGTTACATTTTTAACTAGCTAATATAAGCTGGTAGAGTGCGTATTTAAATGACCTTCTAGCATTGGTTTTATATATCCTGTATGTAAATATTTTCTATAGCCGCTTTCCTTTTCTCTGCAGTTGTCTGTTTTTATGATTTTAATTCTAAGTTTATAAGCAAGCACTTGTCAGTAAAATGTCACACACATGCATATATTTAAACAAAACATCTCAAAGTTCAACAAGTCACAAGTTAAAAACAGCAGTGCAAGCTGCAGTGAAGATGTTGCAAATGTGCTACATTTAAAGGTGATGGAGGCAGAACAAACGAAGAGCCACAGTGAGCTGTTACATAAAGAGACAGCAGCCAGATACATTGCAGCCATGAGCCACATGAAGCAGCTGGAGAAGAAGCTTAAACGCACGATCAGCAAGTCCAAGTGAGCATTTAAATCCACATGGTTATAAATGTCAATCTCCAAACAATGAAGTTGTTTTTTTGCTATGGATTATAACATCGTTATGTGACAGAATTGATTTCCCAAACTAGAGCAAAGTATTTAATTTATCTCAAGAACTCTCATACTAAAAAAAATGGTGACATAAGAATGGTTTCAAATGCTTATCTCAGCACCATGCAATGCTTCAGTACAGATTTTAAAACATCATTTTCTGCCTATTTTAAGCCTGTTTTCCAGGCACATTATCAGGGGTGTAAGTTCTCCTCTGCCAAACTGTACTTCCTACTTTGTATACATACAGTTTCATAATAGTCCAGCTCCAGCTTTACAGTTCAGGCAGAGTGACAGGCGGGTAATCCGCCTCAAAAGCCCTCACTAAACCTGGCAGGCAAGGCAAATTGTTGCTATGGCATTAGGTACAGTTCTATTCACAGATGTATTCTCTCTGTCTTCCTGTCTCAGGCCTTATTTTGAACTGAAGGCAAACTACTATTTACAGTTAGAGGTAAGCTTTTAGAGGATTATATTACCATGTAGTATATGTTCAGTATACTACTGTTGTATACCTGCAGTTTGTTTAAATTGTAACTCTGACTCTCTCTGTGTGTTTTACTACATCTGTATCATTATAGCAACTGAAAACAAATGTGGATGACCTTCAGACCAAGTTGACATACTCTAAAGGGGAATATAAGACAGCTCTGAAAAACCTAGAGATGATCTCAGATGAGATTCATGAGCGCCGGCGCTCCATTGGGATGCGAGAGAGAGGAGTGGGGTCAGAGGCTGATGGGGTCACCGGAGATGATATCACCAACTTCAAAATGGAATCTGATGGTATATCTAGTGAGTACACACTGATTTCTGAAATTGGTGACAGGACCACAAATAATAAGTCAGTGTCCTGCATTGTTGTTGTATTATTATTATTATTATTATTATTATTATTATTATTTAAATATGTATTGAATTTTATTATTGTTTATATTATTTTGACATCAGGTTTAGTGTACTTTTATGATGGTGGAAAACTGCAATTTTCAGTGAACAAACATTTTACAAAACAAACATTTTTTTAGGGTAAAAACTCTTGCAACACAACACGAGTTGTGTTGCAACATATTATTGAGTACTGGTTAGACTTTTGCTTGAATAGCAGCATGGATTGAAGTTTTGTAACTGATTTTGCCTTAGAGGTATATTTATTATAATGCATAATGAAGGCCAAAGAACGATAAAAGCCTCTGGCATGCAGTGTTTATGAACTAGGTGTCATCTGTATGACAGTCACAAGGTCAGGTTTTAAAAACTTTTATTTGAGTCTTGTTATTACTCCTGGTTCAGTGACATTGCTTGGATGGATAATTGGCATCAACATTGTGTATGAGTATGTTTTTGCTAGTGTTAAACAGCTGGCAATAAAACTCACCCTTCTCCAACCTGTCTCACTCCAGTGGCATCAGATACATTTGAGGACGAGAACTGCATTAACAGCGCCATGTCTGAGGAGGATTCAGAAACACAGTCCACATGTAGCATGAACTCTGGAGGCAACAGCCCTTTGCAACTGCTGTGCACCTTCTCCTCTTCCTCATCACCATCATTTAATTCTTCATCTCCCTCTTTTTCTTCTCCCTCAACACGGCCATGCAGCTTGGAACTGCCCAGCACTGTTTCTCTGTCAGACTTTGGCCTGATTTCACCTATCCTTGGACCTCGAAGTGAATGCAGTGGCGCCTCCTCACCCGAGTGTGACATGGAGAGAGGTGAGATGTTTACAGCAAAACCTGTTTATTTAGGTGTGTCAGTGTGTGAAATGTCAGCGCACACAAGAAAAATATCTATCTGTATAGGAATCTCCCTATGATTATCATCTTTTTCTAATAGAAAGAAAGGGTACGTGATGAGACTTTCATTTTCATTTTGTTATTGTGGTCATTTGTCATTATGCTTTTCTTAAAGAATTATAGTGATGTTTTATACAACATCTTCATTACACTGCAAAAATATGACATCTTGGCAAAGGAAAATATCTTGAGTATAATCAGTTATCTATGGCCCTACATGGACAGCAACGCAAGATTACTGTGGATGGTTCCACATAGAAACCATTTTGCTACAATGATTTAGGAGTACAGTTGCTATGATAGCTATAGCTACAAATAGTTTTGCACCATCAAGTATCCATCATTGAACAGTTGTTAACCATCAAAATTCCTTTTTGAGTCTCGTTCCTCTCATGTTTCCCAGGGAGTTTTTCCTTGACACCATCACCTCTGGCTACATCATTAGGGATAAATTTTTAAATGTAACATTTATATCCTAAATTTATGTTTTTGTAAAGCTGTTTTTTGACAATGTCCATTGTTAAAAGTGCTATACAAATACAGTTTGAGTGGAATTGAACTTTCTTAGAGAAAAAGAGCAGCTAAGAAAGAGAACTGTTTATAGCTGTTATAACACTAATTACATTCTACAACATGAAAAATATTTGTGGAAAAAGGTATGGAGTTATTCAGTAATATATGAAGGTCAATAACACGGTCAAATTGCTGTGGAATAAAAAGAATAGAACATCTTGGGACTTGCCGTTAATGAAAGAGTAATCTTCATTGGAGGTAACCGAAAACACTGTTATCATTATTGTTGGGCCACATTACACACTCATTGCTGATTATTTCTTATATCATCATGTTCCATTATGCTTTATTCCTGACATTTTGTCCACATCTACTATGAAGATGGATTTTCTCATTTTGATTTATTTCCTCTGCTGCATGGTGCAGTGCCTCAGGGGATTCTCTTTATCACTGTGACAAGTAACACTGATGCCTCTGCCAGGTGCAAAAATGAGAGATGACAAAGCGGAACCATTATTTTGACATAGCAGAACCACATTTGCTGCCTCTCAAAAACTGGATATTTCCTCTCATTCTCTGAATATCAACAAAGGCATGCAGTAATTAACAGTTGTTTCAGTTTTCATGTGCCTTTTTGTGTGTACGCAGGTGACAGAGCAGAGGGAGCGGAGGATTTGTTGAACAACGCTTTCAATAACAACGGCAGCAGCATTAGCAACATTAAGAACCACTTCCATTTCCTGTCCCTGAAACGCGGTCAGATGGACAATGGCAAAACCACAGAGCATAAACCGCCGAGTATGGCCTAGAGTCATCAGTACCACACCACTGCTTAATGTGGGCTGAATTAGCTGCTATTACCGCATCACTCTCTTCCATGTCAAAGATGTTTTACTGTACATGTGATACAGCACAATTCATTTTGCCAGGGATGTCCTGAATCTTAATCTTCATCGTTGAGCAAGATTCAGTCTCAGTAAGAGTTATAATGACTGTGTGCATTTAAGAAAGTTTCTTACAGCATATTGACTTAAAAAACGAAATAGTAAAATGGGTAAAAAAACTGAGCAATCACTGACCTGGTGATAGAGGAAGCAGTCAAAAGCAGTACTTCCATATTCAACCGATTTTTAATTGGCTGCTTCTGTCTGTAGTGCAATAATGGCTCATGCCATCAAGCTGGATCACTCTTCTCCACATGCGCTTCTTCATCTACACTGTAATGTCTGCATTTCAGCAGCAGCATGGCCATTATAGCTGAAATGTGCATGATGCCATATTTGTTTTTGTGGGTTAAATATGAACTGTCACCACTGTCACTGAAAAAGCAATAGATGATAATGCAATGTATAATTTGCAGCTCTTGTTTGTAGATTAAAACAAAGAATCGAAAGGCAAAACTTAGTTTTACACTGCCGATTAACTGTAATTGTTGCATTTGGGCAGACGTGTGTTTGTGTGAATACACTATAGCTGCTGCTGCTGCTAGATATAAAGGCACAAAGCACAGCTTCAGTCTAGTCAGTAGACCATGTGGGCTTTGTGACATTCCACTTTAGTTTGTTGTAGCTGTTTTTATGTACTTTTGTGTGTAGTAGAAACATCATTAAGCTGTGATTTTATGACTTGGTTATTCTAATAGTTTCCTGGGTAGCTTTTGTAATTGTTTTCCTGTTTAAAATAAAGTAATACTCTGATCATTAACATTTTCAGAAGCCTTTTCTGGCTTATTTTTTCTTTAAGTTGAGATCTGACAGACATCAACCAAATATTTGGTTGATTTGTAAAGATAAGTAATAGGTTTTTCAAAAGAGTGTTGGCTATTTTCTGCACCTGAACAAACTTGAGTTCACACTTCTCTGTAGAATTCACCCAGATGAAGTTAGGTCTCATTTCTTTCAAGGATTTTTCAAGTCACTGAGTTTTTCCTTGCTATTGTTGCCTCTGGCTTATGAATTTACAGATCTAAGTCTACATCCAGATTTCTGTAAAGCTGAATTGAGTTATGATGAAGAAAGTATAGGAAAATGGCTAAATGTTGCTATTTTTTAGACTGAGCAAAAATATATGGCAGATAAATTATGTAATTCTGTCATTTCACAATATTCATAATAGTCTTTTAGTATTTCTGACACTAAAGCATTTTTAACAATTTACTTAAATGTGCCTGGTTTTCTGCTTTTTAGGAGAGAGATTATTTTTTATTAATCAGTGAATAATTAATTTTTTTGCAGATGGGCATTAAGCAAATGCTATGCTGTAGGCTGCTTCTGTTGTGCTCTAAACCTTATTTAAAATAGGACAATGTTTTTGTTGTTCCTTTTGATTCTCCAGTGAAGATGCAATCATGTGGCAGCTGCTGACTGCAACTCGGCTTCAAAATGTATTTATGCACAACACCTACATCAAACATACAAAGATGTTCAGGTTAATTGAACCTTCACATTTTATTCCTTAAGGTAAAATAAGTGCATCCAACCAAATTAGAAGGTTAAATAAGGTAAACATTACTCTATAAATATCCATGTTCTTTACATTAAGGGCATCCTATCACCTACAGTAATGCAGATCGCTGTACATATTCATTTGGCTTCAGTGAGATCAGAAAATAAAAACAGCACCACAAATAGGTAAAAAACATCTTTGTTTCCAGAAATAATGTGTAATTTGTAAAGTATTAAAATAATTCAGCTGGCATGAGATATGAGAGAGAGAGTGCTATGATGCTCACATTCTCACACAATTATATCCACCACACCTAACTTGCCAAGGCTAGAGCCCTATGTACTTTAACATACAACACTGTAGATTTCATCAGTTTATTGCAATCTCCTGAGTGGAATAAAATAAATGTTTGCACCCATGTTATCACAGTTTAGTGCATGATTTTGGAGCATGTGTTCCTTACTGATTAATAGCTCATTCCAAGCATTGTACAATGACAGTGAGAGCTAGGCCTACCAGAGAGTGCCAAGTAAACAGTCTGTGATGATCTGTTTTGACCATACACTGTGACAAGAGAAGCAACTGACGAGAACAGAAGGACAGAAGGCATGTCCATACCAGTAGGAAACTGATCTGAGAGAAGGCTTTGTACTTGATACTTTGTATCTTCTGTGCTGTAACAGCTTATAATATCGGCTACTGAGTCGTCACTGGAGCTGAGACACTCGAAGAGGAGTTGCACTGAAAAAATCGAGGAAGAAGGGTCCTTCTTGGTTTGGCAGGAAAGTGGTAGGGATGACATTGTAGATGCCTGCAGGGACATGATCCAGCTCCATATAGCAGAAACCACACCTAATGAGAGCAGACAGTGAGAATGGATTGTACATCATGGTACTATGGCTCTTTTTCTTATTATATACATTTTGCTCCTTTCTATTATACACTAAACCCAGAAACTGAATTTAATCTTCCTCTTTCACGAAGAGTTACTTTAATCTACAAAAGATTCATAATCTACTCATGATTTAAACAGCAATATTATACAACAAACAGCAGAGGACAAAATGTATGTTGTAAAACTTCAGTGGTCATTTCAGCAGATCACGCATTCATCTTTCCATACTTTCCAACTTACCTGCCTAATATCCCATCCCCCAACAGAAAAAAAAGCACAAAGCATTTTAAAAAATTATGCACATTTCCCCCCCAAAAAAAATCACACAAAAGTAGTTCATCTTCACTGCTGCCAATAATGTATATAACCTATATTTTAATTATACCCAGTTATTCTTTGTCTTGGTCTGTTTTTCTTTTGTTGTTGTAAGTTTGTTTTGTTTTTTGTGGAATAGGTGTTTATAAAAAATTTCTACATAACAGCAGCAAATGTTTTTCTGTTTGCTCTTTATAGTAAAATAGTACATATATGGTTTACATGTTACTTTCCCATGGTTCTCTACTGAATACTGAAATAACAGGAATAACATCCATATGTAATAACATTAGTATATAGGTATACTTTAATGTATTCCAAACATTTGAATTTATTAAAAATGTTTCAGCTATTTCCCCTCCCCTGTGCAAAACAGTTTGAAAGCAGTGCAGCGAGAGAGACTGTGACATTTTTAGGCACAATCAGCATCCATACTTATTTTACCATACAGTATTTTTTTTTTCCATTCTTGTTATGCTACTCTCTTTTATCACAGAAAAATGTTAGTGCTGTTAATCCTCCTACATGTACACTGTGTGCAAGAACAACAGTACATTACCTGTAATCTCCACTTCCCTTTTTCTGGATGCCTGAAGCCCCTGTGTCTCCTACGGTCGACACAGTCAAGATTTCGAATCCCACGCTGTACTGCCTTTTGAAGAAAGCCCGACAACATTCAAAGCACTTCAAAAAAACTTACACTCCTACACACATTGCAGAAACACAACCAGGCTTGAAAGCAGGCCAGGCTACATAAATGTAATATAAATGACTGATCCTTGGCAGGATCATAGTTTTTGATTGTGTGCTAAGTGTGCTAACTGCTACATCTCTCAAAATTAAGTGGCTTTCCTAGAAGAACAAAGTCTACAAATACAGATAGCTGACAAAATAGAAAAACACAGTGGCTCTGTTATCCTGTGGGAGGCGTGTGGCTGGCATGGTTTGTCCGCTTGTCCCATTAGAGGAAAGGGTCACTACAAATCAATACAAAGCCGCAAAGCCACAAAGCATGAAGACTCACTAATTAGTTTAATGAGTATGATTTATGGTGTAAATTATATGCTATGGCCTTTGCGGTTAGCGATCTCAACAGAAATGAACACCTCACCACAACCATCATTTAAAACACCATTTGAAGAAATATCTTGTAGAAGAATGATGTAGAGTTTCAGACAGTTGTAGAATCTATGCCATGTACTGAAGCTTTATTGTTAACATGTGGTGGCCTACAACCATATTAAGGCACTTTTTATTGTTTTTTCTGTCACCTATCTGTAAATCTCATGCAAACAAGAACTAAATATAACAACAAATCAGTAATGTCAATACAAGGTAGATAGAAAGTAGAAATGTGTCCTCCAGAGTACAGGTCATTAGATAAAATATAAACTCACCTAGAGCCTCGGAGCTCAATGAGCAGAGGTCCGGATTTGTCCAGGTTGAATTGGTAGATTGGGTTATGCTTGTAGGTGTCCTTATAGTTGCTGCAGCCTCCAGCACTGATCCCTTTCCACTGGCCATTTGACTTTTAGAATGGCAGAATTTTCATTAAAACCAGCAATATACAACCACAAACATACAACTAAACAGCAAACAATAAATTATTTATGATACAAACTTACCCTTTTTGTGTGGGTGAAGGGTGATGAAATTTTGGAGAAATTAAACTTGCACAATGAATAGACCTGGTAGGGAATAGAGTCAATTTTTACTAATGACTAATAATAAACCAATTCCTAAATGGTTCTCATCCTATTATACTTAATCTCTGCAGAATGTAGTTTCCATGTACTATACTATTTTCAGGTATGAAGAAAATGGCATGGCATGACCTCAAGGGGCCCTCAGAAGTTTAATAACAAGCATCACATAATGAGCTAGAAACACTCAGCTATATCAATATATTATAAAATATTTTACAATAAAATAAAGAGGCTAATTTCAGACTACAAAAAATGAAGTTCAGGTCATCATGTTGCAAATATGAATAGCATTTTCAGACAATGCTCTTCCACAGTTTAAAATGAATCTCCATGACAGAGAGAAAGACAATGAGTTACCCTTAACGTGTAGTTGATGGTATTTTGTTTCTCATATTGAGACACAACTAGTGTAAATGTGTGAGTGCCTGGACCGGTTAGTTTAATCTTGGTCAGGTAATGTGGGCTGTTGATCCTGATGCCATCAATATAAGGGGGAGGGTCACCTAAAGGAAGCACAGAAAGAAGAGAAACTGCTTTAAAAAAGTGATACATGTATGGCAATCTATCAGGATATCCACCTTCTCACAAACATTACATTAGTTCATGGATAATAGTTGTAAAACGAATAATTCTATTTCTACAACCTGATTGACTGAACTGGTGTGAACAGTACCAGTGTGAGGAATGTATTTAAACCAATATGAGCATTATTTAGATGAATTAAATATGGCTGTCCACACTACACTACTATATACAATTAATAATAATAAATTGACTAATAAAGTAAAATGACTTGAAAATGATCCCAAGCTGTACATAATGCAAAAAAGTAAAGACAAGCAATATACACCTTTATCTCCTTGGTTCTAAATTTTTATTCATGATACATACTTGGATAATAAACCTTCCTGCCGTCATTCTTGTAAACTACTAAAGTGATGAAC
The DNA here is from genome assembly GCA_033459395.1 of Hemibagrus guttatus. NCBI lineage: Eukaryota > Metazoa > Chordata > Actinopteri > Siluriformes > Bagridae > Hemibagrus > Hemibagrus guttatus. The sequence goes on from JAUCMX010000003.1 coordinate 12,561,337, forward strand.
TCCCGGTTTTGAGCAAAGTCATCCTTAAAGAGTAGATGAAAGAATAAACAGTTAATATCATGTAATACATTGCAAATGAAAAGGAAAATGGCAATGCTGTGCAACTAACTATACCTTGTCTGTGATATGTCTTGTTAGCAGCACCCACACTGCAGCTCCACCTTGTGGACACTGAACCTCCAGCTTGTACTGAGGGTTATTGGCCAAACTATATACATCTTTCACTGGACCTTGTTTTCCATCCCAGCTACTGCAAAAGGCAAATCACTGTGCATGAGCACTTATTACAGCAACCCTCTTCACTCACAATTCAAAAATTCCCAGATCACTGCACTGCAAGGCTGTTTCACTGACCCAGTGATTCCCAGATATTCATAAACACACAAAAACACTTGCATCCTCTTCTGATTGTAAATCTGTATTGATGTTATCTTCACTACTACATTTAAGTATTAGAACGAGGCTACATCTCAATTGTGTTGGTAAATTGACAAACATCTGAGAAGTCCTTTCTCAGCTTCCAAGCTTATAGGAGGTGTATCCTTTGACCTTCACTCCTCTGCATGCTACCATTATACAACCATTGCTATGATCACATTTAAGCTGATTATTAGCAACTCTTCCATATGCTGTATCCTCTAAATAACTCCTGCATAATTCTTCTGTAGGTACCATACATTCACAGATAAGGAGAACTTTTATTAAAGTACTTTTGTAGTAACAAGAAGTACTCAAGTATTTGTTACCACTATTTTACAATCCAGAAGACAGAAAGTCACAAGAACAACTCTTCCAAAAGCTGCACTGGCGCTCATTCAGAGCAGGCACATGTGCAAAACTCCAGGCAAGACTTGGCAGGAAAAGACAGTTCTTATTATTATTTCTTTCAACAGTTCACAGAGGAATGAGTTGAAGCTGTAAACTGTTTGTTAATCACAAGGAATCATCACACTGCGAACCCTTCCTTCTTCTCTCTTTGAGCTCACTGTGCATAGTAATATGGTCAGTCATTAACCCTCAACTGCTCAGCTGTATAAAACAGATAAATAGAAGTGACTCTGGATAAGGGCTTCTGCCAAATAACCATAAATGTAAATGTATAGGATAGCCTGTTATGTCATAGAATATTGATGTAATGACCTTATTAGGCAGTAGATGACTGGTAGAAATCTGACCTGTGTATGCAGGTGGACTCTCTGAAAAGAGCAGGATTCCAGCTCAGGTAGATGACATCATAGTATTGACATAAGTCTTCCCAGATGATCCAGAACACACCTTGAATACATTCAGCATATTAGCACACAAGTCTTGAAGGTCTTTATATTACATGGTGCTAAAAAAAAAAATACATGGCACTCCCTCACCATTATCAAATTTTTGTGCAGTTTTGGGGTCAAACTTGAGGTACTTTAGTAGATCTGGTGTCCAGTTCTTCTCATCCCACTCGCTGTAGCGGCCCTTCCACCGGAGATGGCTCCAAGGGTTCTTAAGCTGCAGGAAACGCTTCCCCTGGAGACCATGACATTCATTCATTCATTGTATACCGCTTATCCGATCTATTCTCGGGTCACGGGGAGCCTGTGCCTATCTCAGGGGTCATTGGGCATCAAGGCAGGATACACCCTGGATGGAGTGCCAACCCAGACCATGACAAACAGAACCAAAAATTTAAGTGCAGTAAGGAAAATCCTCTGGACACATCTGGGCAAGTATATATGGGAAATATAACATACCTAAAGACCAGGGTTTTTAAATAGTCACAAAACTAATATATTTGTAGTTCTTTTTTGACTATTTTTGCCTTTTCCAATTGCAAAAATGTGCATGTAAAAGTGTTATGAGACACAATACAGTTCCAGATATTTGTAGAATCTATGACAAATGCATTAAGCTGATGGCTTGTGGTGGACCAACACCACCTTAATTAGGCACTTTATGTTTTTTTCCCCATTAATTTATGACCAAGCTCTATACATACACTAGCAGTAAGACTCAATAATAGAAATGATTATATGATGCTGTGCAACTGACCTTGTATTCCCTGATTTCTAAAACAGCATAGGCATGTGTGGGCACTAAGCCCCACCTCTCCCCTTCTTCCTCCGTCATCACACCTGTCGCTACAGTGATTAGGACATCTCCTTTGTGAAACCTGTTAATGGAAATCCACATGGGCATTGGCTGTCAGAAGCACTGCCAAAAGGTCCTGCCTGCTAAACAAATAGAGCCTTTGACCAGTACACTGGAACACTTCAAGAAGTGTGTGTGTATGTATGCATGTGTATTCATATTTTTTAGTCATATGTGTGTTCACCTTTGGTGAAGCATGCGAAAGGTGTCGTCCTTGCTAAAGGACTGATTGTCTGAGTGCATAGCAATGCGTTCTGGGATCCAGCCAGTCAGCGCATGCAGGTCAATATTCTATAAAGGAAATAAAAAATTCAGTCAGACACTTGTTTTGTGACCCCTCTAGTCTTAATTTTGAATCACCTCACTTGCTTAATCTGTGCGAGTCTTTGTGCAATGTTATTTCTGGCCATATAGAGCGATGTAATCTATTATGCATTCAATAAATAATGTATTTTAATCAAGGCATTATTTTACTAGGTGCATTTCTATTATAAAATTTGCATACTTTACATGTAAATTAATATCTAGTTAATAGCCTATACTTACAGAGTTGGAGCCAGGGAAATCATATCCACCCATCACCTTCATGTAGGCTTTCTCTATGAGGGAAACCCACAGCTCATTTCGGTTACTTGAGTAGGAGCAGAGCAGCTCACCATTGCGGTCCACTGGGAGGAAATCATCAATGATCACCTTAACAGGAAAAATCACATGAGATATTTGTCAAAAGCAAGTAATGAGTCACTAGATATTTTCCTTTTATGTAAATCACAGCCCTGTTGAATTCTCTAAAATCTCTAAAAGTGTTAATAAGTTTTCTATAACAGCAGTTTAACACATGGCTAATCACAGGTTTATATTAATGAGGCTCATTCTAATACATTAATGTTTCTATAATAAGAGCTAATTCATAGGTAGTTGTTTGGCAGAGGCTCACATAATATAAAATTTGTGTCAAACCATACCATACCCCCATCATTAATTTTTTTTCCATCAGTGCATCAGATTTATTCTTTACTAAAGACAAAAGTGTCTTTGTACCTTTCTAGGGACCCCATTGATGTGCAGTTTCACCATGTATTTCCCACATGGATTATACTCTGGCTCACCCCTTCTATTCTGAGGATAAATGATGCTGCAGATCACAAACACACACACACATTATTTATTTAGTATATAACAAAACTGACAGTGGGGATATTTGTATCTGTGGGCTCCAGTAAATGTGCAACACACAGCAATCAGAACATTTACCTCGTGATTAACTTCTTGTTGAACCGTCTCTCATATGCTGCACTGATGGCCAAAGAGGCAACAAAAGAACAGTCTGATACCACAGTCTGCAGGAGCAACAAAAAACATGTTAAAATCCACAAACATTTGTAGCTGATTTTATGTTTATATTCCATAAAAAGTCATGAGATGAGTGTTCTGGAAAGCAAGACACCATGACACCTGTTTAATGCTGAAGCTCGACACAGTGAAAATCATGGTGGGATTGTTGCAAATGTCATCAGGTCGAACCCAGCGAGAGAAAATGGCCATCTGTTTAGGAGATAGGGCCAGCTTTCCACATTTATCCCTGCACATTATTGTACAATAATGTTACTAAGGCTTGGTACAGAACATTTTCTCAAGTTAAACGAGCACATTTATTAAGTAGGGTGCAGCAAAATATAGGACATCTGGATGGAAAAAAGTACTCACGAAAACGGAACAGGAAAGGCAAAGCGTTCCCTTAGGTCAACATTCATAAATGGGACATATTCAATTCCATTTATCTTGGAAGTCTTCCTTCAATAGATAAAACAGGAAATTTAAAAGGAAAAAAGCCATCTGGGGAAATAAAAGCATCATTCAAATTGAATTACAGCAACTTTAGCTCCAGATGTTGTTACCTGAGTACTTGTATCTCGTCCTGTGTGTAGCGTTGGCCCTGTGGCTCACTAGACTGGACTGCTCGCACTGGCTGTGGCTTGTCATTAAGGGAGAAATCTGGACCCAAGGGTAGGTACTGCCTCACAGGAGCAGAAGCTTTTGCATTAGATGAAGTGGCCTTGTCTTGGGATTTTGAAAGGGCATTTTTTAGTCCCTCTGCCCTGAAGTATACAGCATAAATAAGTATAATTAAGCTGGTGATAAAATGGAATTAATAGCAAATAAAGTACTGTGTAAAATTTCTATGTAGAATATTCTTGTGTAGAATTTCTTTAGCATGGTGTGTGTTGCGTTTCTGAAGTAGAAGTCATTCAGTCTTTGCAGTTTACCTGTCCAGTGCCTGGCGAGCTAGCTGCTTCAGTTTGCCCTGCAGCGCTTGATCCGAAGTCTCATTGGACTGTAGGAATGAAAGATAAGAGTAACGCTTACTACATGAGCAGTTCAGTTTGTGACAGGGACGATGTTTGATTCAACATTAGCTGACTCAACGTTATATCCAACAGGAGCCTAGGCCAAGTGGACAAAGAGTGGCTTTTTGCACAAATTACTAAACTATGAAACCCAGATGGCACAAGTAAACTTTTTTGAATTATGGGGTTCTTTACAGTTTTTGGATTATGTCTTCCTTGCACCGCTTTCTTTTTTCCTTTTGGCCTCTCCAACAGGTAGCATATCTCTCATTTGTTTACATATTAAGCAAGAAAAGACCACATGGCATCTATGAACCACACTAAATAAGCTGAAGCAATTTGAGGCAAACTAGAACTGTACCATTTTAAAGTAGTGTGCTATTCACTCTCTGAAATGATTGCAAATACATTTGTAGCTGTGCATATTTTTTTTTTCATGGGTTTATATGCAAGTGAAACGGAGAGGTTGTGAGATCAACCCATTTTCATAAATGCAATGCTGTAAGACAACAGTAATCAGCACACAGAATAGTCTCTTGACCCTCTCTAATACTAATCACAATGTTAAAAGTGAGCTGCTTCTGTTCTCAGTAAATAACAGGATAAGTTAATAGTAACAGGGATGCTGTTCTATTTGAAAAAATATATATAGAACTTAACTTAATGCATGTACTCGAAAAAGGCAACTCTGTCCTGGCAGATATTCTCTTGAGCATGATCAAACCATTAAAAGTGATTCGGAATGCACCTGCAGGTCACGTTTTCAAACAAACTCACATTACAATTGCTCTTTAGCAGCCTTCCCTCAACTGGCTTTCTGTAGCTGCCTGCAGCAAACCACTGGAAGCTAATTATATACTATCTAAAGGTAGTTACTAAACCCTGCCACAAGGAAGACGTGCATCAAATCTATTTTCTCACAAGCCTTTGCCATGTAAATACACGAAAGACCCACCTTCAATAAACACTTACATTTTACATTTTCTCATCTCATCAACACCCTCTCTTTTTTTAAAAATATTTTAAGCTTTCTGCATTCTGATATTGTAGCCTATTTATCTGTTCCATCATAAGGTTATCTTTTTCCTTGGACACTACAAAGCACTTCTGTAAGTCACTCTGGCAAATCTCTCTGCCAAATGCTTTTAAAATGAAATGTAAATAGAAATATATAGAGGGTCTGGGGTACAGAACTCACTGCTTGTATGCACAGTTCCACAGCCTGTGTGTAGAGCTCAATGGCTTCATCACTGTTTTCCTTCTCATCCTCCTCAAAAGCCTGGGTTACCAGAAAGTATGAACGCTCTAGATCCAGCTGATGCTTGGTCTTTAATGGGTCACTGCTCTGAGCTTGAACTGGTGAGGGAGACATGAGCAAAACATTTTTAAAAAATTCATATTAATTACAAGGCACTGAACAGCAAAATAAAAAAAAATGCTAAAAACAAGCAATGTTCGGTTAAGCTTTTATTTTCTACCACTAACAATAATAATGTTAAATGCTAAAAAAAATCATATTATCCTGAGTTGATAGTGCTAAATATGAAGTTTTTATATCCTGTTGCACCTGGACAATATACCCCACTTATGTACAACAAATGCAATAATTAATAACAAATTAATAACAAAAATTGAATCTGGGTGTGTGGAGTACTGCAGAAAACAAATCTCACCTGTTATTATCCCAAGGAAATAAGACAATTTTCACTTCTATGCAGCATTATTTGCACTCCATAAAAGAAAATCCAACTGTTTCTTAAACTTTATTTATGTATTATACACTGCCCGCCCCCAAAAAATGTCACCACTTGGATTTAACTATGCAAATAAGTAAGAGCCTCCCATTGGATAATTACTGCATGGATAATTATGTTTCAGCTGGCAACAAGTTATTTAACCATAACTGATGCAAGGAGTAGCTTCTCATTTCTTAAACAACCATGTCGGAAGACACATTCTGTGGTCGTGGAAAAGATGTTCATCTTCTTCAGAAGGGTCAAATTATTGTCATGCTTCAAGCAAAGAAAACATTTAAGGAGATTGCTGAAACTACTAAAATTGGGTTAAGAGCTGTCCAACACATTATTAAAGACTGGAAGGATAGTGGAGAACCATCATCTTCGAGGAAGAAATGTGGTCGGAAAAAAATCTTGAATGATTGTGATTATCACTTAAACGTTTGGTGAAGTCAAACCGTAAAAAAAACAACAGCAAAACTCATGGCTATGTTTAATAGTGAAAGTAAGAGCATTTCTAAGCGCACAATATGAAGGGAACTCAAGGTGTTGGGACTAAAAAGCTGTGTAGCCTTAAAAAAAACCACTTATCAGTGAGGCTAATCAGAGAAAAATGCTTCAATTTGCTAGGGAGCATAAAGATTAGACTCTGGAGCAGTGTAAGAAGGTCATGTGGTCTGATGAGTCCATATTTACCCTGTTCCAGAGTGATGGAAGAGAGGCGGATGAAGTGATGCACTTCATCATGCCTAGTGCCTACCGTACAAGCCTGTGGAGGCAGTGCTATGATCTGGGGTTGCTGCAGTTGGTCGGGTCTAGGTTCAGCAACGTTATGTGCCCAAAGAATGAGGTCAGCTGACTATCTGAATATATTGAATGACCAGGTTATTCCATCAATGGATTTTTTTCTTCCCTGATGGCACAGGCATATTCCAAGATGATAATGCCAGGATTCATCAGGCTCAAATTGTGAAGGAGTGGTTCAGGGAGCATGAGACATCATTTTCACACATGGATTGGCCACCACAGAGTCCAGACCTTAACCACAGTGAGAATCTTTGGGATGTGCTGGAGAAGATTTTGCACAGCGGTCTGACTCTCCCATCATCAATACAAGATCTTGGCAACTCTGGACGGGAATAAATGTTGTGACATTGCAGAAGCTTATCGAAACGATGCCACAGCAAATGCATGCTGTAATCAAAGCTTTTTGGACAGGCAGTGTATTTAACAGTACTATTAATGATTAACAATTAGGCAATAACAGAGGACTGAGAGCAAATAAAATAAGTAAGAAATCTATCAAGAAAGAAAATGTGTTTGTATTTCCTTTAATTATTCCTTACAGATACAAATAATTTTGGCACATGAAAATGTTATTGCTTTAAAGAATCAGAGTGATTTTTTTCTTAGAACAAATAGTCTCCCATACATTTTGCTGGCAATTTGTTAATGTCTAATGTTTTTCAACACTAAATGAAGTAGGCAGAAGGTGATTTTTTTTTTCATAGTAACAGGATGTGAGCACACTCCTACACTTTATTATGCCCATGATGACATAGTTCCATGATGATGTGCGCTCTCAGCTAGTCACACCCATGCTCAAACTGGTGTGAGGAAGCCTTAATGGATTATAAATTACAGAATGTACAAGGCTTTCTTTCTAAGGGAATGGAAAATTAGATACAGCACTGGCAGATACACCCAGTTCTTTTACACTGCCTTAATACATCCTGATATTTCAGAGAACTCACCAGCATTGAGTAGAGTCTGTACTCGGTCCAGGTACTCATTCACCTTTCCCTGAAGGTTATCCAGTTTAGACCCTGCCATGTCAGCATAGATAAGAGCTTGGGCTGCCTCCTAATGAAAAAATATTTAATCATTACTACAAATGAATTAGTAAATTATTTAATTTAACATGTCAAGTACAATGTTTTTTTTCTGTACAGAGATTTAAATTAATTTATCATGATCACAACAGGACTGTAGACCCTTCTTATCTAATACATCTCACCAAGCTCATTACCTTTGTGGACTAAATCTTGGTTTTTTGAACAGACAGAAATTCAAATCTGTGAAGGTCTGTAACCCATCAGGACCGGAGTTTAACACTCCTGAGCTATAAAGACAGGTGTGAAACAAAAGGTGGCTCTGTTCTGCACCTTCTAGGTACGGTTTGAGTCCACTTTGGAGGAAAGTCATTGCAAATCCATACAAAGTTATCCTGACCGATCACCTTTACCCCATGATGAAGCATTTCCATTCTGATCAGAGTGCTGTTTTCTAGGATGATCTCAACCCCATCCGTATTGGACAAGGGCTCAATAAATGTATGAAGTATTAAAATGGTGCACTGGTCTTCACAAAATTAACAATTAAGTCACTAAATTTAACACCTATAGATATATTTGTTTACTGGCGAATTAGACAATACATCCCACCATCAAAACACCAAATGGAGGAATATCTTTTGGCAAAAATGATGTTGTAGAGTTCCAGAGTCTTGTACTGCTGATGTGAAAGCGCATTGAAGCTGCTCTGGTGGTTTGTAGTGTAACACCTTACTCAGACATTTTGTTTCTGTTTTGATTTGTCATGTTTTATATCTGTATTCTGTTTATTGTATTCCTGTTGATATTCGTTTTATTTAACCATAAATAAAAGCCTAAAAGTAAGAAATCACATGCCGCAGCGTGCTTTAGTTCAATACGCTCAACTGACTTAGCTTGTTTGTTGACCTACTTTATTAAAACGAAAGTATGTAGCTTACCTTGTAAAAGAAGATAGCTTCATTGTATTTCCCTTTCTGGTCGTGTAACACCGCTGACTTTGCAAATTTCACAGCGTCCACTTCCAGGGCACTACAATCCATACTGAAGCTGAAGCGTCACTAGCTGACCAGCTAGTGCTAAAACTGTTATTAGCTATTGCTTCATGTTTGCTAGCTTAAGCCTTAACACAAAATACGCTACGGGGCTTTCCAGACAGCGGTGAAATATAGCTTTGTACGATTTTAAGTCACGAAAAAAATGTTATATTATTAAAGTCTGACGGTCAAAACAAGAACTTACGTCGGAGTACCCGAAACTTCCTACCTCTGCTCAACAACAAATCCCAAAAACATTCCGTTTGGTGGGCGTTTCCCGGAGCTGTAAACGTACGCCATTGGTTACATCTCAAAACGAGCTTTACTTCCTATATAAGTGCACTACATAGGGTACATAATAAAGGATTGCACGCAATTTGCTATGCACAATAGATATAAACAGAGAGGTATTTGGGATTTAACCATAGCGTGTCATTTACTAAGATGTGCGACGTCATGGGGAAATCCACGCTGCTACCGTTTTGCCCTTAATTCCATCGTAATTATGTTTTAAATATGTTATTAAAAATGCATAAAGTATAACACACACAACTTCCTGCTTATGAAAAATAGGATAGGTCTTCTACACTACAGTTTGAACCAACTAAGCAGATACAGTTTATCTATCCATCCATGCATCACAGCAAAAACAAGGAACACATTGATGGTTACTGGACATCAGTAATTTCAACGTGGTTATAAAGAAAATGTAAGCTATTGCCAAATCAGAAAAACTGGCCTAATGAAGATATGGAAGACAAATCAAAATATTTGAAAAAAAAAAAGAAAAAAAAAAGCTGCATTTATCAGGCAACAAAAATCAATACCATATTCTAGCTCAGACTTTTGTCAGTCAAGCACAGTCATATTTTCATAATAATACAGGCCACCACAGACTATATTATTTAAAAAAAACTATTTTAAAAGTCACTCCATTTATGAACATAAGCTAGGGGATGCAATGCTATAAAGGATTGGTAGTTCAGACTTCACCGTCTAGATTCATACAGCAACATTTACTTGTCACAGCAGAGCAAAACATTTACAATCATTGGATCACACTTCTCCTTGGTTGTGATATCCTTACAATTAACAGAAGCCTTCCATAATCTGTACTTTTCTTCAAATAATATCTGGGTTTGGGAGCCCTGATTCATGATCATTTTCTCAACCTTAAACAATCTTAACTTGTTTTGTTCACCTGTTTGATATGGAATTTTTATGGAACTTCCATCCATACCAGAGTGAAGTGGACACACAGATTCAGTGTTTGTGTGGGGACTTAAAATGGCATACAGCAAAGTACAGACATGTTTCAAGTGAAAACAAAGGATAAAAACTCCCAGGTGATCATTAGTTTACACACCATACATACTCTGCTCTCCAGACTGACTTCTAAAAGCTGTGCTTTTTGTTTTAGATTAGCATTCAATGCAATTATGAAACTATTTTATTATTTGACAATGCAACCTTGGATTAATTTGGAATGCCTTTTTACATACGAATCAGAATTGTTGTGCATACTTCCTCTGTACTACTTGAAAGGTTTGTTCAGTTCCATACTATACACCCTGTTCATGTATGACTGCACCCATGTGAGCAAAACACATTAAGGTCATAGACAACACCTTTTTTTGGACTGAATTCTGCCAGCAATGTGTCATCAGAGAGCTGAGGAGTATGAAGTAAATCAAAAACCTAGCAGCAAATCATTCTTAACCTGTAATCTGAAGCAATTGTGTCATGGTAAGTCAACACTATACTTGATGTAGATATTATTCGTTTGTTTGGTTTAGAAAATCCAGCACTGTGTGTACATTTTAATGAACCCCAAGGAGTCTGCAAGACTGACAAATTCATTATTTTGGCCAGCATGAGTAGCTTGGCCACTTCCCATTGCTGTCTGTGCATCTGTGCATGTTCTCATTGTTCCTGGGTTCTCCATTTTCCAAAAGCATGCCAGTAGGTGGATTTCCAACTCTGAAATGTTGAAATGTGTGTGTGTGTGTGGTGTGTGTGTGTGTGTGTGTGTGTGTGTGTGTGTGTGTGTGTGTGTGTGTGTGTGTGTGTGTGTGTGTGGTGTGTGTGTGGGGGGGGTGTGTGTGTGTGTGTGTGTGTGTGTGTGTGTGTGTGTGTGTGTGTGTGTGTGTGTGTGTCCAGATACACCACAACCCTGATCAGGATAAGGAAGTTAAGGAAAATGGCTCAGGTTCAACAAAAGACTCGTTTTAAGTGGACTGTCAAGAAAAATTACAGTCTTGCTGTGGAAATAGTGCAGAAGGTTTTGTGTATAATAAGTTATGCTGAAATTAAAAACAGATTCAAGAAATGTTATCTGGCAGGCACATTAAGAGCATTACAATAGCAGATTACAAAACCTGATTCATACAATAAAGCTCCTGACACAATGACACAGTATGAACAACCCAACAAAGCTGTTCCACTAGTATATTTTATCTCTCAGATCTCAAAAATAATTATTTCAAAATTTAACATTACTTTCTACAACATAACTTCTATACTGGAGTTTGACTTATTTCTATATGTTGGTCTGTTGAGCATTGTAGCCTTTCTATACATTGGCCCAATTTTCTTTTTACGTTTAGTATTACAAAAGAACAATAGCAACCATGATTATGATGATGATGATCATTATTATTAATATTATTATTATGAACATCATCAATAACAACAACAACAACAACAATAATAGTAATAATAATAATAATAATAATAATAATAATGAGATTTTTGGATATAATGTCCTTGTCAGACAGATGGAAAGAGGGACAAATAAGATAAAAACAGAGTGCCTCCAGCAAACAGTGGAAAAGGAACCATTTTTGCATAATTACTAACCTCACCTTTTTCCAAAGTAAAATAATTTTACTTTATTATTTCTGGGTCAATAAATAAAATACACATGAATTTCAGAACATTTCAGGCACTGTTGCTGAAATATTTCTAACTAAATTGTCCGTGAGCCATTGTAAAATACTGAGTTAACTTTAAGATTTATGGCTAGCATTGATATCTGTTTATTGATTGATTGCAAATACTGTGTATGTACCACATTATCTTATACATTTTTCACCATAGTAATTCAGGGAATATTCAGTAGGTTAGACAATTTCTGCCAACCGCCATTTTGAATTCAGATTGGCTGCATCATTTAGAGTAAAGTTAGTATAAAACCTTTATAAGTTTAATAAGTATACGTTGGACTGATTTCAGAACTGATTCAGTTCTGATTCAGCAGCAACAGAGTGACCTGTAGGATAATATTTTCAAACCAAGGCTACACCATGGTTTGAGGGGAGGTTTGAGGTTACACCAATGCTATATTATTATCACACACACTAAGATGCATGACTCTAAGAGTGTTTTTTCCTCTACAATTGTATTTCAGCAACACCACTGGAATGGATTTCTTCAACATTGGTATAAACAAGAGACTTGTGTTGGAAACTTCCCTACTTAACATATAACTCCAAACATCATTTAAGATGATTGTTTACAAGAAGTTTTTTTAATATAAAAGTTGGTCAATGGAATATAAACTTGATTAACATTAAATCATGTGAGTAATTAAAATAGCATTAATAGAATTAGATTTTAATTCATGGTCTATAAAATCTGCAATAATCAGCACTAAATAACTAAACTAAATGAGGTATAACACTAACAATTTGTGATTTATGTTAAAAGTACCTTTGCAATAGGTGGAAGTGTGAAATGCACTGAAATAAAAACATGGGTGTACTTTACCACATGTGCACTGCAGAAACTTTCTAAAATAGTTTAAACATCCCTCAATAAAATTGTGGTAAAATCAGTCCATAAAAAGTTGCATTTATATATATATATATATATATATATATATATATATATATATATATATATATATATATATATATATATATATATATATATATATATATATATATGCCTTTATCCAGTGTAGGGAGGTTGTTGTGACGGGGCTCCACCAGAGGCGGAAGTGTCCGGATCCATATGCCGAGCCGGCAGTAGGGAAAACACAGTATCAGAAATCGGGGACAGGCAATAAATTGGCAACAGGTAATCCACAGTCCAATCTAGCCATGGGGGTCACAGTCCAGTGGCTTCTGTGCCGGTCCCAAGCCCGGATAAATAGAGAGGGTTGCGTCAGGAAGGGCATCCGGCGTAAAACATTGCCAAATTTAACCATGCGAATCGTCAGTATGAATTTCATACCGGATCGGTCGAGGCCCGGGTTAACAACGACCGCCATCGACGCCGTTGACCTACAGGGCGCCGGTGGAAATTGGGCTACTGTTGGTCGAAGAAGTAGAGGAGGGAGGAGAGTGCACAGACAGAGAGAGAAGAGGAAAGGTAAGAGTGTAGGACTGAGAATAGGAACTCTGAATGTTGGCACTATGACAGGGAAAGGTAGAGAGCTGGCTGATGTGATGGAGAGAAGGAAGGTGGATATACTGTGTGTACAGGAGACCAGGTGGAAGGGTAGCAAGGCTCGTAGTATAGGAGCAGGATTCAAGCTGTTTTACTATGGTGTGGATAGTAAGAGAAATGGGGTAGGTGTGGTCCTGAAGGAGGAGTTTGTGAGGAATGTTCTGGAGGTGAAGAGAGTGTCAGACAGGGTGATGAGTCTGAAGTTAGAGATTGAAGGGGTGATGTTGAATGTTGTTAGTGGTTATGCCTCACAGGTAGGTTGTGAGTTAGAGGAGAAAGAGAGATTCTGGAGTGAATTAGATGAGGTGATGGAGAGTATTCCCACGGGTGAGAGAGTGGTGATAGGAGCGGATTTTAATGGACATGTTGGCGAGGGGAACACAGGTGATGAGGAGGTGATGGGCAAGTTTGTAGTTAAGGAAAGGAACCTTGAAGGACAGATGGTAGTGGACTTTGCTAAGAGGATGGACATGGGTGTGGTTAACACTTATTTTCAGAAGAGGGAGGAGCATAGAGTGACTTACAAGAGTGGAAGTAGGAGAACACAGGTAGACTACATCCTATGTAGAAGAGGCAATCTGAAAGAGATTAGTGACTGTAAAGTGGTAGTGGGAGAGAGTGTAGCTAGACAGCATAGGATGGTGGTGTGTAGGATGACTTTGATGGTCTGTAAGAAGAAGAGGTCAAAGATAGAGATAGAGAAGAAAACCAAGTGGTGGAAGCTGAAAAAGGAGGAATGTTGTGAGGAATTTAGACAGAAGTTGAGGCAGGCTCTGGGTGGTCAGGTAGTGCTGCCAGATGACTGGGAAACTACAGCAGAAGTGATCAGGGAGACAGGGAGAAAGGTGCTGGGTGTGTCATCTGGAAGGAGGAAAGAAGATAAGGAGATTTGGTGGTGGAATGAGGAAGTTCAGGATAGTATCCAGAGGAAGAGGTTAGCCAAGAAGAAGTGGGACATGGACAGGACTGAAGAGAATAGACAGGAATACAAGGAGTTACAGCGCAGAGTGAAGAGGGAGGTGTCTAAGGCCAAGCATAAGGCATATGACGAGTTGTACACTAGGTTAGACACTAGAGAAGGAGAGAAGGACTTGTACAGGTTAGCTAGGCAGAGGGATCGAGATGGGAAGGATGTGCAGCAAGTTAGAGTTATTAAGGATAGAGATGGAAGGGTGCTCACAAGTGAGGAGAGTGTACAGAGGAGATGGAAGGAATACTTTGAGGAGCTGATGAATGAGGAAAATGAGAGGGAAAAAAGAGTAGAAGGGGTGAACTCTGTGGAACAGAAAGTAGATAAGATTAGAAAGGATGAAGTCAGGAAGGCTTTGAAGAGGATGAAAAGTGGGAAGGCAGTTGGTCCTGATGACATCCCGGTGGAGGTCTGGAAGTGTCTGGGAGAGGCAGCAATGGAATTTTTAGCTAGTTTGTTCAACAGGGTTTTAGAGAGTGAGAGGATGCCTGAGGAATGGAGAAGAAGTGTGTTAGTGCCGATCTTTAAGAATAAGGGTGACGTGCAGAGTTGCAGTAACTATAGGGGGATAAAGTTGATGAGCCATACAATGAAGCTATGGGAAAGAGTAGTGGAAGCTAGGTTAAGGAAGGTAGTGGAAATTTGTGAGCAGCAGTATGGTTTCATGCCCAGAAAGAGCACAACAGATGCAATTTTTGCTCTGAGAATTTTGATGGAGAAGTATAGGGATGGTCAGAGGGAGTTGCACTGTGTGTTTGTAGACTTGGAGAAAGCATATGACAGGGTGCCAAGAGAAGAGCTGTGGTACTGTATGAGGAAGTCAGGAGTAGCAGAGAAGTATGTCAGAGTGGTGCAGGACATGTATGAGAGGAGCAGGACAGTGGTGAGGTGTGCTGTAGGTCAGTCAGAGGAGTTCAATGTGGAGGTGGGACTGCATCAGGGATCGGCTCTGAGCCCCTTCCTGTTTGCTATAGTGATGGACCAGTTGTCAGACAGGAGTCTCCTTGGACAATGATGTTTGCAGATGACATTGTGATCTGTAGTGAGAGCAGGGAGCAGGTGGAGGAAAACCTGGAGAGGTGGAGGTTTGCACTGGAGAGAAGAGGAATGAAGGTCAGTCGTAGTAAGACTGAGTACATGTGTGTGAATGAAAGGGAGGGAAGTGGAACATTAAGGTTACAGGGTGAAGAGGTGAAGAAGGTACAGGAGTTTAAGAACTTGGGGTCAACAGTCCAGAGTAATGGAGAGTGTGGGAAAGAGGTAAAGAAGCGAGTGCAGGCAGGTTGGAATGGGTGGAGAAAGGTGTCGGGAGTTCTGTGTGATCAGAAAATATCAGCAAGAATCAAGAAGAAGGTGTACAGGACAGTGGTGAGACCGGCCATGCTGTATGGTTTAGAGACAGTGTCACTGAGGAAGAGACAGGAGTCAGAGCTAGAGGTAGCAGAGCTGAAGATGTTGAGGTTCTCTTTGGGAGTGCCAAGATTGGACAGGATTAGGAATGAGTACATCAGAGGGACAGCTCATGTTGGACGTTTGGGGGACAAAGTTAGGGAGGCCAGATTAAGATGGTTTGGACATGTTCAGAGGAGGGACAGTGAGTATATTGGTAGGAGAATGTTGGACATGGGGCTGCCAGGCAGGAGGCAAAGAGGAAGGCCAAAGAGGAGGTATATGGATGGAATTAATGAGGATATGAAGCTAGTGGGTGCAAGTGTTGAGGATGCAGAAGATAGGGATAGGTGGAGAGAGATGATTCGCTGTGGCGACCCCTGAAGGGAAAAGCCGAAAGAAGAAGAAGAAGAAGAAGAAGAAGAAGAAGAAGAAGAAGGGTAATCCACAGTCCAAGCAATATAATCCGACAAGGGTAATCCAAAGGGGGAAACACGAAAACAGTCCAAAGTCCGAAAACCAAACAAATCAACATCCAAGAAAGAGCAAAAGAGTATCCAATACACAATCCAAGTCAAAGCCAGAAATCCGTCAGGGTAAGCGCTCGGTATTGTCATAAAGATCATTACTTCGTGTTGTGCAGGTAGTGCGCACCGTATTTAAATCCCCAGGTAAACCGGAAGTGAACTCAAAATACGGGCGAGGGCTCCCTCTCGCGGTCACCTCTAGTGCGAGTCGTGACAGTTGTCTGCTAAATCTTAGGGCTCAATCCTTTCCAACAGCTTGAGCAGATCATTTATCCATGTGTGAAACTGGATGCATTTCAAACTACATTTATTTATTTACCACATTTTTTTATTGATGTGATACGTTTCAGCCAAAACAACCGTTTCCCAAGTATCACAAAGAATATGGCCAGATTGTAATACAGATTGCAGTAACACCCAAGAGGTATTTCTTTGGAAGTGCTGTAGTTTTTCCAATAGCTAAACATCTGTTTTCAATGACCAGTGGAAGATGCTTTTATTATTTTCAGACAAACATTACAGTTTAAATGTTTTCTTTGAATATCCCAGCTGAGGAAGCTGGAGTCAGAGTGTTGGACCGGCTTTGATGCTGCACCCCAGATCAGGGAGGGTTAAAGGTCTCAATTACCCAACAGTGGCAGGCTGACAATGCTGAAGCTTGAACCCTGACCTTCCAATCAACAGCGTACACAATCTGCATTCTTATATGTGTGTGTGCACATTTCCAAATGTTACAGACATAGATACAAATATATTTACTGCTGAGCTTAAAAGTTTTGATTTATTTTGGATTTTTTTCTTAAAATGTCATTTATTTGAATTTACTTTATCAGAATTCCAGTGATTCAAACATTTACATTCATCAGGTTGACTGTCTATTTAAACAGTCTGGAAGATTGCACAGGTAATGACTTTTAAAAGCTTCTGATTGGTCAGTTATTACCATTGGGAGTTAAGAGAGTGTATGTTGCACTGTAAAAGGGCCTACCTTTAGAGACACTGCATTTCGTTGCCTAGTACCCATGTGCAATGACAATAAAGTTGAATCTAACATAATCTAATGTAATCTAATCTAATGTAATATTTTTCTTTGCTGATGAAATGGGAAAATCCATGTCAAGTCTGGTTCCTCCTTAGGAGCAATTACCAAACAACTGGTTCAAATGGTTTTATGCAAACAGAAAAGTCTTGGGAACACAATCACTGCATCATTTAGGAAAAACGAACAAATCAACTCACAGGGGTAAGTGAACTTTAATTTAGTCAAATTTTAATCTGAAGCAACATGGTAGTTTGTGGGAGGCAGCAGCATGTTGTAGGGGTATTTTGCTGGAAAAGGGACTGGTGCAGTGGTCAAAAGACAGATTGGATGAGGAAGGAGTGTTATCTAGAAATACTGAAGTTAAAACTCATGACATCAGCAGGAAAGATAAAACATGAACTCTGTCTTCCAGCAGCACAATAATTTTAAGTATACTGCTATAGTTGTAACAAAAATGAAAACAAACTGAATATTAGGGAGGACAACCGAAAGCCATGACTTTCAGCCATTACTTAACTGAAAAATCATGCCTGAGCAAGGAGGCCCAAAAAATGTCACTGAGTTATACCAGCTGTGCTAGGAGTAATGAGGAGGAAGTTTTTAAAATCTTGTGGAAGGCTAAACCTAGAGTATGAATCATGTAAAGATGACAACAATGGGTTTTAGTTACCTTGGGTTTAGACCTCAAGCTGAAGTGAACTTGGGTTCTGCAGCCGGACAATGATCCAAAACACACCAGCAAGTCCACCTCTGAATGGCTGAAGAAAAACAAAATGAAGACTTTGGAGTGGCCTAGTCAAAGTCCTGACCTCAATCCGATTGAGATGCTGTGGCATGACCTTAAAAAGGTGGTTCATGCTCGAAAACCCTCCAATGTGGCTGAATTACAACAATTCTGCAAAGATGAGTGGGCCAAAATTCCTCTACAGCGCTGTAACAGACTCATTGCAAGTTATGGAAAACGCTTGATTACAGTTGTTGCTGCTAAGGGTGGCCCAACCAGTTATTAGGCTTAGGGGGCAAATACTTTTTCACACAGGGCCATGTAGTTTTGGATTTTGTTTTCTCTTAATAAAAAAACCTTCATTTAAAAACTGCATGATGTGTTTACTTGTGTTATCTTTGACTAATATTTAAATGTGTTTGATTATCTGAAACATTAAAGTGTGACAAACATGCAAAAAAATAAGAAATCAGGAAGAGGGCCAACACTTTTTCACACCACTGTATCTGCATGCCTAAGTCCTTCACGTAAAGTTTATGCCTGCTGTTAATTATTACAGTAATAACTGGTCATTCCATATTAACCAGAACTTCTAGACTATTTGATTAAAAAAAAATAGTTGTCCACAGTAGGAGGAGGTTTTCTCTGCAAGTTTGTATCATTCCCAGAGCTCCAAAGAGTATTTCCTTGGAACTGTTGACCTTGGCTTGCTCACTGGTGGTTTAGGTACTGGTGTCTGTACTTTTTCTGTTATTATTATTATAAAACAGAATTACTGCAGAATTCAAATTAAAATAATACTATGGCTGAAAAATAGGACATAGAAAACATATGTGTAATAATAACCCAGAACTCACACCAGATGACAACTGACTACATGTAGTATTTAATTAGAATTAAGTATTCACTCTTGTGTCTGCACAGTGTGCCTGCACAATGGAAATTGTTAAAGAACACAAAAAAGCTGGCAACTATAAATTCAAATGAAATTTTTATTAGTCATACACAACCATATACAGTCCAATGTGCAGTAACATGCTTTTAAGACTGTCCTGAGACGAAAACAGAATTTACATAAATTTACTTGCATACAAGTAGATAAAGATGTAAATAGTAGATGTAAAAGTAAATAAAAATATATTATAAAGAATATAAAAGATAGATGCCAGAAAAATTATGAGGAGAAAATACTTAGGGAAATTTGGTTCTGTGGTTTGGCAGATTTGGACTGTGATGAAGATCAAGATCAACAGTTTCTACCTCTTAACACATGTTCCAACAATATGCTGTGTAGTTCTGGGCTTTCTGTATCACTCAGGGCTACCCTATTATGAATCCCTTGACACCCATGTCCTTGGGGAGAGGATTTAAATGCAGGATATGCATGGTGTCTCTCTTCACTATAATATTCGAATTGTAGAAATAATAGGAAACCTAATTGGGCCAACTGGTATACATGGGCTGAGCAAGCCTAAACCCCTTGTCTACACAACAATACAATGTTTAATTTTTGGCATTTGCTCAAGTTATTATAGACTTTGGACCAAGCACATTAGCATTACCAATGGTTGTAAGAACAAAATAGTATAAAGAAATGATGATGTGGCTGATTTCTTTCTACACCGGACCATAGATTCATGCAGCCTCTCAGTGACAGTCATATCAGGAAACTACACAAACTAAAATTCCCTTTGCACTAGGGCTAATAATTTCAGACTGCTTCACTGATGCATCTATAATACAGCAGTGAATGAGAAGGCTAAACTACAAAACTACTAACTAAAATACATTTGCAGATATCATGAACGCAATAAAGATGTATTATTATTGAGTGTTCTTGAATGTATTATTTTTCCCAAAATGTTGTTGGGCAGAGAAACTAAAATAAATAAACTAAACATACTTAAAGTAAAGTATGATAAATTGCATAATTGAAATAACAAGTAAACAAATGGCAGAGGTGAGAATTATAGCATTTCTGTTAAGAATTATAACATTTTGGGTATTCAGTATATAGAAGATAGAAATCACAAATGCATCTGCCTATCAGCCCTAAAGTGTGTGTGTACAGACACAGTCTTCAGTTTGATCGTTCTTTTTGACTTTATCAGTCCTTTATCAGCAATTCCTAAAGGCTCACAGAACAAAAATGCAGCCTTTGCCTAATAAGCCAGAACCACATTTAGACAGAAGTAAAAGAAGAAGTCCTTTTTTCACCTCAAGCCCAGGTTTGCCTGGCTTTTCTTTACGACTTTTTAGTCCAGAGACTCCACTTAGATCGTGCCATGAAACAGAAAGAAATTTGATTATATCAAAGGGATATCAAAGAGCAAATACTTTAAATGGAGAACTTACTGCTGAGCCCATTTCCCCAGCCAGACCCTAACATTCCTGAGCCCTAACTGGGCCTACATTGCCCTACAATGTGTGAAAGGAAAGCCAATCTGCATTACAAATTAAACACTACCATATAGGTTGTGTAGTGTAGAGATGCCACAAATTCACACCCTTAACACCATGTAGTCCTGTAAGTCCCCTTAGCCCATTTTCTCCTCTAAGAGCTTGAGAAATGTCATACAAATCAAAGTTAAATCTTTCAACAATATCTAAAACAATTCTGCTACACAGTTGCTTATCCATTCACTCAATATGTCAAGAAAACATCCAAAGATAATTTGCTCTTCTTTTTTTAAAGATTTCCTCCCATAGCCAAGAATAAATACTGGCATGCTAGGAAGCCCTGAGCTGCCAAAACTCCCTATGCAAGAAAGAAAGTCCAATTAAAATATTTTATACTTTTTGTTGGACGCTGAACAGAGAGCAGAAGACAGAAAGTTGTAAGTACAAGAACTGTTTCAGAACAGCATAATAGGTCAGGCTTCCAGAATAGTCATTCAGCAATCACTGATATGACCCATTTATCATGAAACAAATACCTTCACATCACAAAATTTATTGAGCCCCAGCAGTATTCCTAATAAAATGGACAGTAGGTATAGACAGACAGACAGACTATCAATGAAAGCTAGAAATTTGTACAATACATAGATTCAGTAAGCATTATATATTATCAAATTACTGCCCTAAAAGCATTATGAGAAAAAGCACTGAATTAGTTAAACCCATCAAGGCATGTGTTGGCAGGAGCTGTTTCACAGATGTTCAGCATTATGGAAGTCTGCAATTTCTTGTGCAGTTCCCTGGAAATTCTTAAGAAACCAATAAATTGTCTTGAATGTCAAATGGCAGGCATCTGACATTCTCAAGACTGTAACCTTGATTTAGTTTAACATATTATTACATCATAGTGTATTAATTAGTAGACTAGATCTTAAAGATTAGTTTAAGCCTAATTTAAGCCTTTCAGCTCATCTCAGTGGCATTCTGAAAAAATCTAAAGTTTTCACAAGAACTTTATTCATCTGTCCGATGTGCACAAAATGTTTTTTTATTTATTTATTTATTTATTTATTTATTCATTCATTTGTTTGTTTGTTTGTTTCATTTATGTAATAATAATCCACATCGTGGTCCCAAAAAATAGTGATATGCTTAGCTGCAGTTTTGTGGTTGTTTTCTACTGTGTATGTACTAAATCTGTGATTTTAACTTCAATTATTTGCAAGAATATAAAAATACTGGACCTCTGAACTTTTAACTAAATTGTCTTGCTTACTGCCATCCTCTGCACTTCAGCCATCCACCAGGAATATTGAATTATTTGGCCAAAGAATTTGTAAACCATGGGCCAATTAATAAATTATTAAATATTTAATATTTAAAGCTGTTAATTGCAAATTAATGATTGTTGCATTTAGGCAAGGGTGGTCAAGATGTATATATTTTTACAGACGGGCCGCATGCAGACCTTGATTTCTCGGGGTCTAGGGCTGCTAGCAGCACATGGGTGGCATTGATCAAGCACTCCTGACCAGCCCTGGCTTTCCAGACTCCCCCTGTGAGAAAGGCCTAATTAAATTTTATTAAATGCTCTTAAAATCATCCTTCTGTCCAGGAGCACCATGAGTGCCTGTCTCTCCTCTCTGTCCAGGAGCTCCAGGCTGCCCCTTTCAAACATAAAAAAGTTTTAATTTAAAGCACAACATTGAGCATTTTCAGTTAACTAAATTAGATTTAAAATTGCTCATTTATTTTTTTAGAAACAAAGACAAAATATTATGCTTTTAGAAAGATCTTCTTCTTCTTTCGGCTTTTCCCTTCAGGGGTCGCCACAGCGAATCATCTCTCTCCACCTATCCCTATCTTCTGCATCCTCAACACTTGCACCCACTAGCTTCATATCCTCATTAATTCCATCCATATTCCTCCTCTTTGGCCTTCTTCTTTGCCTCCTGCCTGGCAGCTCCATGTACAACATTCTCCTACCAATATACTCACTCTCCCTCCTCTGAACATGTCCAAACCATCTTAATCTGGCCTCCCTAACTTTGTCCACCTTTCTCCACCCATTCCAACCTGCCTGCACTCGCATCTTTACCTCTTTCCCACACTCTCCATTACTCTGGACTGTTGACCCCAAGTACTTAAACTCCTGTACCTTCTTCACCTCTTCACCCTGTAACCTTACTGTTCCACTTCCCTCCCTTTCATTCACAATGCTTTTAGAAAGATATTATCTTAAAATAACAACTATAATAATAATAATAATAATGAAGTTGCTTTCGGCTGCTCCCTGTCGCCACAGCAGACCGACTGGTCCGCACAACAACTTGGCACAGGTTTTATGCCAGATGCCCTTCCTGCCGCAACCCTCCCATTTTTCCGGGCCCGGGACCGGCACTGCATCCAGTGGCTGGGAATCGAACCTGGGCCTTCCACATGATAGGCGAGAAACCTACCACTGAGCCACCAATGCCTCCAATAATAATGACAATAATAATAATAATAATATATGCATGCATATGATATAAAATAATGTATTATTGCTCAGTTTTTATTATTTTAATGCTATACAAATGTGCAATTTAGACATCCAAGTAAATTAATACAAATATAAAAAAGCATCAGTATTTCTTTAATACTGTATGTGTACATCACTAAAAAAAAAAAAATCATCTGCAAACTTTAGCTGAAAAAAACCTTGGCCTGTAATAATAAAAACATGTGGAAGTTGAAAGACTGACTGAAGTTGTGAAGGAGAGGAATGCAGATATTCTAATAAGGAGGCAAAGGAGAGAAGATAAAGCAGAAATATCTGAAATTAACTTGAAGTAAAATGTGGTAAAGAAGGTGCAAGATCAATAAATGAGCTGTCATTCTCTTGCCTCCAAATAATCCTAACACTTGATATACTTAACAACTACAGATCCAGCCCACCACTTGATTGAAAATAAAAAGGTTTTTTGTAACCTATTCTCTACATAATCGAGGACCATCACTGTTATTTGTTCAACACTTTAAATATTGAACACCATAATCACAATAAACAACATGCAAATTCTGCTCGCAAAATTGTTCAGCTTAGGAAACTAAACATCTCCTAACCAGTTCTCTCTCATTGATACAGATGAAACGGTGGAGTAAATGTGTGTGTGGAGGAGTTGCTTTAATAAGGTCCCGGCAATTTCCAAAGAAATTCTGATTCATCCCATCTGCTCTCCTGCAAACACTCTTGACCAACCCCTCTGATCCTACACAAAAACACTTTTTTACAATGATTTTGTTGATTCTATTTCAAAAACACTAACCTGATTAAAGTCACTGAAGATAAAGGAATGTGGTAAAAGTGTGTAGTGCCATGTTTTGACCCAGGACAATCCCACTTTAATAAATGTAGCCTTATTTTGCTGCTACATTGCACCATTGATCCTGCCAACCCATGAATTTTCCCAAAATCAACAGGAAAAAGATCCTGCTACATTATAACAAACACCACAGGCCATCTACACAGTGTGGTGTCTCTCTCATCAAGCTATCTAAGATAAGCTAAAGCCTCTAGCCCCAACTTTGCCAACCTTCTTGCTGAAAATGTTCAAGAATGAATATAAATAATAATTATTTGCAATATGCTTACAGTAATATGCAATAGGCCAATTTATTTAACTTGCTGTTGTGTATGTTCAATGTGCTACACTGTCAATCACAATGTGGCAATTAAATATCGATGCTTGTTGACATAAATTTGTAAGTGCTGCATTCAATATTTTGTATAGTATTACGTTTATGTTGAATCTGGTAATGTGGTGGAAAACAGTACCTTCTGAAGACAATCTCCAGAAGAGCTCCCGCGACCAAAGTGTTACAGCAAATTAAATAATTCACTGCACAGGGCTACTGATGTGCGACTGGTTACCGGTAAACAAAGAACTTCTTGCTTTTTGGTCAAATAAATATGAAACTAACATGAATTATCACAAATGATTACATGATTAACAGAATTATACACATACAATGTAAATCTAATTAACCATGTGTGAGAATGTGAGAATTACAGCATTTAAAATTCAGGACACAAGCTTATTAATAAATAAAAAGACATGACAGCAACTTCACATCTCCCAGGTGTCTCAAATCAGTCCAGACAGAGTCGGCCTCCCTCTATGCCTTAAATCAAACCTACAACGATTCCTTGCTGCTTTCTCATACATAAGCTTAAATAACAACATGCAAACACACTAGACTTAAAAAATGTGTGACTACAGACTAAAATGAAAGATTAAATAATGATTATAAAGAAATGATTAATAGATAAATGATTAACTTAATAAAAAGTATGAAATTAAATAATTTTCCATAGCAAATAAAACGTTTGTGTACATTTGATTCTGATAATGATTTTGATTCTTTTTAATTGATAACTTTGTTTAAATCAGACCATCTAATCTTATTTATGCCCCGGCAAATCCACCATGCCATGCTCCCCCTATAAAAGAAACAGATAGAGAGAAAACTGAATTTATTATTGTTTTGTGCTACATTACATTATTAACACTAAGGCTCAATGTTCATTCAGTGTTCCTAGCAGGCCAGTGCTGTTCTTTAAATGATGAAAAATGAAAAGCATAGTTCAGGTAAACTTTGTTTTTTTTTTCTTTTCATTAAGCAAGAATCTCAATAATAGTAAGAAGCCATACTTATGTTATGTTTGGGTAGCATTGCTGCAATGAGATCTAACACCATGTTAGTTATATTCTTCTGGTCCACTTTCTCTAATGTTCCACTGTTCCTGTACTGTGCGTGTAACTTGAGCCAGTAGAATCAGGAGAAAGCCCATCTAATCTTCCTGTTAGAGCCAAGGATGCCATGTCTTTATGTCTTAGCCAAAAACCACGACTATCTTGTCCATCTGTTCCTGTTGTACCTTTCTCCCCTTACAGCAACAACAACAACAACAGCTGTTATAACTTTCCAGATGGAGTGGTATGTATATAAAAGAAAATAAAAACAGGGTTTGATCAGTTACCTGTTAAAAAGAGTAGCTGAGATACAAACCTTTTGCCCAGATGGACCTCTTGGGCCCTCTTTAAACAAACATACAAACCCAAAAGTAATTGAAAACATCAAGACATTTAAAAATTATATCCTATTAGTACTATAAATTATATTGGTACTATTATATTATATTCAAATAAACAGAGTCAATATGTCACCATGTGTCTTGGTCACCAAATGCTTCCTGAAACGAAAAAAATATATATAAATATTCTAGCACTACTTTCAAGCAAGTTATCACCATGTAGTCTGTCAAAAAAGCAAGGCAAATAAAAAAGCAAGTTTATTAATTAACATGTAACCATGTAAGCAACATGTAAACTGGACATTTTCCCTATAATTCAGATGAAACAAAGTCTTCAGTAAACATCTTGGCCAGAATCAATGAAGTGGAAGAGGAAGAAAGGAGGCAGCATTATCTAACAATGGTGTGTGTTCTGGTGTGCACTAGTAAAAGAAAAAAAAAAATCACTTTTTCATCAATACTTCATGTGTCAAAATCACATAGTGGTCCATCAGGGCATAGCCACGCCATCCATGACATCATGGACTTCCAACTATCCCTTGCTTTCTTGCAGGCCCCTGTGAGGAGAAAACATACCATCCTTCATACTTTGTGAAAAACCATTTACATTTATCAAAAGCAAAAAAGAAGTTTATCAAGTGCTCCTAAAATAGAACCTGAAACTAACCAAAGTCAGGTCTAACTGTAAGCAACAGTAATATACGCACATCAGGTTTCACTTTATGTTAGACCACATGTGTTGGTAGTCTGACATTTCTGTCCCATTTGCTTCCAATCAATTTGTTTATTCCAAGAATGAGCCTACATGTTGAAGCCACAGGCCAGATAGTGAATATTCAGGACATGTAATCAAACTAAGCTCAACAAAATTGCTGGCCATTGCTTTATCTGTATAAAGAGTAGCATTCCCATAGCCACACACACACACAAATTTCTTATAGGAATGAATTTGCAAGGACATAATACACTAGCAGAAAGTCAGACAAGCAGCGAAATGTAGCCCCATATGTGTTATTGATGGTCTGGGATTTGGGTCAGTGTTAGCTCACCCACTCACTGAGACACATACAAATTTGTCAGTGAGTTCTATACTGGACCCATATATCAACAAATGTGAGCCACTAGTGAAGTGATGTAGACCACCATCCTACAACAAGTAATCATAACAAGTAAATGAAGTAATCATAATATTAATGAAGGTCACACAGTAAACTTCACAGAAACATGTTGTGTTATATGTTGTGCAACCCTGGATGAGTATCAGCGTTGGAGTGACTGTAAGAGCAGACATGACATCTGGAGAATGCAATTCTATCAAGTTCAAGTAAGCCAATGACTTTATATACTTTGATTTAAAGAGAACATATGCAGAAAAAGTTAAAAAGTTAGAGAGAAGAGAAAGGTATACATAACAAATCACAATCAAATCATGGCAATCCTGCATTGCAAAAGTATCACAAAAATTCACCATCTTCTTAAAATTTCAGTGCCATACAAAATGGTACCAATTAAAAACTATGTATAAAACATTGCAGTAGAACTATGAGCTAACAGCTTTATGAACAGCTATGAGCCATAACTAATAAAAGCCAGTAGATAGAGTTCAAAAATTGTCAATCTGTCCCTGGAAAGGAGAAAGAGATTGTGTGTGTTGGGTGAGATGGTACTTATTTGCACTCATATGAACACTGGAAATTAACAAAATATATAACGCTAATAGATCAATATAGTGTTGTTTCAACTCTAACCTTTCAACCCAAAATCCGATCAGATTCTGTTGACTTTGCATGCTACCAGTATTCTACCAGGTTCTATCTGGCATTTTGCTTGAAAATGGGTTAACCAAATAAACTTATCACTGGGTGACTATTTTCTTATATTTTTATTTTTCAAAGATTTTGGTCTTTGATTTGAAAAAAATAAGTTGTACCTCCAAACTCAGAGGTGCATCACCATCCAGGATTAATATAGAATACAAGCCACATAGGTGGTTTTGACCAATAAAATCTGCCTTCTGTTTACAGATTCACAAAGAACAACAGACCTAAAGTTGCAGGATTGAGAGCTAGACGAGAAAGTAACTTTTAACTGTATATGCAAAACATGTGTCCTGTGAAAGATACAGAATACACAAAACAGATACAGTACAGGTGTTCTGTAATCTCTTATTTTACAACTGTAGCACCCAGTGTGTGTGTGTGTGTGTGTGTGTGTGTGTGTGTGTGTGTGTGTGTGTGTGTGTGTGTGTGTGTGTGTAAATGAAGACTGAAAAGGCAGGCAAGTTTTAACAGTTTCTGTTTTTTTTCTTGTTGTTTTATTTTTTTGATTAACCTGAATGATTTCCAGCATGCTTCCCATAATCCCACAGCAAAAGGCCAACAGATTGCCACTTATCTCATGTGCAAGTTCAAACTCAAGTTCAAGTGTGTGTGAATGTGTCTGTGAGCTTTAGAGTTCACATCTCTACTGACAGAAACAACAATAACCATATAAGTAGGTTGCTGGTTAATAACACACAATCACTAGTTGCATGCCAATTCAACCTACCTCCTGTTCTGATCATAGCCAACACTCGACTGTGCCTCTCCTTGCCACAACAATGATAACATAAGATACCTTTAATATAACAAGATTTCATCTGGAGCAAGCCAACAGATGGCATCAGAGTAATGACAGAAGATGGTTTAGCATTAGGTTGTGGAGAGGTATCAAATAATTTAAAAAAATAAATGTACAGTTGTAAATGTAAGTGTAGTATACAAATTATTAGACAGAATGATTATTCACATTATTGCACTCAGAAAGGTTGAATTGCACTTGAAAGATAATAGTAGATTAGACACATGTCCAGAATGTTATTATGTTTGATGTCCATGGTGGTGTATTGCAGAGTAATGTGAGGTGCTACTTTGTTGTAGAGGAGTAGTCAGGTTGTTATTATGACTCCATGTCTCCAAGTTCTTGACTTCTGCCCTGTAGACTGTTGTTGTTAGAAAGGTCCAGGAGGGTCATGCTATGAGAACTCTGCAATTATGTGAAGAGAGAGTATAATATATTTATAAACTTAACATAAAGAATAAACTTTAGTTAATACCATTCATTAATTGTTTAGTGAGATTATCAGATTACATGAAAACAGAAAGAACCTTGTTTTGTTTTGTGAGC
The DNA here is from genome assembly GCA_033459395.1 of Hemibagrus guttatus. NCBI lineage: Eukaryota > Metazoa > Chordata > Actinopteri > Siluriformes > Bagridae > Hemibagrus > Hemibagrus guttatus. The sequence continues at coordinate 12,590,166 of JAUCMX010000003.1, forward strand.
AATACTGCTGTGAGCTCTTGTGAGCTCAGTGTTTTTCTTGAACAGGAACATGCAAAAAAAACAAAACAAAACAAAAAAAATATTTAGTTGCTAACAGTTACTGGCTACCAACTTAGGGATTCTGAGGATATAAATTGTGGAGCCAGCCAGCCAGCAAGTTCAACCCAGGGCTTGCCTCCAGGGTAATTACTCCAACAGCTTTAGTTCCAGCTAAGCCATATGGAATCTATTATATCTATTTACATGTTGTACCTACACAAAAATTTGTACATTGATATTAGTTGGCAGGTTAAATTCACACATAAACAGATTGTAACTCCTGTCTCCAATCATCCTCCAATCACCTCATTCTAGGTTCATATATGTTTTTCTGCTGGACCACAGGACCCTAGGCAACAACTTGAAAATGCGCCTTCACCAACATTATTTAATGTTTAAATGCAAATAAAGAGTGTTAAAGCATCTATATACACAATGAAATTCTTATGCTAATGCATAAATTGCTGTAATGATTTATGTTATAATAAATAAACAAAGTCATTCCTTCACCAATCTATCAGTTAATAAGTTAATAAAAAATGCAACTTTTATTATTACTGAGACACCTCTAACTGTTATGAAGTTGAAGAATGAATGAATGGATGGATGGATGGATGGATGGATGGATGGATGAATGACAAGTTCATTCATATGCCATATGCACCTCTTCGCTGCGTGGGGGCACGACGGCAGCCGAGGGGGTCGTCTGGGCAGGTGAATGTTGCTGTAGTTCATGGGCGGCCTGCAGAGCAGCCAATTGTTCTCTGTAGGCACGGATCATAGCTCCCTGGTGTGCTACCACCTCCTGAAGATGCAATATAGGAAACCAAAGGCAGGCGAACAAGGGTCCAAAACCGGAAAAACAACACACTAGGCTGAACAAAACCAAAACACTAACCAGAAATCGGAAAAGACTAAAGATAAGCACGGGTCATACACTGTAAACTCCAAAAGTTCAGCTCAGGTAGCAAACGGCTCGATAAATTCACTAGGAACAATACTTCGCATCTGAAGGTTGTGTGAACATTCCTTAAATGTTCATAAACCCGGAAGTGTTCCTTCACTGATAGACTCGGGCGAGGGCTCCCTCTGGCAGCATGACACCGGTGGCGATATTACATCTAGTTAACAAGTAGAAAACAATATAGACAATAACTGCAGGCCCTTTATTATCCAGATTATCCAGTGACTAACATGACTGAATGGTGACAAGAGTACCATTAATGAAGTTCATAACTTTACAAATCTCAAAATATTGACTTGAATAAATAATATTTATTAATACATACTATTAAATCTAACAATCTAGCCATGGGGGTCACAGTCCAGTGACTTCTGTGCCGGTCCCAAGCCCGGATAAATAGAGAGGGTTGCGTCAGGAAGGGCATCCGGCGTAAAACATTGCCAAATTTAACCATGCGAATCGTCAGTACGAATTTCATACCGGATCGGTCGAGGCCCGGGTTAACAACGACCGCCATCGGCACCGTTGACCTACAGGGCGCCGGTGGAAATTGGGCTACTGTTGGTCGAAGAAGTAGAGGAGGGAGGAGAGTGCACAGACAGAGAGAGAAGAGGAAAGGTAAGAGTGTAGGACTGAGAATAGGAACTCTGAATGTTGGTACTAAGACAGGGAAAGGTAGAGAGCTGGCTGATGTGATGGAGAGAAGGAAGGTGGATATACTGTGTGTACAGGAGACCAGGTGGAAGGGTAGCAAGGCTCGTAGTATAGGAGCAGGATTCAAGCTGTTTTATTATGGTGTGGATAGTAAGAGAAATGGTGTAGGTGTGGTCCTGAAGGAGGAGTTTGTGAGGAATGTCCTGGAGGTGAAGAGAGTGTCAGACAGGGTGATGAGTCTGAAGTTCGAGATTGAAGGGGTGATGTTGAATGTTGTTAGTGGTTATGCCCCACAGGTAGGTTGTGAGTTAGAGGAGAAAGAGAGATTCTGGACTGAATTAGATGAGGTGATGGAGAGTATTCCCACGGGTGAGAGAGTGGTGATAGGAGCGGATTTTAATGGACATGTTGGTGAGGGGAACACAGGTGATGAGGAGGTGATGGGCAAGTTTGGAGTTAAGGAAAGGAACCTAGAAGGACAGATGGTAGTGGACTTTGCTAAGAGGATGGACATGGGTGTGGTTAACACTTATTTTCAGAAGAGGGAGGAGCATAGAGTGACTTACAAGAGTGGAGGTAGGAGAACACAGGTAGACTACATCCTATGTAGAAGAGGCAATCTGAAAGAGATTAGTGACTGTAAAGTGGTAGTGGGAGAGAGTGTAGCCAGACAGCATAGGATGGTGGTGTGTAGGATGACTTTGATGGTCTGTAAGACGAAGAGGTAGATAGAGATAGAGATAGAGATAGATAGAGATAGAGATAGAGATAGAGAAGAAAACCAAGTGGTGGAAGCTGAAAAAGGAGGAATGTTGTGAGGAATTTAGACAGAAGTTGAGGCAGGCTCTGGGTGGGCAGGTAGTGCTGCCAGATGACTGGGAAACTACAGCAGAAGTGATCAGGGAGACAGGAAGAAAGGTGCTGGGTGTGTCATCTGGAAGGAGGAAAGAAGATAAGGAGATTTGGTGGTGGAATGAGGAAGTTCAGGATAGTATCCAGAGGAAGAGGTTAGCCAAGAAGAAGTGGGACATGGACAGGACTGAAGAGAATAGACAGGAATACAAGGAGTTACAGCGCAGAGTGAAGAGGGAGGTGTCTAAGGCCAAGCAGAAGGCATATGACGAGTTGTACACTAGGTTAGACACTAGAGAAGGAGAGAAGGACTTGTACAGGTTAGCTAGGCAGAGGGATCGAGATGGGAAGGATGTGCAGCAAGTTAGAGTTATTAAGGATAGAGATGGAAGGGTGCTCACAAGTGAGGAGAGTGTACAGAGGAGATGGAAGGAGTACTTTGAGGAGCTGATGAATGAGGAAAATGAGAGGGAAAAAAGAGTAGAAGGGGTGAACTCTGTGGAACAGAAAGTAGTTAAGATTAGAAAGGATGAAGTCAGGAAGGCTTTGAAGAGGATGAAAAGGGGAAAGGCAGTTGGTCCTGACTACATCCCGGTGGAGGTCTGGAAGTGTCTAGGAGAGGCAGCAGTGGAATTTTTAACTAGTTTGTTCAACAGGGTTTTAGAGAGTGAGAGGATGCCTGAGGAATGGAGAAGAAGTGTGTTAGTGCCGATCTTTAAGAATAAGGGTGACGTGCAGAATTGCAGCAACTATAGAGGGATAAAGTTGATGAGCCATACAATGAAGCTATGGGAAAGAGTAGTGGAAGCTAGGTTAAGGAAGGTAGTGGAAATTTGTGAGCAGCAGTATGGCTTCATGCCCAGAAAGAGCACAACAGATGCAATTTTTGCTCTGAGAATTTTGATGGAGAAGTATAGGGATGGTCAGAGGGAGTTGCACTGTGTGTTTGTAGACTTGGAGAAAGCATATGACAGGGTGCCAAGAGAAGAGCTGTGGTACTGTATGAGGAAGTCAGGAGTAGCAGAGAAGTATGTCAGAGTGGTGCAGGACATGTATGAGAGGAGCAGGACAGTGGTGAGGTGTGCTGTAGGTCAGACAGAGGAGTTCAAAGTGGAGGTGGGACTGCATCAGGGATCGGCTCTGAGCCCCTTCCTGTTTGCTATGCTGATGGACCAGTTGTCAGAGGAGGTCAGACAGGAGTCTCCTTGGACAATGATGTTTGCAGATGACATTGTGATTTTTTTTTTTTTTTTTTTCCCCCCCCCCCCCCCCCCCCCCCCCCCCCCCCCCCCCCCCCCCCCCCCCCCCCCCCCCCCCCCCCCCCCCCCCCCCCCCCCCCCCCCCCCCCCCCCCCCCCCCCCCCCCCCCCCCCCCCCCCCCCCCCCCCCCCCCCCCCCCCCCCCCCCCCCCCCCCCCCCCCCCCCCCCCCCCCCCCCCCCCCCCCCCCCCCCCCCCCCCCCCCCCCCCCCCCCCCCCCCCCCCCCCCCCCCCCCCCCCCCCCCCCCCCCCCCCCCCCCCCCCCCCCCCCCCCCCCCCCCCCCCCCCCCCCCCCCCCCCCCCCCCCCCCCCCCCCCCCCCCCCCCCCCCCCCCCCCCCCCCCCCCCCCCCCCCCCCCCCCCCCCCCCCCCCCCCCCCCCCCCCCCCCCCCCCCCCCCCCCCCCCCCCCCCCCCCCCCCCCCCCCCCCCCCCCCCCCCCCCCCCCCCCCCCCCCCCCCCCCCCCCCCCCCCCCCCCCCCCCCCCCCCCCCCCCCCCCCCCCCCCCCCCCCCCCCCCCCCCCCCCCCCCCCCCCCCCCCCCCCCCCCCCCCCCCCCCCCCCCCCCCCCCCCCCCCCCCCCCCCCCCCCCCCCCCCCCCCCCCCCCCCCCCCCCCCCCCCCCCCCCCCCCCCCCCCCCCCCCCCCCCCCCCCCCCCCCCCCCCCCCCCCCCCCCCTCTTCGCTGCGTGGGGGCACGACGGCAGCCGAGGGGGTCGTCTGGGCAGGTGAATGTTGCTGTAGTTCATGGGCGGCCTGCAGAGCAGCCAATTGTTCTCTGTAGGCACGGATCATAGCTCCCTGGTGTGCTACCACCTCCTGAAGATGCAATATAGGAAACCAAAGGCAGGCGAACAAGGGTCCAAAACCGGAAAAACAACACACTAGGCTGAACAAAACCAAAACACTAACCAGAAATCGGAAAAGACTAAAGATAAGCACGGGTCATACACTGTAAACTCCAAAAGTTCAGCTCAGGTAGCAAACGGCTCGATAAATTCACTAGGAACAATACTTCGCATCTGAAGGTTGTGTGAACATTCCTTAAATGTTCATAAACCCGGAAGTGTTCCTTCACTGATAGACTCGGGCGAGGGCTCCCTCTGGCAGCATGACACCGGTGGCGATATTACATCTAGTTAACAAGTAGAAAACAATATAGACAATAACTGCAGGCCCTTTATTATCCAGATTATCCAGTGACTAACATGACTGAATGGTGACAAGAGTACCATTAATGAAGTTCATAACTTTACAAATCTCAAAATATTGACTTGAATAAATAATATTTATTAATACATACTATTAAATCTAACAATCTAGCCATGGGGGTCACAGTCCAGTGACTTCTGTGCCGGTCCCAAGCCCGGATAAATAGAGAGGGTTGCGTCAGGAAGGGCATCCGGCGTAAAACATTGCCAAATTTAACCATGCGAATCGTCAGTACGAATTTCATACCGGATCGGTCGAGGCCCGGGTTAACAACGACCGCCATCGGCACCGTTGACCTACAGGGCGCCGGTGGAAATTGGGCTACTGTTGGTCGAAGAAGTAGAGGAGGGAGGAGAGTGCACAGACAGAGAGAGAAGAGGAAAGGTAAGAGTGTAGGACTGAGAATAGGAACTCTGAATGTTGGTACTAAGACAGGGAAAGGTAGAGAGCTGGCTGATGTGATGGAGAGAAGGAAGGTGGATATACTGTGTGTACAGGAGACCAGGTGGAAGGGTAGCAAGGCTCGTAGTATAGGAGCAGGATTCAAGCTGTTTTATTATGGTGTGGATAGTAAGAGAAATGGTGTAGGTGTGGTCCTGAAGGAGGAGTTTGTGAGGAATGTCCTGGAGGTGAAGAGAGTGTCAGACAGGGTGATGAGTCTGAAGTTCGAGATTGAAGGGGTGATGTTGAATGTTGTTAGTGGTTATGCCCCACAGGTAGGTTGTGAGTTAGAGGAGAAAGAGAGATTCTGGACTGAATTAGATGAGGTGATGGAGAGTATTCCCACGGGTGAGAGAGTGGTGATAGGAGCGGATTTTAATGGACATGTTGGTGAGGGGAACACAGGTGATGAGGAGGTGATGGGCAAGTTTGGAGTTAAGGAAAGGAACCTAGAAGGACAGATGGTAGTGGACTTTGCTAAGAGGATGGACATGGGTGTGGTTAACACTTATTTTCAGAAGAGGGAGGAGCATAGAGTGACTTACAAGAGTGGAGGTAGGAGAACACAGGTAGACTACATCCTATGTAGAAGAGGCAATCTGAAAGAGATTAGTGACTGTAAAGTGGTAGTGGGAGAGAGTGTAGCCAGACAGCATAGGATGGTGGTGTGTAGGATGACTTTGATGGTCTGTAAGACGAAGAGGTAGATAGAGATAGAGATAGAGATAGATAGAGATAGAGATAGAGATAGAGAAGAAAACCAAGTGGTGGAAGCTGAAAAAGGAGGAATGTTGTGAGGAATTTAGACAGAAGTTGAGGCAGGCTCTGGGTGGGCAGGTAGTGCTGCCAGATGACTGGGAAACTACAGCAGAAGTGATCAGGGAGACAGGAAGAAAGGTGCTGGGTGTGTCATCTGGAAGGAGGAAAGAAGATAAGGAGATTTGGTGGTGGAATGAGGAAGTTCAGGATAGTATCCAGAGGAAGAGGTTAGCCAAGAAGAAGTGGGACATGGACAGGACTGAAGAGAATAGACAGGAATACAAGGAGTTACAGCGCAGAGTGAAGAGGGAGGTGTCTAAGGCCAAGCAGAAGGCATATGACGAGTTGTACACTAGGTTAGACACTAGAGAAGGAGAGAAGGACTTGTACAGGTTAGCTAGGCAGAGGGATCGAGATGGGAAGGATGTGCAGCAAGTTAGAGTTATTAAGGATAGAGATGGAAGGGTGCTCACAAGTGAGGAGAGTGTACAGAGGAGATGGAAGGAGTACTTTGAGGAGCTGATGAATGAGGAAAATGAGAGGGAAAAAAGAGTAGAAGGGGTGAACTCTGTGGAACAGAAAGTAGTTAAGATTAGAAAGGATGAAGTCAGGAAGGCTTTGAAGAGGATGAAAAGGGGAAAGGCAGTTGGTCCTGACTACATCCCGGTGGAGGTCTGGAAGTGTCTAGGAGAGGCAGCAGTGGAATTTTTAACTAGTTTGTTCAACAGGGTTTTAGAGAGTGAGAGGATGCCTGAGGAATGGAGAAGAAGTGTGTTAGTGCCGATCTTTAAGAATAAGGGTGACGTGCAGAATTGCAGCAACTATAGAGGGATAAAGTTGATGAGCCATACAATGAAGCTATGGGAAAGAGTAGTGGAAGCTAGGTTAAGGAAGGTAGTGGAAATTTGTGAGCAGCAGTATGGCTTCATGCCCAGAAAGAGCACAACAGATGCAATTTTTGCTCTGAGAATTTTGATGGAGAAGTATAGGGATGGTCAGAGGGAGTTGCACTGTGTGTTTGTAGACTTGGAGAAAGCATATGACAGGGTGCCAAGAGAAGAGCTGTGGTACTGTATGAGGAAGTCAGGAGTAGCAGAGAAGTATGTCAGAGTGGTGCAGGACATGTATGAGAGGAGCAGGACAGTGGTGAGGTGTGCTGTAGGTCAGACAGAGGAGTTCAAAGTGGAGGTGGGACTGCATCAGGGATCGGCTCTGAGCCCCTTCCTGTTTGCTATGCTGATGGACCAGTTGTCAGAGGAGGTCAGACAGGAGTCTCCTTGGACAATGATGTTTGCAGATGACATTGTGATCTGTAGTGAGAGCAGGGAGCAGGTGGAGGAAAACCTGGAGAGGTGGAGGTTTGCGCTGGAGAGAAGAGGAATGAAAGTCAGTCGTAGTAAGACTGAGTACATGTGTGTGAATGAAAGGGAGGGAAGTGGAACAGTAAGGTTACAGGGTGAAGAGGTGAAGAAGGTACAGGAGTTTAAGTACTTGGGGTCAACAGTCCAGAGTAATGGAGAGTGTGGGAAAGAAGTAAAGAAGCGAGTGCAGGCAGGTTGGAATGGGTGGAGAAAGGTGTCAGGAGTTCTGTGTGATAGGAAAATATCAGCGAGAATCAAGGGGAAGGTGTACAGGACAGTGGTGAGACCGGCCATGCTGTATGATTTAGAGACACTGTCACTGAGGAAGAGACAGGAGTCAGAGCTAGAGGTAGCCGAGCTGAAGATGTTGAGGTTCTCATTGGGAGTGACAAGATTGGACAGGATTAGGAACGAGTACATCAGAGGGACAGCTCATGTTGGACGTTTGGGGGACAAAGTTAGGCAGGCCAGATTAAGATGGTTTGGACATGTTCAGAGGAGGGAGAGTGAGTATATTGGTAGGAGGATGTTGGACATGGAGCTGCCAGGCAGGAGGCAAAGAGGAAGGCCAAAGAGGAGGTATATGGATGGAATTAATGAGGATATGAAGCTAGTGGGTGCAAGTGTTGAGGATGCAGAAGATAGGGTTAGGTGGAGAGAGATGATTCGCTGTGGCATCCCCTGAAGGGAAAAGCCGAAAGAAGAAGAAGAAGAAGAAGTGCGGGTATGTCTCAACTTTGCAGTGTAATAGTGCTGCAATATAGGCACACTCTTCAGTGAGGACACTGAACATGTTTAGGTGTTAGGATGGTGTAGAACAATCTTGATCAGTGGTATCCAATCTTATCCACAAAGGGCTGGTGTGGGTGCAGGTTTTCATTCTAACCAAACAGAAGCCACACCTGAGCCTATTGAAAGCTAAGATCAGTTGATTAAACAGGTGGAATCAGGTGTGGCTCCTGCTCGATTGGAATGAAAACCTGCACCCTCACCGGACCTTTGTGGAGAAGATCAGACATCCCTGATCTTGATGATCATGGTGTTTATTGGATCTACCTTGCTGTTTTCTTCACTTTGCAGTGCATGATATGTTATGATATATATATATATATAGAATGAAGAAGTTGCTTTCGGCTGATCCCTGTTCGGGGTCGCCACAGCGGACCAACTGGTCCGCACAACAACTTGGCAAGTGTTTTACGCCGGATGCCCTTTCTGACGCAACCCTCCCATTTTTCCGGGCTTGGGACCAGCACTGTATCCAGTGGGCATCCGGTGTAAAACATGCAGATCAAATAATCAACTCTGCTGGCATCGAACAGACGAAAGAACAACCCTTTCCTAATACATCTTAAAATGTCCTCTCCTTGATAGCAGAGGCTTTGGCATCTCACACAGGGTGTTCCTACCTTCATTTACATCATGACCCTGACTATAAAGCAGTAACTGAAAATGAATGAATGACATAACACATTTTTGTTTTTAAATCTCATTATTATCAACCTATTTGTTTTTTTTATATGTATTGGAGCAGAGGACCCACATTCTTTTGAGGCAATTTAGAGTTCACCTTTCTGTAGCATTTAACACACAGTTCAGTCTATCATGGTCTTCATGAACTGATTTTCTGTGGAAGAGTTGTTTTCCCCATTTGGTATAAGCTCTTTGTTATTCATTAATGTTTCTGACAACTTTTACTCTTACCAGATGTTGATTTAAATTACTGGGATCTAATTACACAAATTTCATCAACATCCTGATTTTATCAACATCAGCTCCATTCAAACAATAATCTTGTATTCAAGTATATTAAGTCCCAAAAATGCATTTTTCTTTTATCTGTAAATCATATAAAACTGCCTTACAGTAATGGCCTGTTGAATATACTGTAGCATGTTTCACCAATTCCTTGATTATTTCTCTTGTTTAACTGCACAAGCATACTATATGCACATAATTAAAGAGGAGAAAACTATTACTGATTGGTTTAATGCTTAAAGCCTCTTTCAGCATGGTAGCAATTACATAGACCAGGGTTTCCACAATGTCACAATATATTGCAGAGTGTATTTTTTACAGTATATTTTGAGCAACAGGTGACAAAAACATGGTCTGACTGCAGCAGATTTTTTTGTAAGTTTGAGTGCTGTGTCTGTTTACTTTAAAAAGCTACACTGGTGTTTTATTGCACTATAATTGAACTGTCCACTATCAGGCCAATTTTGATGTACTGCATGCTAACAAGCATACTTTTCACAGCCATGTGATACTAGGTTTAACTTTCTGAAGGGAGTGGGATTTATAAGCCTCCTTCACTGTGGGTCAGCCAAAAAGAATAATTTGCTCAGTGTGGAAGAAACTTTTCATGCTGATGTGATAATGGTTATCAAAGCCAAGTAATGCTTGGTTTCAGTCTGTAGAGAGGACGGTAGTCTTTAACCAGCCTTTGTTAAATCTTTAAATCATTAAAACAACTGTTCATGGAAATATATTTCAACACACACACACACACACACACACAGTGAAGGAGCTGCTGAAACTGCAAATTAGTATTGGTTGATCTTGAAACCTGAAATTATATTATTCATTTATTCATTGTCTACCGCTTATCTGATCTATTCTCGGGTCACGAGGAGCCTGTGCCTATCTCAGGCGTCATTGGGCATCAAGGCAGGATACACCCTGGACGGAGTGCCAACCCATCGCAGGGCACACACACACTCTCATTCACTCACGCAATCACACACTACAGACAATTTAGAGATGCCAATCAACCTACAATGCATGTCTTTGGACTGGGGGAGGAAACTGGAGTACCCGGAGGAAACCCCCGAGGCACGGGGAGAACATGCAAACTCCACACACACGGCGGAGGCAGGAATCGAACCCCCAACCCTGGAGGTGTGAGGCAAATGTGCTAACTACTAAGCCACTGTGCTCCCCTGAAATTATATTAATTAATGCATAAATAATATTAATTGTGATCTTTCATAAATGTTTCTTTCAGTGTTCAGCTACAGTGAAAGTGCATAAATCTTTTATGCTGGAAGGGTTTAATTCACTGTTAGTGATCAATGGCTTTAGCTCTGAAACAATGGAACATTTTGGACTTCTGGAACATATCATTGTAAAACAATTTGAAGCCAATTTCATTCCGTCTTGTGCACAGTTCCAGAGAACCCATACACTAGTTTCAAGGCTTCACAAGAACTTATAACATGATTCATTTTGTCTTTTGCCTGCATCATATGTGTAACGATTCCCATGCTCTTCACATTAATACACATTGAAACCAAACTTCCAATACTGCTCCTAAAGAAAACTCAGATACTTCTTTTCACTTTTAAAAGCTTGAATGATTTAATAAACAATAAACTGGTTATACCCCCTAAAGCATATTTAGTGTGTTCCATCACTGTGTTAATCAAATGAGAAATAATGAGTTGATGGCAACTCTAATCATCAGTTTGAAACTATGACTAAGGATTAGGAAGGGAATCTTTAAAGAAATGTGGCCTGTCAATATACACTTTTGTTGAATGTAAAAACAATAAATTTAACAAGTTAACTAAATGACCAACACTGGTTACTTCATAACACTGTAAAACCAGAGAAGTAAAGTTTATGCAAATCAGCCAAGGAAACTGATTGCCATAAACCATTAAGGATTAAAAATGTATTGCTTTGAATACAACTAACAATTACTTGAGTTAACATCTCACTTTTTACACTTAAATCCACTGTTAGATTTAATAGTATCTTCTTCTTCTTTCGGCTTTTCCCTTCAGTGGTCGCCACAGCGAATCATCTCTCTCCACCTATCCCTATCTTCTGCATCCTCAACACTTGCACCCACTAGCTTCATATCCTCATTAATTCCATCCATATTCCTCCTCTTTGGCCTTCTTCTTTGCCTCCTGCCTGGCAGCTCCATGTACAACATTCTCCTACCAATATACTCACTCTCCCTCCTCTGAACATGTCCAAACCATCTTAATCTGGCCTCCCTAACTTTGTCCCCCAAACGTCCAACATGAGCTGTCCCTCTGATGTACTTGTTCCTAATCCTGTCCAACCTTGTCACTCCCAAAGAGAACCTCAACATCTTCAGCTCTGCTACCTCTAGCTCTGACTCCTGTCTCTTCCTCAGTGACACTGTCTCTAAACCATACAGCATGGCCGGTCTCACCACTGTTCTGTACACCTTCCCCTTGATTCTTGCTGATATTTTCCTATCACACAGAACTCCTGACACCTTTCTCCACCCATTCCAACCTGCCTGCACTCGCATCTTTACCTCTTTCCCACACTCTCCATTACTCTGGACTGTTGACCCCAAGTACTTAAACTCCTGTACCTTCTTCACCTCTTCACCCTGTAACCTTACTGTTCCACTTCCCTCCCTTTCATTCACAATGCTTTTAGAAAGATATTATCTTAAAATAACAACTATAATAATAATAATAATAATAATAATGAAGTTGCTTTTGGCTGCTCCCTGTCGCCACAGCAGACCGACTGGTCCGCACAACAACTTGGCACAGGTTTTATGCCAGATGCCCTTCCTGCCGCAACCCTCCCATTTTTCCGGGCTCGGGACCGGCACTGCATCCAGTGGCTGGGAATCGAACCTGGGCCTTCCACATGATAGGCGAGAAACCTACCACTGAGCCACCAATGCCTCCAATAATAATGACAATAATAATAATAATAATATATGCATGCATATGATATAAAATAATGTATTATTGCTCAGTTTTTATTATTTTAATGCTATACAAATGTGCAATTTAGACATCCAAGTAAATTAAAACAAATATAAAAAAGCATCAGTATTTCTTTAATACTGTATGTGTACATCACTAAAAAAAAAAAAATCATCTGCAAACTTTAGCTGAAAAAAACCTTGGCCTGTAATAATAAAAACATGTGGAAGTTGAAAGACTGACTGAAGTTGTGAAGGAGAGGAATGCAGATATTCTAATAAGGAGGCAAAGGAGAGAAGATAAAGCAGAAATATCTGAAATTAACTTGAAGTAAAATGTGGTAAAGAAGGTGCAAGATCAATAAATGAGCTGTCATTCTCTTGCCTCCAAATAATCCTAACACTTGATATACTTAACAACTACAGATCCAGCCCACCACTTGATTGAAAATAAAAAGGTTTTTTGTAACCTATTCTCTACATAATTGAGGACCATCACTGTTATTTGTTCAACACTTTAAATATTGAACACCATAATCACAATAAACAACATGCAAATTCTGCTCGCAAAATTGTTCAGCTTAGGAAACTAAACATCTTCTAACCAGTTCTCTCTCATTGATACAGATGAAACGGTGGAGTAAATGTGTGTGTGGAGGAGTTGCTTTAATAAGGTCCCGGCAATTTCCAAAGAAATTCTGATTCATCCCATCTGCTCTCCTGCAAACACTCTTGACCAACCCCTCTGATCCTACACAAAAACACTTTTTTACAATGATTTTGTTGATTCTATTTCAAAAACACTAACCTGATTAAAGTCACTGAAGATAAAGGAATGTGGTAAAAGTGTGTAGTGCCATGTTTTGACCCAGGACAATCCCACTTTAATAAATGTAGCCTTATTTTGCTGCTACATTGCACCATTGATCCTGCCAACCCATGAATTTTCCCAAAATCAACAGGAAAAAGATCCTGCTACATTATAACAAACACCACAGGCCATCTACACAGTGTGGTGTCTCTCTCATCAAGCTATCTAAGATAAGCTAAAGCCTCTAGCCCCAACTTTGCCAACCTTCTTGCTGAAAATGTTCAAGAATGAATATAAATAATAATTATTTGCAATATGCTTACAGTAATATGCAATAGGCCAATTTATTTAACTTGCTGTTGTGTATGTTCAATGTGCTACACTGTCAATCACAATGTGGCAATTAAATATCGATGCTTGTTGACATAAATTTGTAAGTGCTGCATTCAATATTTTGTATAGTATTACGTTTATGTTGAATCTGGTAATGTGGTGGAAAACAGTACCTTCTGAAGACAATCTCCAGAAGAGCTCCCGCGACCAAAGTGTTACAGCAAATTAAATAATTCACTGCACAGGGCTACTGATGTGCGACTGGTTACCGGTAAACAAAGAACTTCTTGCTTTTTGGTCAAATAAATATGAAACTAACATGAATTATCACAAATGATTACATGATTAACAGAATTATACACATACAATGTAAATCTAATTAACCATGTGTGAGAATGTGAGAATTACAGCATTTAAAATTCAGGACACAAGCTTATTAATAAATAAAAAGACATGACAGCAACTTCACATCTCCCAGGTGTCTCAAATCAGTCCAGACAGAGTCGGCCTCCCTCTATGCCTTAAATCAAACCTACAACGATTCCTTGCTGCTTTCTCATACATAAGCTTAAATAACAACATGCAAACACACTAGACTTAAAAAATGTGTGACTACAGACTAAAATGAAAGATTAAATAATGATTATAAAGAAATGATTAATAGATAAATGATTAACTTAATAAAAAGTATGAAATTAAATAATTTTCCATAGCAAATAAAACGTTTGTGTACATTTGATTCTGATAATGATTTTGATTCTTTTTAATTGATAACTTTGTTTAAATCAGACCATCTAATCTTATTTATGCCCCGGCAAATCCACCATGCCATGCTCCCCCTATAAAAGAAACAGATAGAGAGAAAACTGAATTTATTATTGTTTTGTGCTACATTACATTATTAACACTAAGGCTCAATGTTCATTCAGTGTTCCTAGCAGGCCAGTGCTGTTCTTTAAATGATGAAAAATGAAAAGCATAGTTCAGGTAAACTTTGTTTTTTTTTTCTTTTCATTAAGCAAGAATCTCAATAATAGTAAGAAGCCATACTTATGTTATGTTTGGGTAGCATTGCTGCAATGAGATCTAACACCATGTTAGTTATATTCTTCTGGTCCACTTTCTCTAATGTTCCACTGTTCCTGTACTGTGCGTGTAACTTGAGCCAGTAGAATCAGGAGAAAGCCCATCTAATCTTCCTGTTAGAGCCAAGGATGCCATGTCTTTATGTCTTAGCCAAAAACCACGACTATCTTGTCCATCTGTTCCTGTTGTACCTTTCTCCCCTTACAGCAACAACAACAACAACAGCTGTTATAACTTTCCAGATGGAGTGGTATGTATATAAAAGAAAATAAAAACAGGGTTTGATCAGTTACCTGTTAAAAAGAGTAGCTGAGATACAAACCTTTTGCCCAGATGGACCTCTTGGGCCCTCTTTAAACAAACATACAAACCCAAAAGTAATTGAAAACATCAAGACATTTAAAAATTATATCCTATTAGTACTATAAATTATATTGGTACTATTATATTATATTCAAGTAAACAGAGTCAATATGTCACCATGTGTCTTGGTCACCAAATGCTTCCTGAAACGAAAAAAATATATATAAATATTCTAGCACTACTTTCAAGCAAGTTATCACCATGTAGTCTGTCAAAAAAGCAAGGCAAATAAAAAAGCAAGTTTATTAATTAACATGTAACCATGTAAGCAACATGTAAACTGGACATTTTCCCTATAATTCAGATGAAACAAAGTCTTCAGTAAACATCTTGGCCAGAATCAGTGAAGTGGAAGAGGAAGAAAGGAGGCAGCATTATCTAACAATGGTGTGTGTTCTGGTGTGCACTAGTAAAAGAAAAAAAAAATCACTTTTTCATCAATACTTCATGTGTCAAAATCACATAGTGGTCCATCAGGGCATAGCCACGCCATCCATGACATCATGGACTTCCAACTATCCCTTGCTTTCTTGCAGGCCCCTGTGAGGAGAAAACATACCATCCTTCATACTTTGTGAAAAACCATTTACATTTATCAAAAGCAAAAAAGAAGTTTATCAAGTGCTCCTAAAATAGAACCTGAAACTAACCAAAGTCAGGTCTAACTGTAAGCAACAGTAATATACGCACATCAGGTTTCACTTTATGTTAGACCACATGTGTTGGTAGTCTGACATTTCTGTCCCATTTGCTTCCAATCAATTTGTTTATTCCAAGAATGAGCCTACATGTTGAAGCCACAGGCCAGATAGTGAATATTCAGGACATGTAATCAAACTAAGCTCAACAAAATTGCTGGCCATTGCTTTATCTGTATAAAGAGTAGCATTCCCATAGCCACACACACACACAAATTTCTTATAGGAATGAATCTGCAAGGACATAATACACTAGCAGAAAGTCAGACAAGCAGCGAAATGTAGCCCCATATGTGTTATTGATGGTCTGGGATTTGGGTCAGTGTTAGCTCACCCACTCACTGAGACACATACAAATTTGTCAGTGAGTTCTATACTGGACCCATATATCAACAAATGTGAGCCACTAGTGAAGTGATGTAGACCACCATCCTACAACAAGTAATCATAACAAGTAAATGAAGTAATCATAATATTAATGAAGGTCACACAGTAAACTTCACAGAAACATGTTGTGTTATATGTTGTGCAACCCTGGATGAGTATCAGCGTTGGAGTGACTGTAAGAGCAGACATGACATCTGGAGAATGCAATTCTATCAAGTTCAAGTAAGCCAATGACTTTATATACTTTGATTTAAAGAGAACATATGCAGAAAAAGTTAAAAAGTTAGAGAGAAGAGAAAGGTATACATAACAAATCACAATCAAATTATGGCAATCCTGCATTGCAAAAGTATCACAAAAATTCACCATCTTCTTAAAATTTCAGTGCCATACAAAATGGTACCAATTAAAAACTATGTATAAAACATTGCAGTAGAACTATGAGCTAACAGCTTTATGAACAGCTATGAGCCATAACTAATAAAAGCCAGTAGATAGAGTTCAAAAATTGTCAATCTGTCCCTGGAAAGGAGAAAGAGATTGTGTGTGTTGGGTGAGATGGTACTTATTTGCACTCATATGAACACTGGAAATTAACAAAATATATAACGCTAATAGATCAATATAGTGTTGTTTCAACTCTAACCTTTCAACCCAAAATCCGATCAGATTCTGTTGACTTTGCATGCTACCAGTATTCTACCAGGTTCTATCTGGCATTTTGCTTGAAAATGGGTTAACCAAATAAACTTATCACTGGGTGACTATTTTCTTATATTTTTATTTTTCAAAGATTTTGGTCTTTGATTTGAAAAAAATAAGTTGTACCTCCAAACTCAGAGGTGCATCACCATCCAGGATTAATATAGAATACAAGCCACATAGGTGGTTTTGACCAATAAAATCTGCCTTCTGTTTACAGATTCACAAAGAACAACAGACCTAAAGTTGCAGGATTGAGAGCTAGACGAGAAAGTAACTTTTAACTGTATATGCAAAACATGTGTCCTGTGAAAGATACAGAATACACAAAACAGATACAGTACAGGTGTTCTGTAATCACTTATTTTACAACTGTAGCACCCAGTGTGTGTGTGTGTGTGTGTGTGTGTGTGTGTGTGTGTGTGTGTAAATGAAGACTGAAAAGGCAGGCAAGTTTTAACAGTTTCTGTTTTTTTCTTGTTGTTTTATTTTTTTGATTAACGTGAATGATTTCCAGCATGCTTCCCATAATCCCACAGCAAAAGGCCAACAGATTGCCACTTATCTCATGTGCAAGTTCAAACTCAAGTTCAAGTGTGTGTGAATGTGTCTGTGAGCTTTAGAGTTCACATCTCTACTGACAGAAACAACAATAACCATATAAGTAGGTTGCTGGTTAATAACACACAATCACTAGTTGCATGCCAATTCAACCTACCTCCTGTTCTGATCATAGCCAACACTCGACTGTGCCTCTCCTTGCCACAACAATGATAACATAAGATACCTTTAATATAACAAGATTTCATCTGGAGCAAGCCAACAGATGGCATCAGAGTAATGACAGAAGATGGTTTAGCATTAGGTTGTGGAGAGGTATCAAATAATTTAAAAAAATAAATGTACAGTTGTAAATGTAAGTGTAGTATACAAATTATTAGACAGAATGATTATTCACATTATTGCACTCAGAAAGGTTGAATTGCACTTGAAAGATAATAGTAGATTAGACACATGTCCAGAATGTTATTATGTTTGATGTCCATGGTGGTGTATTGCAGAGTAATGTGAGGTGCTACTTTGTTGTAGAGGAGTAGTCAGGTTGTTATTATGACTCCATGTCTCCAAGTTCTTGACTTCTGCCCTGTAGACTGTTGTTGTTAGAAAGGTCCAGGAGGGTCATGCTATGAGAACTCTGCAATTATGTGAAGAGAGAGTATAATATATTTATAAACTTAACATAAAGAATAAACTTTAGTTAATACCATTCATTAATTGTTTAGTGAGATTATCAGATTACATGAAAACAGAAAGAACCTTGTTTTGTTTTGTGAGCAATACTGCTGTGAGCTCTTGTGAGCTCAGTGTTTTTCTTGAACAGGAACATGCAAAAAAAACAAAACAAAACAAAAAAAATATTTAGTTGCTAACAGTTACTGGCTACCAACTTAGGGATTCTGAGGATATAAATTGTGGAGCCAGCCAGCCAGCAAGTTCAACCCAGGGCTTGCCTCTAGGGTAATTACTCCAACAGCTTTAGTTCCAGCTAAGCCATATGGAATCTATTATATCTATTTACATGTTGTACCTACACAAAAATTTGTACATTGATATTAGTTGGCAGGTTAAATTCACACATAAACAGATTGTAACTCCTGTCTCCAATCATCCTCCAATCACCTCATTCTAGGTTCATATATGTTTTTCTGCTGGACCACAGGACCCTAGGCAACAACTTGAAAATGCGCCTTCACCAACATTATTTAATGTTTAAATGCAAATAAAGAGTGTTAAAGCATCTATATACACAATGAAATTCTTATGCTAATGCATAAATTGCTGTAATGATTTATGTTATAATAAATAAACAAAGTCATTCCTTCACCAATCTATCAGTTAATAAGTTAATAAAAAATGCAACTTTTATTATTACTGAGACACCTCTAACTGTTATGAAGTTGAAGAATGAATGAATGGATGGATGGATGGATGGATGGATGGATGGATGGATGAATGACAAGTTCATTCATATGCCATATGCACCTCTTCGCTGCGTGGGGGCACGACGGCAGCCGAGGGGGTCGTCTGGGCAGGTGAATGTTGCTGTAGTTCATGGGCGGCCTGCAGAGCAGCCAATTGTTCTCTGTAGGCACGGATCATAGCTCCCTGGTGTGCTACCACCTCCTGAAGATGCAATATAGGAAACCAAAGGCAGGCGAACAAGGGTCCAAAACCGGAAAAACAACACACTAGGCTGAACAAAACCAAAACACTAACCAGAAATCGGAAAAGACTAAAGATAAGCACGGGTCATACACTGTAAACTCCAAAAGTTCAGCTCAGGTAGCAAACGGCTCGGTAAATTCACTAGGAACAATACTTCGCATCTGAAGGTTGTGTGAACATTCCTTAAATGTTCATAAACCCGGAAGTGTTCCTTCACTGATAGACTCGGGCGAGGGCTCCCTCTGGCAGCATGACACCGGTGGCGATATTACATCTAGTTAACAAGTAGAAAACAATATAGACAATAACTGCAGGCCCTTTATTATCCAGATTATCCAGTGACTAACATGACTGAATGGTGACAAGAGTACCATTAATGAAGTTCATAACTTTACAAATCTCAAAATATTGACTTGAATAAATAATATTTATTAATACATACTATTAAATCTAACAATCTAGCCATGGGGGTCACAGTCCAGTGACTTCTGTGCCGGTCCCAAGCCCGGATAAATAGAGAGGGTTGCGTCAGGAAGGGCATCCGGCGTAAAACATTGCCAAATTTAACCATGCGAATCGTCAGTACGAATTTCATACCGGATCGGTCGAGGCCCGGGTTAACAACGACCGCCATCGGCACCGTTGACCTACAGGGCGCCGGTGGAAATTGGGATACTGTTGGTCGAAGAAGTAGAGGAGGGAGGAGAGTGCACAGACAGAGAGAGAAGAGGAAAGGTAAGAGTGTAGGACTGAGAATAGGAACTCTGAATGTTGGTACTAAGACAGGGAAAGGTAGAGAGCTGGCTGATGTGATGGAGAGAAGGAAGGTGGATATACTGTGTGTACAGGAGACCAGGTGGAAGGGTAGCAAGGCTCGTAGTATAGGAGCAGGATTCAAGCTGTTTTATTATGGTGTGGATAGTAAGAGAAATGGTGTAGGTGTGGTCCTGAAGGAGGAGTTTGTGAGGAATGTTCTGGAGGTGAAGAGAGTGTCAGACAGGGTGATGAGTCTGAAGTTAGAGATTGAAGGGGTGATGTTGAATGTTGTTAGTGGTTATAACCCACAGGTAGGTTGTGAGTTAGAGGAGAAAGAGAGATTCTGGAGTGAATTAGATGAGGTGATGGAGAGTATTCCCACGGGTGAGAGAGTGGTGATAGGAGCGGATTTTAATGGACATGTTGGTGAGGGGAACACAGGTGATGAGGAGGTGATGGGCAAGTTTGGAGTTAAGGAAAGGAACCTAGAAGGACAGATGGTAGTGGACTTTGCTAAGAGGATGGACATGGGTGTGGTTAACACTTATTTTCAGAAGAGGGAGGAGCATAGAGTGACTTACAAGAGTGGAGGTAGGAGAACACAGGTAGACTACATCCTATGTAGAAGAGGCAATCTGAAAGAGATTAGTGACTGTAAAGTGGTAGTGGGAGAGAGTGTAGCCAGACAGCATAGGATGGTGGTGTGTAGGATGACTTTGATGGTCTGTAAGACGAAGAGGTAGATAGAGATAGAGATAGAGATAGAGATAGATAGAGATAGAGATAGAGATAGAGAAGAAAACCAAGTGGTGGAAGCTGAAAAAGGAGGAATGTTGTGAGGAATTTAGACAGAAGTTGAGGCAGGCTCTGGGTGGGCAGGTAGTGCTGCCAGATGACTGGGAAACTACAGCAGAAGTGATCAGGGAGACAGGGAGAAAGGTGCTGGGTGTGTCATCTGGAAGGAGGAAAGAAGATAAGGAGACTTGGTGGTGGAATGAGGAAGTTCAGGATAGTGTCCAGAGGAAGAGGTTAGCCAAGAAGAAGTGGGACATGGACAGGACTGAAGAGAATAGACAGGAATACAAGGAGTTACAGCACAGAGTGAAGAGGGAGGTGTCTAAGGCCAAGCAGAAGGCATATGACGAGTTGTACACTAGGTTAGACACTAGAGAAGGAGAGAAGGACTTGTACAGGTTAGCTAGGCAGATGGATCGAGATGGGAAGGATGTGCAGCAAGTTAGAGTTATTAAGGATAGAGATGGAAGGGTGCTCACAAGTGAGGAGAGTGTACAGAGGAGATGGAAGGAATACTTTGAGGAGCTGATGAATGAGGAAAATGAGAGGGAAAAAAGAGTAGAAGGGGTGAACTCTGTGGAACAGAAAGTAGATAAGATTAGAAAGGATGAAGTCAGGAAGGCTTTGAAGAGGATGAAAAGTGGGAAGGCAGTTGGTCCTGACGACATCCCGGTGGAGGTCTGGAAGTGTCTAGGAGAGGCAGCAGTGGAATTTTTAGCTAGTTTGTTCAACAGGGTTTTAGAGAGTGAGAGGATGCCTGAGGAATGGAGAAGAAGTGTGTTAGTGCCGATCTTTAAGAATAAGGGTGACGTGCAGAGTTGCAGTAACTATAGGGGGATAAAGTTGATGAGCCATACAATGAAGCTATGGGAAAGAGTAGTGGAAGCTAGGTTAAGGAAGGTAGTGGAAATTTGTGAGCAGCAGTATGGCTTCATGCCCAGAAAGAGCACAACAGATGCAATTTTTGCTCTGAGAATTTTGATGGAGAAGTATAGGGATGGTCAGAGGGAGTTGCACTGTGTGTTTGTAGACTTGGAGAAAGCGTATGACAGGGTGCCAAGAGAAGAGCTGTGGTACTGTATGAGGAAGTCAGGAGTAGCAGAGAAGTATGTCAGAGTGGTGCAGGACATGTATGAGAGGAGCAGGACAGTGGTGAGGTGTGCTGTAGGTCAGACAGAGGAGTTCAAAGTGGAGGTGGGACTGCATCAGGGATCGGCTCTGAGCCCCTTCCTGTTTGCTATAGTGATGGACCAGTTGTCAGAGGAGATCAGACAGGAGTCTCCTTGGACAATGATGTTTGCAGATGACATTGTGATCTGTAGTGAGAGCAGGGAGCAGGTGGAGGAAAACCTGGAGAGGTGGAGGTTTGCGCTGGAGAGAAGAGGAATGAAAGTCAGTCGTAGTAAGACTGAGCACATGTGTGTGAATGAAAGGGAGGGAAGTGGAACAGTAAGGTTACAGGGTGAAGAGATGAAGAAGGTACAGGAGTTTAAGTACTTGGGGTCAACAGTCCAGAGTAATGGAGAGTGTGGGAAAGAAGTAAAGAAGTGAGTGCAGGCAGGTTGGAATGGGTGGAGAAAGGTGTCCGGAGTTCTGTGTGATCAGAAAATATCAGCGAGAATCAAGAAGAAGGTGTGCAGGACAGTGGTGAGACCGGCCATGCTGTATGGTTTAGAGACAGTGTCACTGAGGAAGAGACAGGAGTCAGAGCTAGAGGTAGCAGAGCTGAAGATGTTGAGGTTCTCTTTGGGAGTGACAAGATTGGACAGGATTAGGAATGAGTACATCAGAGGGACAGCTCATGTTGGACGTTTGTGGGACAAAGTTAGGGAGGCCAGATTAAGATGGTTTGGACATGTTCAGAGGAGGGAGAGTGAGTATATTGGTAGGAGAATGTTGGACATGGAGCTGCCAGGCAGGAGGCAAAGAGGAAGGCCAAAGAGGAGGTATATGGATAGAATTAATGAGGATATGAAGCTAGTGGGTGCAAGTGTTGAGGATGCAGAAGATAGGGATAGGTGGAGAGAGATGATTCGCTGTGGCGACCCCTGAAGGGAAAAGCTGAAAGAAGAAGAAGATACTATTAAATCTAACAGTGGATTTAAGTGTAAAAAGTGAGATGTTAACTCAAGTAATTGTTAGTTGTATTCAAAGCAATACATTTTTAATCCTTAATGGTTTATGGCAATCAGTTTCCTTGGCTGATTTGCATAAACTTTACTTCTCTGGTTTTACAGTGTTATGAAGTAACCAGTGTTGGTCATTTAGTTAACTTGTTAAATTTATTGTTTTTACATCCAACAAAAGTGTATATTGACAGGCCACATTTCTTTAAAGATTCCCTTCCTAATCCTTAGTCATAGTTTCAAACTGATGATTAGAGTTGCCATCAACTCATTATTTCTCATTTGATTAACACAGTGATGGAACACACTAAATATGCTTTAGGGGGTATAACCAGTTTATTGTTTATTAAATCATTCAAGCTTTTGTAAAAGTGAAAAGAAGTATCTGAGTTTTCTTTAGGAGCAGTATTGGAAGTTTGGTTTCAATGTGTATTAATGTGAAGAGCATGGGAATCGTTACACATATGATGCAGGCAAAAGACAAAATGAATCATGTTATAAGTTCTTGTGAAGCCTTGAAACTAGTGTATGGGTTCTCTGGAACTGTGCACAAGACGGAATGAAATTGGCTTCAAATTGTTTTACAATGATACGTTCCAGAAGTCCAAAATGTTCCATTGTTTCAGAGCTAAAGCCATTGATCACTAACAGTGAATTAAACCCTTCCAGCATAAAAGATTTATGCACTTTCACTGTAGCTGAACACTGAAAGAAACATTTATGAAAGATCACAATTAATATTATTTATGCATTAATTAATATAATTTCAGGGGAGCACAGTGGCTTAGTGGCTTAGTAGTTAGCACATTTGCCTCACACCTCCAGGGTTGGGGGTTCGATTCCTGCCTCCGCCGTGTGTGTGGAGTTTGCATGTTCTCCCCGTGCCTCGGGGGTTTCCTCCGGGTACTCCAGTTTCCTCCCCCAGTCCAAAGACATGCATTGTAGGTTGATTGGCATCTCTAAATTGTCTGTAGTGTGTGATTGCGTGAGTGAATGAGAGTGTGTGTGTGCCCTGCGATGGGTTGGCACTCCGTCCAGGGTGTATCCTGCCTTGATGCCCAATGACGCCTGAGATAGGCACAGGCTCCTCGTGACCCGAGAATAGATCAGATAAGCGGTAGACAATGAATAAATGAATAATATAATTTCAGGTTTCAAGATCAACCAATACTAATTTGCAGTTTCAGCAGCTCCTTCACTGTGTGTGTGTGTGTGTGTGTGTGTTGAAATATATTTCCATGAACAGTTGTTTTAATGATTTAAAGATTTAACAAAGGCTGGTTAAAGACTACCGTCCTCTCTACAGACTGAAACCAAGCATTACTTGGCTTTGATAACCATTATCACATCAGCATGAAAAGTTTCTTCCACACTGAGCAAATTATTCTTTTTGGCTGACCCACAGTGAAGGAGGCTTATAAATCCCACTCCCTTCAGAAAGTTAAACCTAGTATCACATGGCTGTGAAAAGTATGCTTGTTAGCATGCAGTACATCAAAATTGGCCTGATAGTGGACAGTTCAATTATAGTGCAATAAAACACCAGTGTAGCTTTTTAAAGTAAACAGACACAGCACTCAAACTTACAAAAAAATCTGCTGCAGTCAGACCATGTTTTTGTCACCTGTTGCTCAAAATATACTGTAAAAAATACACTCTGCAATATATTGTGACATTGTGGAAACCCTGGTCTATGTAATTGCTACCATGCTGAAAGAGGCTTTAAGCATTAAACCAATCAGTAATAGTTTTCTCCTCTTTAATTATGTGCATATAGTATGCTTGTGCAGTTAAACAAGAGAAATAATCAAGGAATTGGTGAAACATGCTACAGTATATTCAACAGGCCATTACTGTAAGGCAGTTTTATATGATTTACAGATAAAAGAAAAATGCATTTTTGGGACTTAATATACTTGAATACAAGATTATTGTTTGAATGGAGCTGATGTTGATAAAATCAGGATGTTGATGAAATTTGTGTAATTAGATCCCAGTAATTTAAATCAACATCTGGTAAGAGTAAAAGTTGTCAGAAACATTAATGAATAACAAAGAGCTTATACCAAATGGGGAAAACAACTCTTCCACAGAAAATCAGTTCATGAAGACCATGATAGACTGAACTGTGTGTTAAATGCTACAGAAAGGTGAACTCTAAATTGCCTCAAAAGAATGTGGGTCCTCTGCTCCAATACATATAAAAAAAACAAATAGGTTGATAATAATGAGATTTAAAAACAAAAATGTGTTATGTCATTCATTCATTTTCAGTTACTGCTTTATAGTCAGGGTCATGATGTAAATGAAGGTAGGAACACCCTGTGTGAGATGCCAAAGCCTCTGCTATCAAGGAGAGGACATTTTAAGATGTATTAGGAAAGGGTTGTTCTTTCGTCTGTTCGATGCCAGCAGAGTTGATTATTTGATCTGCATGTTTTACACCGGATGCCCACTGGATACAGTGCTGGTCCCAAGCCCGGAAAAATGGGAGGGTTGCGTCAGAAAGGGCATCCGGCGTAAAACACTTGCCAAGTTGTTGTGCGGACCAGTTGGTCCGCTGTGGCGACCCCGAACAGGGATCAGCCGAAAGCAACTTCTTCATTCTATATATATATATATATATATATCATAACATATCATGCACTGCAAAGTGAAGAAAACAGCAAGGTAGATCCAATAAACACCATGATCATCAAGATCAGGTTTGTCTGATCTTCTCCACAAAGGTCCGGTGAGGGTGCAGGTTTTCATTCCAATCGAGCAGGAGCCACACCTGATTCCACCTGTTTAATCAACTGATCTTAGCTTTCAATAGGCTCAGGTGTGGCTTCTGTTTGGTTAGAATGAAAACCTGCACCCACACCAGCCCTTTGTGGATAAGATTGGACACCACTGATCAAGATTGTTCTACACCATCCTAACACCTAAACACGTTCAGTGTCCTCACTGAAGAGTGTGCCTATATTGCAGCACTATTACACTGCAAAGTTGAGACATACCCGCACTTCTTCTTCTTCTTCTTCTTTCGGCTTTTCCCTTCAGGGGACGCCACAGCGAATCATCTCTCTCCACCTAACCCTATCTTCTGCATCCTCAACACTTGCACCCACTAGCTTCATATCCTCATTAATTCCATCCATATACCTCCTCTTTGGCCTTCCTCTTTGCCTCCTGCCTGGCAGCTCCATGTCCAACATCCTCCTACCAATATACTCACTCTCCCTCCTCTGAACATGTCCAAACCATCTTAATCTGGCCTGCCTAACTTTGTCCCCCAAACGTCCAACATGAGCTGTCCCTCTGATGTACTCGTTCCTAATCCTGTCCAATCTTGTCACTCCCAATGAGAACCTCAACATCTTCAGCTCGGCTACCTCTAGCTCTGACTCCTGTCTCTTCCTCAGTGACAGTGTCTCTAAATCATACAGCATGGCTGGTCTCACCACTGTCCTGTACACCTTCCCCTTGATTCTCGCTGATATTTTCCTATCACACAGAACTCCTGACACCTTTCTCCACCCATTCCAACCTGCCTGCACTCGCTTCTTTACTTCTTTCCCACACTCTCCATTACTCTGGACTGTTGACCCCAAGTACATAAACTCCTGTACCTTCTTCACCTCTTCACCCTGTAACCTTACTGTTCCACTTCCCTCCCTTTCATTCACACACATGTACTCAGTCTTACTATGACTGACTTTCATTCCTCTTCTCTCCAGCGCAAACCTCCACCTCTCAGGTTTTCCTCCACCTGCTCCCTGCTCTCACTACAGATCACAATGTCATCTGCAAACATCATTGTCCAAGGAGACTCCTGTCTGACCTCCTCTGAAAACTGGTCCATCACTATAGCAAAGAGGAAGGAGCTCAGAGCCAATCCCTGATGCAGTCCCACCTCCACTTTGAACTCCTCTGTCTGACCTACAGCACACCTCACCACTGTCCTGCTCCTCTCATACATGTCCTGCACCACTCTGACATACTTCTCTGCTACTCCTGACTTCCTCATACAGTACCACAGCTCTTCTCTTGGCACCCTGTCATATGCTTTCTCCAAGTCTACAAACACACAGTGCAACTCCCTCTGACCATCCCTATACTTCTCCATCAAAATTCTCAGAGCAAAAATTGCATCTGTTGTGCTCTTTCTGGGCATGAAGCCATACTGCTGCTCACAAATTTCCACTACCTTCCTTAATCTAGCTTCCACTACTCTTTCCCATAGCTTCATTGTATGGCTCATCAACTTTATCCCTCTATAGTTGCTGCAATTCTGCACGTCACCCTTATTCTTAAAGATCGGCACTAACACACTTCTTCTCCATTCCTCAGGCATCCTCTCACTCTCTAAAACCCTGTTGAACAAACTAGTTAAAAATTCCACTGCTGCCTCTCCTAGACACTTCCAGACCTCCACCGGGATGTAGTCAGGACCAACTGCCTTTCCCCTTTTCATCCTCTTCAAAGCCTTCCTGACTTCATCCTTTCTAATCTTAACTACTTTCTGTTCCACAGAGTTCACCTCTTCTACTCTTTTTTCCCTCTCATTTTCCTCATTCATCAGCTCCTCAAAGTACTCCTTCCATCTCCTCTGTACACTCTCCTCACTTGTGAGCACCCTTCCATCTCTATCCTTAATAACTCTAACTTGCTGCACATCCTTCCCATCTTGATCCCTCTGCCTAGCTAACCTGTACAAGTCCTTCTCTCCTTCTCTAGTGTCTAACCTAGTGTACAACTCATCATATGCCTTCTCCTTGGCCTTAGACACCTCCCTCTTCACTCTGCGCTGTAACTCCTTGTATTCCTGTCTATTCTCTTCAGTCCTGTCCATGTCCCACTTCTTCTTGGCTAACCTCTTCCTCTGGATACTATCCTGAACTTCCTCATTCCACCACCAAATCTCCTTATCTTCTTTCCTCCTTCCAGATGACACACCCAGCACCTTTCTCCCTGATCACTTCTGCTGTAGTTTCCCAGTCATCTGGCAGCACTACCTGACCACCCAGAGCCTGCCTCAACTTCTGTATAAATTCCTCACAACATTCCTCCTTTTTCAGCTTCCACCACTTGGTTTTCTTCTCTATCTCTCACGTCTTCGTCTTACAGACCATCAAAGTCATCCTACACACCACCATCCTATGCTGTCTGGCTACACTCTCTCCCACTACCACTTTACAGTCACTAATCTCTTTCAGATTGCCTCTTCTACATAGGATGTAGTCTACCTGTGTTCTCCTACCTCCACTCTTGTAAGTCACTCTATGTTCCTCCCTCTTCTGAAAATAAGTGTTAATCACAGCCATGTCCATCCTCTTAGCAAAGTCCACTACCATCTGTCTTTCAAGGTTCCTTTCCTTAATTCCAAACTTGCCCATCACCTCCTCATCACCTCTGTTCCCTTCACCAACATATCCATTAAAATCCGCTCCTATCACCACTCTCTCACCCGTGGGAATACTCTCCATCACCTCATCTAATTCACTCCAGAATCTCTCTTTCTCCTCTAACTCACAACCTACCTGTGGGGCATAACCACTAACAACATTCAACATCACCCCTTCAATCTCGAACTTCAGACTCATCACCCTGTCTGACACTCTCTTCACCTCCAGAACATTCCTCACAAACTCCTCCTTCAGGACCACACCTACCCCATTTCTCTTACTATCCACACCATAATAAAACAGCTTGAATCCTGCTCCTATACTACGAGCCTTGCTACCCTTCCACCTGGTCTCCTGTACACACAGTATATCCACCTTCCTTCTCTCCATCACATCAGCCAGCTCTCTCCCTTTTCCCTCTGTCATAGTACCAACATTCAGAGTTCATATTCTCAGTCCTACACTCTTACCTTTCCTCTTCTCTCTCTGTCTGTGCACTCTCCTCCCTCCTCTACTTCTTTGACCAACAGTAGCCCAATTTCCACCAGCGCCCTGTAGGTCAATGGCGCCGATGGCGGTCGTTGTTAACCCGGGCCTCGACCGATCCGGTATGAAATTTGTACTGACGATTCGCATGGTTAAATTTGGCAATGTTTTACGCCGGATGCCCTTCCTGACCCAACCCTCTCTATTTATCCGGGCTTGGGACCGGCACAGAAGTCACTGGACTGTGACCCCCATGGCTAGTTTGAGACATACCTGCACTTCACTTTATTTAATCTCTGTAAGAACTGAGGACCTACACTACGCAAAGCAGTTTACTGGTATTGCACTGTTAACGCCTGCCGAGGGATTGCCAAAATTTAGTGAATATCCCAAGGAATAATGACTGATTAAGAGGTACCCAGTTCACTACAAAATAAATCTCTATTACGAACTCACTACACATCTCTTGTAACTATGCTTATATTTAATTAAATCACATTATTTAGTTCTAATCGATTTTTACACCACAATATGTTTAAATATTCTATACGTTGGATAAATAAACCTAAAGTGCTGAAGAGGGCTCACCTGTCCTTAGTCACACCGTTGTGCCACTCTGATCCTCTATGTATCAGGAAATGTTTGCTGATTTTGTTGCTGAAACACACTTGTTCTTAACTCATCAGTTAATAGCGAGTATATTAAGTAAGATGTTTCAAGCAATAGTCATTTTGGAAGCCATTTAGGAACCGGTAGTGTATGATGTAGAGTGCAGAGAGCTTTTTGCACTGCTAGGCCACCATATTATAGTCATTCTAGCTACATACGAAAAAAGGTTACAGTGCAAATAGACAACAAGATGCAAGATGATAAATACACTGTCTGCGAGTTATACTTTCATTTAAACAATACCCCTGTTAGCATTCAGACATGATTTTAGATTTGCTTCCTTAGGGTTGATAAAAAGCTAAAATCAGTAACAGTAAAATCATGATTAAACGCATGGGGAGTTTAATTCTACATCGCTCCATTTTTTTTTTTTTTTATTTCAGCAGAGTATTTATTTATTTATTTACTTAATTTAGCCTTTATTTTACCAGAGAAAGCACACAGAGATTAAAAATCAAGAACATCCTGGCCAAGATAGGCAGCAGTACAGTTTGTGCAGGTTTGACAAACAGTAGCCATGCAGACAAACAATCATGCAAACATCATACAAATTAAATCCAATTACAGTATAATAAAATGTATAATGGGAAAAGGATCAATATCTGTACATGACTACATCAGATAAAATATCCACAGCCAGATGCTTGTCACCAAGCCATTTAAAAATCAGCTTCTTAATCAGCTTCTTAAAGTAATATACGTTCTCAAAATAGACCTGCACAGAGCAGTAAGAAAGGATAATCAATGTAAAGTACGGCTAAATAAACACTGTTTCGAGTCGTGTTCAATAACATCAAGTCACACAAACTGTTACTGTAAAATAAAACTGAATTTTAAAAAAAAAATCCAAATTTTTTCGTATGCTAATAAGAGAGGAGGAGCGCAGAAAGTCACGTGACACTTCCAAGCGTCCTAATTAGCATATCACAACAATTTCATATTAAGTTGAAACGTAAGAAGATAGTCACATAGCGAAAAAGTGGCGTGCAGCTGAGGCGTGCATCAAACCTACAACAAAATTAGCATGCTCTATGAGGCATATTTTGTGTTCAGCCTGTAATGAGTTGTGCACGTTTTCAATGCAAAATGATATCTCCTAACTGCTATTCAATGCAGACTCAGCCGTATATTGCTTATGAACTCGAATGCAATAAATAAAGTTTAAATAATAATGTTTCTGCATCGAGCCACTAGCTTTGTTTGTTTATTGAATGTTTTCAACTATCAAACTTTTACTCACAGTGTTTGTGCTTTCTTGGGAAATGTCCGACATGTTGTCTTTTTTGGCCACATGCTTTTACAGTCATATGACCTGAATATATTTGCATTCATAATGTTTGGATCTTCAAATAAATGAGCTTTTTTGTTTTTAGGTGTACGTTTTTGTGTTATTGTTTTATATTGAAATTACACATCAAAAAGACTTTTCATGTCCTGACACTCAAATCTAACTATAAAAAAAATATGAATTAGCATTTTGTTTTTCAATAGGAGAACGTATATTATTTTAAGTTTCAGCTCATTTTGCAAATTAAATCCAGACAGCAGGCGCAGCTCTTGGCAGGATCCCGCGTTCTCACTGCTGCGGCCCGGGTTCGATTCCCGGGCAGAACGCTAACCCAGCCACGGATGAGTTAACTCTCAGTGCCGGTTCCAAGCCCGGATTAAATGGAAGGGTTACATCATGAAGGGCATCCGGCGTAAAACCGGTGCAAAATCGTAGCATGCGGACCAAATGATCCTCTCTGGCGACCCCATACAGGGAACAGCCGAAAGAAGAACAACAACGTTTCGAAATCCTCATTTCTAAATCTATCCCATATTTACAGACCTGCATCTGTACAAACATGTTTTCTACAGATGCAGGTCTGTAAATATGGGATAGATTTAGAAATGAGGATATGCCATTGTTTTAGTCTGCAGTTGGACAAGGCAAAGCATCCAACACGAGCATACAACACAATGAGTGGGGGCTTTACAATATGCATGTAAACACTGAGATGTCCACATATATACCACATCACCACAGTCCAGCATAGATATAAAAATAGAAATAAAAAGGGCGGCAACGAGGCTCTTTTTAGCCTCAGTAGAGAGGCAGGGCTTGATTCGAAAATAAAGTCTTTTATTTTAAGTCGTTTCATTTCTTTTATTTCAGACATTCATGATTAACTGCAGCTACTACAGGTGCTACAGAATAGTTTATAGTACTGATCAAGCAGCTACACTTTACTCCATCAAGTAGTATGACAGTGTAAAGTCATGCAGTTTGCCAATACTTTTTGTATTTGCTCATTATTTCCTCTGTGAAATTAGAATTTAGAAGGTTTTTCCCTTGTAAGAGGAATGACAGTAACACCCACTCGATATAATCTGAAACATACAGTAAAGCGAGAGTGTTAGGAGTGGGAGGCGTGGTCTAAGCGCTCCCATTTATAGTGTTGATTCCCCCTCTTTCTGCGTGCTTTATTCACATCTCTCTACTTGCATGCAATATATTTCGTACCTTTTATTTTTAGAAAACATTTAGCGTAATTAATTGAAACATAATTGAACGTAACTGAAACTGTATTCGGATAAATCACAGTATGCTTCAGTGATACCTGCAGTGCACATTTGGTGAGCATCTTTCAATAATGCTACTTTTCTGTTATATCGTTATAAATAATATATATAATGGGCCATATTTACTGTGTACTGTATTGTGTAAGATGTCAGTGTAATGTAACCAACCATGTTGTTGTTTTTATTTCTTTAACATCTGTTTAGTGTTTAGGAAAGAAAAAAAGATTACAACTTTTACTTTATATTATTATTATATTAATATTTTTGAAGTATAGGAGATCCCTGTTTAAAAAAGCTATTTCTGTGAATGATCTTATGTGTTTGTGTGTATGTGGCAGCATGACAGAGAAAACACAATACACTGCTGCCTATTCTCAATCTCAGCCATTGATAGGCAAAAAAGAGCAACCACCTGTCGTAATATGACAAAACATATATGGCTGGGTTCAGGGGTAAAAATGCCAGTTAAGCCATCTGAGAACTACTCTTACCTCTAGGTGAAAAGGACTGTGATACATATTAGTGATTTTTTTTCTCTTAAATTGAGCACTTCTAATCAAAGTGAAAGTACCATGATATTGTACCTTTTTTGTTTTAAAGAAAGCATGATAATGTTGCTCCATTTCTGAACTGAAGTCATTTTGTTCTTGGGGAAAAAAAGACCAAAGACCACACCTGCGCTATTGTTTTTGAGTTGATCAAATGCTGGCTTAGGATTGAGTAAAATCTGCCTGATACTTTACTTTTGTTATGATTGCAATGGTGATTGTTGCCATTTTGAATTGTTGCACATTTTTTATAAACATGTTAATGTCATAAAGCTAATCAGGGAAATGCCATTGGCTACTAAATGAAATGACCGATTAGTAGTCCTGTATCGTCTTTTTTTTTTCTCTTAGCCAGCAAATCATTCATTCGTTCATTGTCTACCAATTATCCGATCTATTCTCGGGTCATGGTGAGCCTGTGCCTATCTCAGGCGTCATTGGGCATGAAGGCAGAATACACCCTAGACGGAGTGCCAACCCGTTGCAGGGCACACACACACTCTCATTCACCCATGCAATCACACACTACAGACAATTTAGAGATGCCAATCAACCTACAATGCATGTCTTTGGACTGGGGGAGGAAACTGGAGTACCCGGAGGAAACCCCCGAGGCATGGGGAGAACATGCAAAATCCACACACATATGGCGGAGGTGGAAATCGAACCCCAATCAATCACCATCATTTACATATTTTTTTTATTAAGCAAGTAATTAAAAACTGAAAAGCAGAGGAGATGTCAATGATATATGAGATCATTGAGCACTTTGAGCAACTGAAGCTTAATATCATCTCAGGATTATTTGGGTGTTTCTGTTCTTTGCACACCACACCCTTCCTCGGATGACCCAGCTAGAGCTGATTAAGGCCTGGCTTATGTTTTACTAACACATATGAATTGCTCCTCTTGATCCACAGCTAACTAGGAGATTTTGTCTACTGCTTATGTTGCATTCCTAATGTATTTGTTCCTATTTACTTCATTACATCATTACTTGCAGATAAAAGGATCCTTTGAGACACTGGTCTGCAAATTTTCTTACAGCAACACTGCTCCACCATGTCCTCATACTTGGAGTGTTTTCTCTCATAAGCCTTTGGGAGAGTGAGCTTCTTGGTCAGTGCAGACAGAATGATGTGTCATGTCTGAGGGTGGAGATTAGAGAGGGCAGGGAGGGACTGATCTCCAGTGGACATCTTAGGTGGTTCTTAAAGTCAACCTTCAGCTGCCAGTCAAGGGCTGCCACAAGGATCCCAGATTGCAGTGGCAAAGCAAGGTGTTTACATTCACAGGATTTAGCAGACAACCATATCCTTAGTGATCTATAGAAGTGCTATTGTCTATTGTAAGATGATGTGTCCATTTGATATGTGTTGTAAGGGAGAAACATGACTGGCATGTAAGATTGGCAATGCAAGGTAAGATCTATTAGTTGATTAGATCTGAGGGTCCAGGAAGATCACATGATCTTGACATGTGAGTGCATCTCAAGGGATGTACAGCAGCTCAACAGTTTGCTGGGATTTAGTTTCAGCTGATGAACTACCATCTATTACAGGATGTCTGCCAGACATGGTGAGATATGTGCAGAAACATTATTGATGACAAATTGTCATTGTTATGTTTAGTTATACTGTATGTGTACTGTATGTGTTTATCTGAGTATGTTAAGTAAGCACAGCATCTGCAGTAATTTATTTCTTTTTAAGTAACATTTTCTGCAAATGTTTATGCACATATTTGATGAAGATAAAGTGCAAAGGTTTGGACAACCTACTAGGTCAGTATTAACTAACCCTACCTTGCTGATTTTTATAGTCAGCTAGGAATCATCCTTTTAACATTTGCAGAAAATGTTATTTTTACTACTTTGCTGCAGAAGATGTGTGAGAAGTAAGCAAGATATGTTATTTGATTATGGGTACACAAATTTTACTTAAAACATTATGGAGCTCAGAATAAGAATTTGATTGTTTTTTTAAATACAGTGTTTTAAAGCATATCATAAATAAGCACAAATGCGCTGTTGAACTTTTTTAGTAATTTAGGGCCCACTCTTTCAGTAAACACAGGGTGTTCACATAGTATGCAAATACTATATTTTTATATATTTTTATATATGTTCTGTATTTTCCATTAGATTCCATTGAAGCCATGGAAAAAGTAAAAGGACTGCTACCTCTCTTCATTTTAACAGCATATTTTCTTGTTAGCAGTGCACAAAACACAGGTATGAAACTTGGGTTAAACATTGGAGGGGTGATGGAAGGGGGTGTCAAAAAATTATACAATGATAGAACATTTGTCTAATTAGGCATTACTGATCAGCCTAACACTAACAATAGATAATAAATATAGAAATAGAGATGCAGTAGTATATTATAATACAGGATATCTATGAAAATTAATTTACCAATTAAAAACTACCAATTAAATTAAATAACAGTTCAGTTATCACAATTAATTTAAACATTGTAAGGCTGGAAAAAGTTAAAATTTATACTGGCATCAGAAAAAGCTCTGGATAAGGGTGTCTGCCAAATGCCATAAAAGCTGATATTTTAACATGATGTGTAGACTTTATATCCATTATATCTTCTCTCACCAGATACGAAATGTATACACAATTTTAGAATAAACTAGAATAAATTAAATAAAACTGTACAGAAAGCGACTTTGCATGAAGTAGTGCAATTTAGAATGTAAAAGTGTAAATGAAAGAGAAGGAGTCTGTCCAAACATATATCTGGATATAAAGTATGTACACAATTGAGAATGAAAGCTGCAATGATGACATTAATTATTATCCACCCCACCCCCACTAACCACCCCACTCCCCCCCACACACACACACACACACACACACACACACACACACACACACACACACACACACCACCACCACCACCACCTTCAATTTCCAGCTTCACACTCATCACTCGGTCAGATACTCTTTTTACTTACAATACATACTTAATATACACTTCCTTTAAGATTACACCATTTCTCTTTCCATCCACATCATTATAGAATAGTTTGAATCCATCTCTGATGCTCCTGGTCTCTTGGTCCAGAAAGTTTGTCTGCCTTTCTCTGATTCATCATATCAATCAGCCCTTTCCCTTTACCAATCATAATGCAAACAGACAAGTTCCTCTCACCTCTACACTCCTGCAAACATTCGAAGATCTTCCCACCTCTACACTCCTTTTGCCCAACAATACTTGCTGCACCTGCCATCAGTACAGGTGGCAGTCATTGGTAACCTGGGTCTCAACTGATCTGGTATGGAAATCCAGTTTATGAGCTGCATATTTGCCTCACGTTGCCTTTAGCACGATGGGGCCATGAGACAACAGTGTAGCATTTGTGTAGATTTTCAAGCATGCTGCTGATGCGTGGGGGTGGCCAGAATCCAAGAAGTTGGTCTGCCTACATTGGCCACTCATTTGCATTCACCTAGCAGCTCCAATATGCCTGCCAAGGGCAGGTTGAGTGGATATCACTGAGCACTGTGACACATACGATGTGGTAGGCCTCATGGTGCTGGGGCAGTCCGTTGCTCGACTACTGGGGGTATGGCTGAATAAGTCCAGTGTCATCACCTGGCATTGCTGGATGAGGGGTTCCAGATGGCGGAGGACCACTTGGTGGCATATCTGGGGGCAGGCAAGCCCTCCTCTCTCCCTCTTCTCTTTCCCCTGCCTCAACCTGCCCTCCAGGTGTCCCAACCTCACAGAAACATGGCCAACCTGAAGAGAGCTGTGTGTGTGTGTGTGTGTGTGTGTGTGTGTGTGTGTGTGTGTGTGTGTGTGTGTGTGTGTGTGTGTGTGGCCTGCTATTTAAAAGAAAGCATATTCCAATATGAAATAAGAAGTATTTAATATTTGACCAGGTCTTTCCAATTCTGGACTGTCATTAGACTATACAGTATAACTTTATATGCAATAAAATGATCAGATTACATAAATAATCTGTTATATTCCTGTGTTTTTATTTCTAGGGTGCAAAGCTAATTTGGCTGACATTGTGTTCCTTGTGGATAGCTCTGGTAGCATTGGTGATACAGACTTCCTGGAGGTGAAGAAGTTCCTGCACACATTCATAGTAGAGCTTGATATTAATCCTGATAAAATCAGAGTGGGATTGGCACAGTTTAGTTATGAACCTCAAAGAGAGTTCCTTTTAGGGGAGTATACAAATAAAAATGACCTACTGGAGAAGGTAGCCAAACTCACCTACCTGAAAGGTGGCACTAAAACTGGAAAAGCTCTCAGCTTTATTCTCAATAATTACTTCAATAAGGAAAATGGGAGTCGGATTGAAGAGAATGTGCCTCAGATTGCTGTGGTGATCACAGATGGTGATTCAACAGATGAGACTAAGAGTCCAGCCATGGGGCTACAGAGAAAGGGGGTGTTAATCTTCACCGTTGGGGTTGGTGAAGCCAGCATTCAGGGCCTGCAGTCTATTGCTAATAAACCATATCAGCGTTTTGTACTGAGTTTCAGTGAATATAAGGAGTTGCTGAAAGCAACCAGCAGCACAATAGAGAAACTGTGTATTTCTGTGGAGGCCCAGCAAGAAGGTAATTTTATTCTCACTTTTGTAAATATACCTTCCCAATTATTATCCACTTTAATAATATATTTTAAATATATTGCAATCCACCACCATTGCAACCATTTATTTAACTTTAATAATATCTCAATTCTAGCTCTAGCACCAACGTTTGCAGATGTGTTTGTGTTGGTGGACAGCTCAGTTGAGCAGACCCAAAAGGTGACACAGTTCCTCGTCCGCCTAGCCAATCAACTTAACGTGATGAGTACATCTAATCGCTTGGCTTTGGCTCAGTTTGGTGAAGATGTTTCAGAGGTATTTCGTTTTGATGCGTACAAAACTAAAAGTGATGCACTTGACCTCATCCGCAAATTCAAATTCAGAAGAACTGGACAGCGCAAACTTGGAAAGGCAATGGATTATGTGCGAACTCGCCTCCTCACCACTGAAGCTGGAAGTCGAATTGCTCAGGGCTATAAGCAGTACCTGCTGGTGGTAAGCAAAGGAGAATCTGATGACAATATGTTTACAGCAGTCCATGCATTAGAGGAGGAGGATATAACTCTGGTCAGTGTTGACTTCAGCAGAGAACCAAAAACGCCTATGATTGCATTGCCAGAATTTTCCATCCATGCCACACCAAAAAATGCTGCTGAAATAGTAGAAGATGTGAAGAAGATCATTGAAAAAAAAATTGAAGTAACTGGAGGTCAGTGTTTTCTTCATAAATAAAAAATATGAGAATAAATTGAAATGTGAACTATTTAATGTAAACATTAATTTTATTTAGAATACATATTACCTTTATTAAATGAATCAATATTTTTCCTGTAGCATTTAAAATGTAAAAATCAAGAAGATATGTTTTTCAGTACTTAGTACACTTAGTTTAAACTTTAATCGTAGTGTAACCTATATTATGCAGATTAATCTTACAGTTGCAAACTGCAATGTAATAATCACATTACGCAACTTTGGAAATTTGGAATTAGAATTGGACACAAGGTACACAAAAATAAATGCAACAAGTGTGAACTCCACATTGATTATATAGTTAACGTTCCACAACCTGTTCTTACACAGCAATATAAAAGCATGCCCAAAAAAGATTGATAATTCTGATA
The DNA here is from genome assembly GCA_033459395.1 of Hemibagrus guttatus. NCBI lineage: Eukaryota > Metazoa > Chordata > Actinopteri > Siluriformes > Bagridae > Hemibagrus > Hemibagrus guttatus. Next base: position 12,628,035 of record JAUCMX010000003.1, read on the forward strand.
ATTTCTCCTTTTTTCTATGTGGCAATTGATGAAGATTCAATGACCCCTTTCTCTTTTTGGGTACCTGGGTACAAATGTTACCTGGATTCTTATAAAATCAAATAGTGATGAAATCATATATTATGATTACATAAAATCATATATTATGTAAGTCACTTGTGTAAATCCCTCTGGATGTGGGCATCTGCCAAATGTCATAATAAAAATATTTCTTTCTGCATCACAGACTGCAAGTCAGTTCCGGTGGCTGATATAGTGTTTATCGTGGATGTGTCAGACACTATCACCCTTCCAAACTTAAGGCTGGTCCGTAACTTTCTCCACCGGATGATTAGTGGCTTGGAGATGGGCTCCAACAGTGTGCGAGTGGGAATGGTGCTGTACAGTGATACACCCGCAGCTGAATTCTACCTAAACACTTTTGAAAACAAAGATGAGATCCTGCAGTACATTAAACTTTTACCATTTAGGGGTGGGAAATCCAGTACTAGCAAGGCCCTGAAGTTTGCAAGAGAGAAACTCTTCACCAAGGCCACAGGCAGCCGACATGACTTAGGAGTGCAGCAGATTGCTGTGGTCATAACAGAGGGGGACACACTGGATAATGTCACATTGGAGGCTGCCGAACTAAGGCGCAGTGGAGTCCTGGTCTATGCCCTGGGAGTCACGAAAGATAATGTGAAAAGGCTGAAAGAAATTGTATCTTATCCTCCTGAGAGGTTTGTGTTTAGTGTGGGGAGCTTTGCTAAGATTAATACAGTGGAAAAAGTACTGAGGAAAACTCTGTGCAACAATATTGTCCGGTCAGGTGACAAATCTAGTACATACAGTGTAGAGCAAGGTAAGACACTGAACCTTTATTGCTAATAAATATAACAGTTGAGCTTAATATAAAAGTTAAGCTTATTATGTACTGTGGTTCATTTTTTTAACACCTGTGCCAATCAGTTATGTATCAGTTTAATCATGTTGCAATTTTAGGATGTATCCAGACTGAAGAGGCAGACATTTATTTCCTCATTGACCAGTCCACAAGTATTGATCCACCATACTTTGAGGAAATGAAGACGTTCATTCTTAAGTTTCTGCTGAGCTTTACTATTGGACCAAAACAGGTCCGTGCTGGGGTAGTGAAGTATTCAACTGACTACAAGTTAGAATTTAAAGTGAATGACCATGATGACAGCGACTCTCTCAAAAAGGCTGTGATCAACATTAACCAGGAATTTGGAAACACAAATACAGGAAAGGCTCTGTCTTTTATGAGCCAACTCTTTGAGGAGGCTGAAAAGACACGTGACAATAAGGTTCAAAAGATTCTCATTGTCATTACTGATGGAAAGTCCCAAGACAATGTGAAAAAGCCAGCAGCACAGCTGAGAACACAGGGAGTGACCATATATGCCATTGGAGTGAAAGATGCCATTGAGGAAGAGCTCTTAGAAATGGCAGATGACAAAAAAAAGGTGTACTTTGTCACTAACTTCGATGCACTGAAACCTCTCAAGGAAACAGTTGTTAAAGATATTTGTTCAGAACAAGGTAAGGCTAATGTTTAATACTTAATTTAACCTTTTTTTACCGGTGTTGTTTTTCAGAGATTGGGCTTGGCCCCTTAGTTCCAGTGAGAGGAACTCAATGTTTCAGCATACTAAGACATTTTGGACAATTTCATGCTCCCAACTTTGTGGGAATAGTTTGGGGATAGCCCCTTCCTGGTCAAACATGACTGCACACCAGTGCACACAGTGAACTCCATGAAGACATGGATGAGTGAGTTTGGTCTGGAGGAGCTTGACTGACCTGCACAGCGTCAGAAAAACAAACTCTGAAAAACAACACCTCAATTCAATGATTTATATATACAATGATTGTATGCAATAATACATATTGATATGCCATCCTGGAGGAGTTAGACTGCCTTTGCAACCTCTGTAGGGTCCAGGTATTGTTTCGTGCTACCATCAGTGACAATGGCCCTAGCCAAATGCAAAACTAGTGAAAAACAGCCAGAAAAGAGGAGTAGGGGAAAAAAAATGTCAGTGGCTTCCACCTGTAAAACCATTCCTGTTTTGGGGGTTGTCCCATTATTGCCCATCTAGTGCATCTGTTGTTAAATTCATTAACACCAAAGCAGCTGAAACTGATTAACAACCCCCTCTGCTACTTAACTGACCAGATCAATATCCCATGAGTTTAATTGACTTGATGCTATACTCTGATCTTGTTGCAAAGCAAGAGCTCACATCAAACACATAACAGTCTACACAGAATGACTTGAATGATTCTCTCTCTCTCTCTCTCTCTCTCTCTCTCTCTCTCTCATAGCCTGCAAGAACATGAAGCAGGCAGATATCATTTTTTTGATTGATGGTTCAGGGAGCATTAATCCGGAAAACTTCTCCAAGATGAAGGAATTCATGAATACAATAGTTTCTAACTCTACAATTGGAAAGGATGCCATACAGTTCGCAGTGGTGCAGTTTAGCTCAAGCCCACGGCCTGAATTTGCCCTCAACAACTTTTTTGACAAACTTCTGATGCAGCAGGCCATTAATGAAATGCAGCAGCTGGGTGGTGGCACTATGACTGGGGGTGCACTCAGTATTTTGTCAGAGTTCTTTAGTCCAACAAAAGGGGGTCGTCCCAGCATTCCACAGATCCTCATTGTGATCACGGATGGTGAATCTCAGGATGCAGTTGCTGAGCCTGCACAAGCCCTCAGAAACAAGGGCATTACAATATACTCTATAGGAGTACTTAATGCTAACGTCACACAACTGCGAGAGATCAGTGGAACTCAGGAAAATGTTTATCTCGAAAGAGATTTTGATGCGTTGAACATCATAGATAAAGATCTCTTGATTAAGATCTGCACGTCTGTTGATGGTAAGTCATACAATTATAATTTCACATACATAATTTTTCACTAAAAGTTAAAATAAACAGCAATATGGTACATGATACAAAATACCCAGTGAATATTCTCTCACAACTTTTATTTCATTTGTGTTGCTTTGTTAATTAGTTAGGGATAGTGAGGCACACAAGTTTTTTTTCTTTAGATGATTATCAATTCTAGCTTTATGAAAGTTCTCTGATTCTGCACAGAACCTATTAAGAGATGGAAAAACTAAAAAGGGGTTTATAGATGGAGCCTTTTTCTGAGAGTGTCTGTCCTTTTGCACATGGGAAGAACATATTGAGAACATATTGGTCATGGTAAACTACAGGCAATGTTTATACAATAACAATATAGCCATAGACAAACAAAATCCAATGACTTTTATTTCCCACCAAATAAAAAACCTCAATAAAACATAAAACTAAATAAAAAATAGCATATTTTTAGAAAAGAGAGCATGTGGTATTTTGTTCTTTTTACTGTCCTTCATGCTCATAATGCAATAACCTGCAGACAACAGCCTTGTACCACACAATTGTCTTTGTATGTTGTATCATAAATATTCTCTTTCACTGGTATTAAGGGGCCTAGCTCAGACAATGGCTGTGTGCACTTGGTAGGATCATTGTAGCCACTTTTCAAAATATAGTGGAAAGCCATCCCAGAACAACACAAAATGAATGCCAGTTGTTATGTAATGGGATGTTCAATACTCAAATTTCCACATACTTTCAGCCATATAGTGTATCTATACAGTTTTCCTTTAATATGGCAAACTTACTTATTACACTACTTATTAAATGGCCTGATTTGGTATCATTCTTTTCTTTTTAGATTGCCAGAAATCACAAGTAGCAGACGTCATCTTCTTAGTGGATGATTCCACCAGCATTGACAATGATGAATTCAGAAGTATGAACATCTTCATGAACTCAGTGGTGAACTCCACACAGATTGGAAAAGACAGTGTCCATTTTTGTATCATTCTCTACTCTAATGAAGCAGAGGCCAAATTTTCCCTTAATCAGTACTACAGTAAACGGGAAGTGCAGGATGCTATAAATAATCTGCAGCGTAAAACAGGGGACACATACACAGCCAAAGCACTCGTTTACTCACTGAACTACTTTAGTGAATCCAGGGGTGGGAGAGGTGCAAAAGGAGTCCCACAAATTCTGTTTGTCATCACGGATGGTGAGGCCACAGACCGAAATGATTTAATCGACGCTGCTAATAAGCTTCAAAATTCTGGTGTTAATGTGTATGGTATTGGAGTGGCTGATGCAAAAACAACTGAGCTAGAAATCATTACCAAAGACAAAAACAAGATATTCATGGTTGATGACTTTAAAGCGTTGGAGGCCCTGCCAACAAACATTTCCAGAGTGATCTGCAACAAAACAAAACCAGGTAATTGCATAGTATTAGCATATTAGCATAGACAATTATGAAAATTTATTTTAAAATTTCTATTTTATCTGTGTAAGTTTAACTGAAATTGGACCAAACACATACTTTAGTAGTAGCGTCTAGCGTTAGCATCTGATTAAGTCTTAATTTCTCTTTTTCTGCTTTTAAAACCACCAGAAATAACTAATTTTTTTCTAAGGTGAAAGATTTCTAATCATTTTCTGTCATATAGATTACAGTATGTGCAGTGGATATAAAAAGTCTTCATACCCCTGTTAAAATTGCAGTTTTCTTGTAATATGAAAAAATAAAAAGATAAGAAAACTTTATAAGGAACACTACCAAGAGACATTAACAATGCAGTAACATTAACAATGCTGCAGGAATATCTAACAAGTACAGATTACTCCCTGTGACAACAATCTCTCAAATTTGTTTGGGCTATGGGGTAGGGTGAAAGGACAGAAGGCCTTTCTTATGAAAAAAAGCCTAAATCACCCCAAACAATGTGGCAAAAAGTGTTTTTGTCAGATGAGATCAAGTTAGAATGTTTGGGCATAAAAGGTATGTTTGGTACAAAACCATAGCAGCTTATCCCTTCATGTGCAGACTTTTTATGTCCACTAAATGTTCTATCCTTCAGTACTTTATTACAGTAATGCATTACATAACCTGTAATTTTAATATAACTTCACTGTTTTTCAGATTGTCAGAAAGAAGCAGCTGACTTGGTCATTTTGATTGATGGGTCATTAAGTATTAATAATGCGTCCTGGGTGACCATGATCAATTTTATGCTTAGCCTCGTTGACAATCTTCGCATCAGACAAGATCTCTTTAGAATTGGTGTAGCTCAGTTCAGTACAGAGTATAGAAAGGAATTTTACTTGGATAAATATTCTAATGAACTGGAGGTGAAAGAGGCCATTAAGAATATCATGCAATTGAACCAGTATACAAACATTGGAGCTGCTCTGAATAAAGTGCAAGAGTTCTTCCACACCAGTACTGGGAGCCGTATTGACGATGGAATTTCACAGAACCTGCTGTTGATCACTGATGGAAAATCGCAGGACAACGTTGAAGATGCAGCTGATAAACTGAGGGCCCAGGGCATTGAGATGTTTGTGATTGGAATAGGTGATGTCTCCTACGACCAGCTCAAATACATTGCTGGGTTACCTAACAAGGTTTATACTGCAGACAATTTTGACCACCTCAAATTAAGCAGAACAACACAGCAGGTGATCAATAAAATTTGCACAAAAGATGAAACAGGTGAGTATAGAAGCCAAACATTTTTCAGTATGACTGAATATGCAAGTACTGGTATTTTTAACTAAAAATTTAACATTCAACAGCATTTTACATATAGCCTTTTAATAACAATGCATTTGCATCTTCTTACAGGGTGCACCATCGATATTGGTATTGGATTTGATATCTCCCGTAGTGGTTCAAGCTCACAGGCAATCATTAGTGGCAAATATAAGCTGCAGGCTTACTTGCCTGAGATTGTAAGATACATCTCCTCTGTGCACAAATTGTGCTGTGTACCCCACATACATTCTTTGCCAACCAACATTGGTTTCCGTTTGGTTTCTAGCGAAGGAAAGATACTGTATGACCCTAATTTTGAGCATTACAATGAAGACATAGTGAAAAAGGTTATTACTCAAATTACTCCAAATCTGGTCTTTAACACCAGACTCGTGAAAGCTTTTGAGGAAAAGTTTGCTGCCTCTGGAGCTGGTGTAAAGGTGAACAGCATTATTTTAACAAGTGCATGTAAACAGTACTATGTAGACTTTAATGTTGAGAGATATTTGGAAAAGCATACAGACAAATTGTGTTCTTTTGAAGTGTAAAAGTAGTAACATTACTACATTTTAATTTTGAGCTACATTCAAGACCAAATGCTTAAACTGCACTGGCTGACATGTTCAGGTAGTGATCATTTTCACTGATGGCCTGGATGCATCTGTTGATGACCTCATTTCTGCCTCAAAGAATCTTATGAAAAGAGGTAAGAGAACATTATTAAGAAATGCTTTGGTTCCATAGATTTACACGAAGTCTTAGAAGTCCTCGAAAATTGTTCATACTTAGTTTATAGTTCATAGGTTTTGCAGAAAGTCTTTAAGAATGCCTTTACCAAACGAAGAATGCATTGAAATCATTCTCATGGCTGGATAGGGTAGCTTGTCACAAGGTTGCTTTAAAAAAGTGTCCATTTCCCCTCTAAATTAATTCACCCTGTATATACAGTTCCCTCCAAAGCTATTAGAACAGCAAGGCCAATTCATTTGTTTTTGCTATATTCTGAAGATATTTGGGTTTAAGAAGAGAAAATGAAAATGAGAAGAGAGTTTACAATTTCATCTTTTATTTCCTGGTATTTATATGTAGATCTGTTAAATGGCATAGACCATTGCACATTCTCTATTAGGCCACACAATATTTAGACATGCAAAAATATTAGAACATGTGTCTGAGGGTTTTTTCTTGTCACCCAGGTTTATCCTGTTAGAGGGATTGTTTAAACAATAGATAGCTCTGAACATCTACCCAAGATTTTAGCTTTCAGTTTCAGCTGTGAAAACTGCATTTGTTGTTAAAAAAGGATAAAGCAGCATGATGATCATCAAGCTATGGAAAAAAGAAAACCATTTTGAAACTGAGGAAAAGAGGAAATATGAAACAAATGCATTGCAAAAAAAAACATTAGGCAGCAGTTTGAGATGTTGTGAAACAGAAAGAAACCACTGGTTTACTGAGACACAGACACCAAAACAGGTCAGCCAGAGAAAACACAACACCTGATGCCAGAAACATTGTGACAACTGTAAAGAAAAACCAAAACCTCCAGGGTTGGGTGAAGGTATCACAATCCACTGTTTCAAGAACTGGCCGGATTGGGCAAAGTTCTGGATCTAAGTGTGGAGGAAAGGCCAAAGTGTGGAGAAAGTAATGATCTGCTCATGATCCAAATACATCTGTGAAACATGGTGGGGGTAGAGTCATGGCTCGGGCTTGCATGGGTGCTTATGGAACATTGCCCAAAATTAATTGGGCAAAGCTTCATCATAAAGCAAGACAATGGTCCAAAAACAACTGCCAGTAAAACGAAGGACTTTATCAGGGGAAAAGTGGAATATTTTAGATTGGCCAAGTCAATCACCACACCTTAAGCCTACTAAGCATGTATTTCCATCTTTTGATGTCTTTGGTGTATAGCACAAACAATGAATTAACCTTGCCTTTCGAATAGTTTCAGAAGACTGCAAGGATTGCCTGTGCTAATGAGAATATACATTACTATTTTTCCCTTTCTTCCTTTTCCTCAACTACTGAGCTACAAGTGTGTTTTTGCCCTGTTGTATTTGTGTGACAGGAGTCCATGCGCTGATTCCAGTAGCTCTGGACAGAGACCAAAACATTAAGGATCTACAGCAACTAGAGTTTGGACGAGGACTTGGCCACAATGAGCCTTTTATGATCACCATGAAAAATGTGGGCAGTGCTCTGCAGAAGCAGATTGTGAGTGAATATATATCTATCAAATGTTAAATGCTGAGGGATAAATTCATAAGAACAGGAACAAATTAGTTTACGATTAGCCTTTTGAGTAACAATATCAGCTGAAAATCACGGACCAAAATCTAAAATCAACCAGTACTCTTCTGTATTAAAGGCTTACTATGGCGTAATTGTATAACATTCTGCCCAACAATTCATACATATGAATAAAAGTGTTTTTCACCATAACACATCTGAATCTGTTTTATTATAACAATTATGTAACTTGATTCAACTCTGAAGTATCTGAACTTTCTAATGGACCTTGTATACCTTGTATAAATGGACAGTCATATAAGTGTACAGTCTTTTGCTTAGCTAAGAACATAGAACTGCCATTGTACAGAATGTTGGATTTAAGGAAATGTAAGCAGATGTAGACTGTGTAAAGCATTAATTTTTTGTACAAGAATTAATGTGTCTTCTATTCAGGTCTCTTCTATTTTCTAACCCTTTCCAGGAGGCTGTGGCATCACGGGAGTGCTGTAATGTAATGTGTCACTGTACGGGTCATCAAGGTAGACAAGGACCTCAAGGACCCCGAGGGATAAAGGTACCACATTATATTAAATAAGATCATGTACTTTTTTACTGCAGATCTGAAACTGCCGGTCTAACACCCCATGCCCCACCTACACAACCATTAACATCCCCAGCACCAACCCCGCACTTCAGATCTACCTGAAGCAGAAGAGAAGAAAAGCACCAGGCCCAGACGGTGTCACACCAGCCTGTCTGAAAACCTGTGCTGACCAGCTGGCCTTCATCTTTTCACAGATCTTCAATAGATCACTGGAGCTGTGTGAAGTCCCTGCCTGCTTCAAACATTCCACCATCATCCCCATCCCAAAGAAACCCAAGATAACAGGACTGTTGCTTTAACGTCTGTGGTCATGAAGTCGTTTGAAAGACTGGTATTGGCTTATCTGAAGAACATCACTGGACCCTTACTGGACCCCCTGCAGTTTGCTTACTGAGCAAACAGGTCCGTGGATGATGCAGTCAACATGGGACTGCACTTCATCCTACAGCATCTGGACAAATCAGGGACTTATGTGAGGCTCCTGTTTGTGGACTTTAGTTTGGCCTTCAACACCATCATCCCAACACTCCTCCAGACCAAACTAACCCAGCTCTCTGTCCCTAGCTCTATCTGTCAGTGGATCACCAGCTTTCTGACAGATAGGCATCAGCTAGTGAAACTGGGGAAATTCATGTCAAACAGCACACCACCAGCACTGGCGCCCCCAGGGTTGCGTCCTCTCCCCACTGCTCTTCTCTCTTTACACCAATGACTGCACCTCTACTGATCCATCTGTCAAGCTCCTGAAGTTCGTGGATGACACTACAGTCATCGGCCTCATCCAGGACGGTGATGAGTCTGCTTACAGACAAGAGATTGAGCAGCTGGCTGCCTAGTGTAGTCTTAACAATCTGGAGCTCAACACGCTCAAAACAGTGGAGATGATAGTGGACTTCAGGAGGAACACCCCTGCACTCCCCCCACTCACCATCATGAACGGCACTGTACCAATAGTGGAGTCATTCAGGTTCCTGGGCACCACCATCTCTCAGGACCTGAAGTGGGACACTCACATAGACGCCACTATCAAAAAGGCCCAACAAAGATTGTACTTCCTTCGGCAGCTGAGGAAGTTCAACCTGCCACAGGAGCTGCTAACACAGTTCTACTCAGCCGTCATTGAGTCTGTTCTGTGCACGTCTATAACTGTTTGGTTTGGCTCAGCTACAAAATCAGACATCAGAAGACTACAGAGAACGGTTCGGACTGCTGAAAGGATTATTGGTGCTCCCCTGCCCACCCTTCAAGAACTGTATACATCCAGAGTGAGGAAAAGGGCTCTGAAAATCACTCTGGACCCATCACATCCAGGCCATCTCCTTTTTGACCTTTTGCCATCTGGCCGACGCTACAGAGCAGCAACTATCAGGACAGCCAGGCACAAGAACAGTTTCTTCCCCCAAGCAATCTACCTTTTGAACAGTTGAATGTTCCCAACATTGGGCAATAATAAAAAATAAAAATAAAAAGTGCAATAACCTCATATTTATTTGTTACCACCCCCACATCCCTACATCTCCACTCATTCTATTCTATTCTGTACATACAAATTACTTTATTTTCCTATTTAAATATGTGTATTTTTATTTCTCATTCTATTTTTTGTTGTTGTTATTTGTATTGTTGTTGTTATCTCTGTGCACTGGAGCTTGTGACACTAAAACAAATTCCTTGTATGTGCAAACATACTTGGCAATAAAGCTCTTTCTGATTCTGATTCTGATTCTGATGTACTGTTTCATACAACACAAACTGGCCACACTGTAAAAGCCCAGTGACCTTTCATTAAATTGCATGTCTGTTGTCCCTTAACAGGGCTCTCCTGGATGGAAAGGACATCCTGGATTTCCCGGAGAAGAAGGAGGAATTGTATGACACTATTATAGTTAAAACATGTCTTTCAAACTCACAACAGTTCTTTATTTATTGATTTTTCACAATAAAATCATTGTGGTATTGCAGGGGGAGAGAGGGCCACAAGGTCTGAATGGAACTGAAGGATATTCAGGCTGCCATGGGAGAAGAGGTCTAAAGGTAGCAGTGGTTCACCTCAGTACATGCTACATATTACAAATAAAACAAGCTCATAATCTGATTTTACCTAAGAAATTCACATCTTAAAATTCTCCACAGGGTAGCAGAGGCTACACAGGTGATTCAGTAAGTATTAAAATAGGCCACATATCAGAGTTGCCAATGAATATACATATTTATGTGTATGCCATCTGTAGTTGCTAATCAGTTGTACATGCATTATAAGGAAAATTCTTACCACATATTTTCTGCTATATTTCACAGGGAATAAATGGAGAAGATGGTGTGCCTGGAATTAATGGAGAACAGGTAAAGTAACATTTATGAGTTTAAGTACTTGGGGTCAACAGTCCAGAGTAATGGAGAATGTGGGAAAGAGGTAAAGAAGCGAGTGCAGGCAGGTTGGAATGGGTGGAGAAAGGTGTCGGGAGTTCTGTGTGATCAGAAAATATCAGCGATAATCAAGGGGAAGGTGTACAGGACAGTGGTGAGACCAGCCATGCTGTATGGTTTAGAGACAGTGTCACTGAGGAAGAGACAGGAGTCAGAGCTAGAGGTAGCAGAGCTGAAGATGTTGAGGTTCTCTTTGGGAGTGACAAGACTGGACAGGATTAGGAACAAGTACATCAGAGGGATAGCTCATGTTGGACGTTTGGGGGACAAAGTTAGGGAGGCCAGATTAAGATGGTTTGGACATGTTCAGAGGAGGGAGAGTGAGTATATTGGTAGGAGAATGTTGGACATGGAGCTGCCAGGCAGGAGGCATAGCGGAGGGCCAAAGAGGAGGTATATGGATGGAATTAATGAGGATATGAAGCTAGTGGGTGCAAGTGTTGAGGATGCAGAAGATAGGGATAGGTGGAGAGAGATGATTCGCTGTGGCGACCCCTGAAGGGAAAAGCCGAAAGAAGAAGAAGAATGGGAAGGTGTATAAGACAGTGGCGAGACCAGCCATGCTGTATGGTTTAGAGACAGTGTCACTGAGGAAGAGACAGGAGTCAGAGCTAGAGGTAGCAGAGCTGAAGATGTTGAGGTTCTCTTTGGGAGTGACAAGGTTGGACAGGATTAGGAACGAGTACATTAGAGGGACAGCTCATGTTGGACGTTTGGGGGAGAAAGTTTAGAGATGCCAGATTAAGATGTTTTGGACATGTTCAGAGGAGGGAGAGTGAGTATATTGGTAGGTGAATGTTGGACATGGGGCTGCCAGACAGGAGGCAAAGAGGAAGGCCAAAGAGGAGGTATATGGATATAAGAATTGAGGATATGAAGCTAGTGGGTGCAAGTGTTGAGGATGCAGTAGATAGGGATAGGTGGAGAGAGATGATTCGCTGTGGCGACCCCTGAAGGGAAAAGCCGAAAGAAGAAGAAGGTAAAGTAACATTTATTTTTATATTTATTGATTGAATGATTGATTGGTTGTTTTTATTAATGTCTCATTCTTATTAAACATGGAACATCTTGCTATTATATTTATCTGACTAATTATGCATGCAGACATTTGAGAGATTCTGATTTTCTGTGTACTTTCTTTAGGGTGTGACTGGATTAGCAGGATACCCAGGAGAGCCAGGCGATCCAGGCCACCAAGTAACAGCCTTTTGCTTTGTATTTTACACTGTGGGATATATGTTAGAATTCTAATGTACTCTATACAATTCTTATCCACTATTCTGCGTATTTAATATGTTAATGTTTGAATGTAGTTTACCTGCTAATACATTTAGACTAGTAAATATGCAATTTTATGCTAAAGGGCAAAAAGGGTGTCAGAGGATTTCCAGGTGACCCAGGACAAAAAGGACTGCAAGGAGATCCGGTGAGTTTGTTTGTGTGTGCATGTATGTATGTATGTATGTATGTATGTATGTATGTATGTACTGTATGTTACTTCTTTTTACAGAAATCTGAATGAGAAAAAATCACAATACATAGAAGGTGTCAAGGTGTCTTTTAAGTCACAGTGAATGAAGTGTTGCTGAGATCATATTCTCCATCGCTGATACATACTTGGGGGAAATGTTGCTTCAAGGTTTTACTGAATAATTAGCATTGACTATTTCTCATTGAAAAAAAGCATTATATCCTTTGTAGTATGGGAACACTGTTGTAGTGTTAGAACCTATGAACATTTTAGATATAGAAACTTTCCCCAAAGAGACAACGAAAAAAATGTAAAGTATAACCCTTATGAGTGAGGATGGGGTGAGTCTTGGAATTAATATTGGATTACAATAGTCAAGCATCAGAGGAAGTGGCTACAGCACAAGCAATGGGTTTGACTACTACTATCCTCAGAAAGACCCTATAATTCTGCACCAGTAAAATGAAATGTTTGTACACTTATTAACATTGTTAGTCTAGGAGTCTATAGTTTTTTACACATACTATGAATATTAGGTCTATCAATTAATTGTCTAATCCAATAGGGCCTGTTTTGCAAATACAGAGGCATACTCCCTACATTATATTGAATGTCATGAGTTCATATATTTTAATCTCAAGGCTATTTGCAAGGCTACTGGTTAAAAATGGATATAAAATTTATTCTGTATTAATTTATTCATTCCCAGAAGAGCTTTAAAAAGGCTGTTTTAAAGGGTAATCTGGCATATGTATGGCACCCCCATCCTGAAATTCTTTTAGAAGTTAAAGTTAAAGTTTTATTCAGTCTTTAGTGTTTTTTTTACCTTGATGTGTCACGTTTGTTTATCAAATATGTTCCACATTTAAGTGTTTATAATAAAGTTATTAATTTAAGCATTACACAGAATATATTTTAATTGAAATTATTTTCTGTCATGTTTCTGCTTTTCTTTGAAGGGTGAGTCAGGCATTGATAACAGTGTCCGTGGTCCTAAGGGAGAGATCGGATACCCAGGCATACCGGTATGTCTGTGTTCCTCTAAAGATTTTATTTCTTGTGGGCTTCAGTTCACTAACTATAAGGCTTATCACTGAGGCCACTGAAATTATATTTACTGCTATTATGTAAAAGGTGCATGGCTGTATCACTGACTGTCAACTTTCAAAAACATTTCTAATGATGCACCTTCATCAAATATAGGATTTACTTCCAGTGCAGTGAGCATCATAATGCTGGTAACTGTATAATAAATCCCTCTTTCTGCTTTCAATCACAGGGTCAGACAGGGCCAGATGGAAGACCAGGCAGACCTGGAGATATTGGCAGTCCTGTGGGTCTCCTCACACTTTAGACATAGGTTTCAATACACAAGTTGTAATTAGTTTCAAATGAGTAACCTATTTTTCTAATGTTTCACAGGGTCAAAATGGAAGAAGAGGCACTGCAGGTCCACCAGTATGTCTTATTTTGTACTAATAACAAAATGAATCCAAACAATAGAGTATGGATATTTTTCTAAACATTACAACAGTTTTATAACAAGTAAAACATTGCTGTTCAATTTGATATTTTTCTTCTTTCCTTAAGGGTGCTCCAGGACTTCCAGGAGAGCCAGGAATAAGAGGACCTCTTGGAGCTTCAGGGCCACAGGTTCTTTTCAGACTTCTATAAAGTTCTTGTGTGTTTTTTGTTTGTTTGATTTGAATGCATTCAAATAGTGCAGCAATAAAACATGACCTAGAGCCTTAACAAGAAGCAGGCAATAAAAATATCACTTTAGGGCACGCTACTGAACTGTCATGAACAAAAGAAGATAGTTCAGAAAGATTGATAGATTAATCTTTATGAGGTTAATTTTGTACGTCAGGTATGGCTATTTACAGCTTAACTTGGATTAGTTGAACTTGAATTAGTGAGCCAACCTTGCACAACAATGTCACTCAACTAAAGTTTATTAGGCAAACATATTACAGTATATCAGTTGACCATGATGTTTGTTTCTGATGAGGGTAAACAGTGACTGATGATTATAGCACACACTCATAATTCAATAAGACACTCATAAATGTTCAGGGAAGTAAATTGGTTGTAAATGCATTTGAAATGTCTTAATTGCTTGTAGATGGGACAAGGTCAATAATGTTGATGGCCCTAATTAATACACTTTGCATCTAAACCCTAAACCTGTGGATTAATGTTCTGTGCAATCTTTTGGTAGCCCATATTTGAGTAAAGAAGGGACTTCTCAACCGTTTGGTAGAGGCGAATAATTAAGTAATTATGGGGTCTGTTAAAAAAAAAAAAAAAAAAAAAAAAAAAAAATATATATATATATATATATATATATATATATATATATATATATATATATATAATATATTGCTGTTATTATTGACCCAAGTAAATCTCTCAAAGAAAAAAAGTTTTCTTTTTGCAGACATTAAAGGGTTAATTTTATTTACTCTTTTGTTCATAATTAGCAACTGACTGACTGATCTTTCTGTTTCTTTCCAGGGGCCAATGGGTCCTCGTGGTGATTTGGGACAGAATGGTATACTGGGTTTTCCAGGACCTCAGGTATGCTTCCAGATTAAAACTTTAGTCTACTGCTGTAAATAAATGTATTCAAAGCTGTTTTTAATAATGTTTAGCACTTTCTTTCAGGGCTCACCTGGCACACAAGGAAATATCGGATCGAAAGGAAGCACAGGGCAGAGGGGACAAAAGGTACTTTTTACACCACATGTATGTAACTAAATATCACATGTGCATTATCCTGCTGAAAGAGGCCACAGCCATCAAGGAATATTATTTCCATGAAAGGGTATACATGGTCTGCAACAATGCTTGGATTGGTAGTATGTGTTAAAGTAACATCCACATGGATGGTAGAACCCAATGATTCCCAGCAGAACATTGCCCAAAGCATGACACTGCCTCCGCCGGCTTGCCTTCTTCCCAAATACATCCTGGCGCCATGTGTTCAATTCAATTCAATTCAATTCAATTCAATTCAATTCAATTCAATTCAATTCAATTCAGTGGAGTTTCTGAGTTCATTATAGGCACTAATTACATGCTGTCAGAAGCTGACAGTTGTAATGGCAGATCCGTGACAGTGTTATAGTCCCCAAGTGGCTCTGTCCACGGCTGTCTCCTGGTCTAAGGCTGTACACACAGATCCATCCACAGCATCAGTGGGCACCACCAAGCGATGAGACTCCGACCAGGGGTAGAGCGAGTGGTCACACTGGAACTCAGAACACTGGCAGCTCGGGAGTGGGAGCTCTTCAGAGAAACAAGAAATAACCTCCACCCTTTGATCGGAGTAGGTGTGGCGGACCATAAATAACGAAAAGATTGCTCAGGTACTGTGGCATGAGACCATTTAGTGCTTTATAGGTTAGTAATAGTTTTTTATAATCAATGCGAAATTTGATCTGGAGCCAAAGTAGTGTGGCTAAGATAGGAGTTCATATCTTCTGGTTCTATTTAGGACTCTAGCTGCTGCGTTCTGGACTAACTGGAGCTTGTTTATGCTCCTACTGGAATATCCAGACAGTAAGGCATTACAATAATCCAACCTAGAGGTAATGAAAGCATGAACTAGTTCTTCTGCATCATGAAGTGACATCATATTTCTTATCTTAGCAATATTTCTAACATGAAAGAATGCTACCCTAGTGATATTATCTACATGAGCTTCAAATGAAAGACCAGAGTCAATAATCACACCAAGATCTTTCACTGCTGGACAAGATAAAACAGAAAGACCATCCACAGTTATTCTGTAATCAGAAAGCTTACTTCTAGCTACATGTGGTCCTAGAACAAGCACCTCTGTCTTGTCAGAGTTAAGCAGGAGGAAGTTAGTAAGCATCCACTGTCTAATGTCCTTTACACATTCTTCAATCTTAATAAGCTGGTGTCTCTCATCTGACTTATGAGAATGAATATGAATATGAGCTGAAACATATAGCTGTGTGTCATCAGCATAACAGTGGAAGCTAATACCATGTTTATGAATAATTGTATTAAGGGGTAGCATATATATAAGGAGAAAAGCAGTGGGCCTAAGACAGAACCTTGTGGAACACCGAACATAACCTTGGAATGCATAGGGAAGTCACCATCTAGACCTACAAACTGATAATGATCAGTCAAATAAGACCTGAGCCAGGCTGTTCCTTTAACACCAACAACATGTTCTAGCCTATCAAGTAGAATAGTGTGGTCAATGTTGTCAAAAGCTGCACTAAGATCAAGTAACACCAGTATTGTATGCAGGTTGCTAGTTGAATGTTTTGAAAATGCAGGTTGAAAGTTTTGAAGATGAAATTAGTGAAATTAGATCAGGCTCTTGAAGGGGAGTAAAGCATTCTAAGCTCTGATCAGAAATAGTTATATTATCTAAAGGATTATCTATCAAATAATTTGGTTTTAAATTAATAGTCTGAATTTGTTGCCTGATATTATCAATTTTTCCATTGAAAAAATTCATAAAGTCATTGCTGATGCATACAGAAGGTGTGTGCTTTTCTACAGTGGTTTTACTCCTAGATAGTTTTGCTACGGTACTAAATAAAAATTTAGGATTGTTTTTGTTATCTTTGATTAGAGCAGAGAGGTAAGTGATATAAAAGAAAACGTGATTTATCAGACCAGGCCACCTTCTTCCATTGCTCCCTTGTCCAATTCTGATGCTCATGTGCCCATTGTTGCCACTTTCAGTGGCGCCCATGACCCTGTTGCCAGTTCACCACTGTTCCTTCATTGGACCACTTTTGATAGATACTGACCAGTGCAGACCAGGGACACCCCACAAGAGCTGCAGTTTTGGAGATGCTCTGATCCAGTCATCTAGCCATCACAATTTGGCCCTTGTCAAACTCGCTCAAATCCTTATTCTTGCCCATTTTTCCTGCTTCCAACGCATCAACTTTGAGGACAAAATGTTCACTTGCTGCCTAATATATCCCACCCACTAACAGGTGTCATGATGAGGAGATAATCAGTGTTATTCACTTCACCTGTCAGTACTTATAATGCAATGGCTGATCTTTGTATACTTGTGCGTGTGTGTGTGTGTGTGTGTGTGTGTGTGTGTGTGTGTGTGTGTGTGTGTGTGAGGAGAGAGAGAGAGAGAGAGAGAGAGAGAGAGAGAGAGAGAGAGAGAGCTTTTGATAAATGTATGAACAAGCTCATGTTCTTATACAGGGTCAGCTAGGGGAACCTGGAAATAAAGGAGCAACTGGGCCAGTGGGGCCCAGGGGCCTTCCAGTAAGTGTCAAGTGCAATTTATCTGGTAATTTGGCAGAAGCTGATAAAATAACAAAATGTTTTTTTTTTTAAGACATATCATGACTATGTTTCACTGTTAGTTCTCATTGTACCTCCACTACAGGGAAACAATGGTCCAGATGGATATGGGTTAGCAGGACTTAAAGGACAGAAGGTTATACTATAGTACACCCAGTACTGTTTAACTATGAAACTTAAAAAAAATCTCTTTATGGTACAACTTGAATTATGTAACAAAGTACTACAATTTCTACCTGCTAACAGGGAGATCCTGGCTTTCCAGGATATCCTGGACAACAGGTACGTTCTTTTTAAAAAAACAACAACAACATTTTATAGAGATCTGACTGAATTTGTTATAGGTTTATGAAACATTTTTAGAAATGTGCAATGATATACAGTACATTCATTCACTTTAGAGAGCTTAAACAGTCATAAAGCATACAATATGAATGTTGAACATTGCTGCTTTATTATATCTTTATATTGGATGTGTTTAAATCTCTTATACCAAGTAAAGTCATTAAAATAAAATGTAAGAAAAATGTCCAGGTGTATCAAAACACCCTAAAATTCACATCGTAAAAGCATGTCCAAGTCAAATTAGTAGACATTCTTTCAAATATGTAGAACACCAATTATGTCTAAAAAAAAAAATAGAACCCTGTACTAAGGATGTTCAATGACACTGTCAATTTTATGCTCAGGGTGATCCGGGAGATCCTGGGCAAAAAGGACATAATGGTGCTAAAGGCACAAGAGGAAGAGGGGTAAGAATTGTTGCCATTAATGATCCATAGCCCCCTTGTCTGACTGGTTAGTTTCTCAAATTGGGCTGATATATTACAGGGAAATGCAGGCAGCCAAGGAGCACAGGGTAATCCTGGTGGACCCGGACCAGCTGGACACAGGGTTTGCAAGCTTTAGCAACATAATTTTGATATTTGAAATATTACTATTAATTTGATCAATATTTCTTATGTTTGTACTAAAAGGGCCCTAAAGGACCACCAGGAACCAGAGCAATGTCTGTAAGTTCAAGCCTTTTGTTCTTTTCAGGGATCACTGATTAGTTTCTTTTTGCTGTCTATAACCATTGCCTTATATTCTTTTAGACTTGTCAACTGATCAGCTATGTACGAGACAACTGTGGTAAAGCTTCATAATTCTAAGCATGGATTCACTGTATCCCTGATGGTTATTATTAAATTGCATTCAATTAAATGTTTATATTCTTTTTAACTTCATCATTTTTTATTTACACAGGCTGCTGTAAAGGTAGGGCTCTTACTTTTTTTGTTATGCAACACACCATTAAAAAGAATGATAAAGAATCATTGTTTAAATGAACATCAATGAACCCAAACACAGTTCTCATCTTTGGTATTTCTGCACCTCTAGATAAAGCAACTTGCCCTGTCTACCCCACTGAATTGGTGATTGGTTTGGACATGTCTGAAGACATGACTCCTGCATTATTTGGCAGAATGCGCTCGACTCTTCTTTCTCTGCTGGACAGCATTGATATTGCTGAAAGCAACTGTCCCACAGGGACACGAGTGGCTGTGGTCTCCTACAGTTCTAACACCAAGTACCTCATCCGTTTTTCTGACCATCGCCATAAGAAGAACTTGTTGGAAGCTGTGAAGAACATTCCTCTGGAACGTACATCCAACAGACGCAACATTGGTGCAGCCTTGCGCTTTGTGGGTAGAAATGTCTTCAAACGTATTCGTCAGGGTGTTCTGATCAGGAAGGTGGCGATCTTCCTCTCTGGTGGACAGTCCCAGGATGTGACTTCCATAACCACAGCTGTTCTGGAATACAAGGCTCTGGATATAAACCTTGGTGTTATTGGTTTCAGGGAAAATCCTAATGTTCAGCGAGCTTTTCAGGTAATGTAAAATGACTGAAGCAGATGAAGCCTGTATGAACAGATTGATTGCTGTGATTCACCTTTTAGACTTTTATCTTTCTATCTTTAACTTTCTCTCTCTTGAATGTTGTAATAAGGCTGATGAGACAGGAAGCTTTATTAATGTGCTGGAGGGATCAGAGACCCAGAATACAACACTTGAAAAGATCCAGCGATGCATCATCTGCTTTGGTAATATGTCAAATTTGTTGATGTTGATCTGAATATGCATTTCTTGTGATCTAATAAAAAGTTAAAAACAGGCTGACAGTCATGAACCATATAGAGGGGATTAATAACAATGTTTTTATCTCCTGTCTTCTCAGATCCTTGCAATCCAGCTAGAGATTGTCTTAACACCAGTGAGGTGTCCACTCCAAAGCAGGTAAACATGGACCTAGCATTGCTGGTGGATGGTTCTCGGAGCATCCAGGCAGATCAGTATGAGGGAGTGAAGCAGGTGTTGGGCACTGTGTTGGACCAGCTTGCAGTGAGTGATCAGCCCAACAAAGCTGACAGACAGGCACGGGTGGCGCTTTACCAGCAGAGCTCATCATACAGTGAAGCCCAGGCTCCAGTCAAGCAGATCTTTAGTTTTCAGCAGTTTCAGGACCGCAACCTGATGAAGCAGAGCATCTTTGAAAATCTACAGCAGACTGGTGGATACTCCAGGCTGGGACATGCCATAGAATACGTAATCATGCAGGGCCTCCTCACTGTTTCCAGGCCTCGAAAAAACAAGATGCTGCTGCTTATAGTTGGAGATGAGACAGAATATTCTGACAGTGCAAAACTGGACTTCATCTCCATGAAAGCAAAGTGTCAGGGTGTGGTGCTTTTCACTCTTACAGTCGGGGATCATTTCAACAGCACACAGGTGGAGGAGCTTGCCAGCATTCCCACAGAGCAGCACATAGTTCACTTAGGCCATGTAAAGCAAGGAGAACAGGAGTACACTCGACGCTTTATAAGGACTTTCCTACACATTCTGAAACGTAAGAGAAATTTGTTTCACAAAAATATATTAGTATTAAAACTAGGGCTGTCAAGTGATGAATTTGATCAATCACGTTGAGATTTCATGAAATAACAAACTGTAACAGTGTTTAACTTCATAAGTTTTTATTATTTCTAATCACAAATCTCAACAGAGACAAATACATATTGTAAATTTTCAGTGCAATAACATAATTATTTCACACAGGTATTTGCAATGATAGAAGATAATCTCTGATCTAGCCATGGGGTTCACAGTCCAGTGACTTCAGTGCCGGCCCCAAGCCCAGATAAATAGAGATGGTTGCATCAGGAAGGGCATCCGGCATAAAACATTGCCAAATTTGCAGAAGATAGGGATAGGTGGAGAGAGATGATTTAATGTGGTGACCTCTGAAGGGAAAAGCCGAAAGAAGAAGAAGAAGAAGAAGAAGAAGAAGAAGAAGAGGAAGAAGAAGAAAATCTCTAATTACACTTACCATTGTTCTGCAGTTAGCTTAATATACTGATAACGGTCCTGGTTTAGCTTTTAGTAAAGGTGTGTAATTCAAACTGGATGTTTGCGTAATCAAAACTGAACATTTCCACTGGATTTGGAAACAGCAATTTTCTTCCATGTGTATGGCGATGAAGACACAGCAATGTAGTGACACCCACAAAACACCATAAAATTTAATGCACAGACAGCTGTGATTACAAAGTGATCAATCAGTATAAAGCCTGCAAAACAGAATTGGAAAGGTTTTTTTAACTTGGAATGAAAAACTTTACTTAATCAGAAAAACTTCAAGATCAGAAAAAATTTACTACTATGCCAATAACAATATTTATTAATACTTATGTGCAGACAGATGAGCCCATCCTCATTTTATACAGTGCCATTTTTGTCACTATTGAATGATTTGTTTTATTTGTCTTCATTTATTTCATTTATCATTTAGTTTTACAGGATTCACAGGATTTTTACATGTTAATTACACAGCTCTAACAAAAACAGTGTTTTCTTCTCCTCTTTTGTTTCATTCTCTCAGATATTGTATAGATGTATGGTTGAGTTGGGTTTGTTCTGGTTTTATGTATACAGGCGACATGAACACCTATCCTGGTACACTGCTCGAAAAACAATGTAAGAGTTTTCAGCAACAGCGAGGTCCATTTTATGCATTTGAGGCTGCTCCAGTGATACCCACTGAAAGGTAATATCAGTTTTATACATTATCTGTTGATCTTGAAGCCTTACTGCAGTTATCTTCAGTTCCTGCATTGTCTTGTGGCATGTTGCCTTCAGTTCAGCCATCAGCCAGCATTTGGGCAGTTTCTCTTGTTCTTTCTGGCAGATCCTCTCAAGATCAATCAGCTAATATGTGGAATGCTTGAACTACTATATTCAAGTCTCTCTACAGATGTTCTATGGCATTCAAACCTGGGCTTTGGCTAGGACCACTCAAGCATATTGAGAGATTTGTCCCTTGTCTTGGCTGTGTGGGTCATTGTCCTACTATGAGGTGCTCGTAGTCTGAAGTTGTGTTTTGACCATTCTCCCCACCCCTGATGTTCAGGATCACCTTTACTGCATGATGCTGCCACCATCATGGTTTATCAAAATTGATTTGATTAGTCATTGAGCAGTTAATAATTTTTGCCATATATAATGCATAGAGATCAGCCCAAAGAATTCAGTATTTTCCTCATCAGACCAAAGAATCTGTTTGCTCATGCTTGTCACATGACTGTTACTCTGAGTGGCATCTGTTCTAATACTCTGCCATAAAGGCCTGCTTGCTGGAGTATTTCTTAGATGGTTATGCTTCAGCAGGTTCTTCCATCTTTGTGGAGGATGTCTGATCACTTGTTAGGGTTGCTATAGGGTTGTTGATCACCTCCCTGATTAAGGCTCTTTTAGCCCAGTTATTGGGTTTGGCAGGCCAACTGTAGGAGGAATCCTGTTAAAGAAATGTTATTTTCACAATGATGGAGCCCACTGTGCTCCTCGGAACATTCAGGTTTTAAAAATTGTTTTCATACCCTTGCCCAGATTTATGTTTATATGTATATAGATAATTAGAGGTTTATGGAGAGTTCCTTGGGCTTGGTTTTTGTTCTTTTGTGAATTGTGGACCATATTTAGAAAGGTGGGTGCTTTTTTAAACCATGTCCAAATTAATTAAATTAGCCACAAGTGGACTCCAGTCAAGTTTAGAGACAGTTCAAGATAAACAAAGTAAACAAAATGCAGCAGATAGGCATGCCTTAACTTAGGGTATGAATGAAATAAGTTAAATGAGACATTTCAGATTCTGTTTTATAATAAATTATGTGCAGATAAAAATAATTTCAGAAATTACATTGTGGGTGGTGGAATTATAAACTATATGGAGTTTGTGCTATGTTTTAAGTTTATCATCATGTGCATGAAGAGTGCTTATGCATCTATATACAAGGCAGTTACAATTTTAAAAAGTCAGCCACATTGAGTTTTATCCAAGGAGCTGGTTGTACCCATTATTTCTTATACAAATCATATTATAAGGCATAAGTCATTCATAATTAACTTCTGTTTTGCAAATCAGGAGTATGAGTACTGAAAGAGAACATGATTAAAAGTGGTATTTATTCTCTAGGATTCCTTCCACAACATTTAAATACCAAGAGGAAGAATTAGAAGACAAGGAAGAATCTTCAGCTTATGCAGACTATGTTGAACATATTTTGACGGAGACTGAGTATGAATATGGAGACCCGCAAACACAAGGAGATTCTCAAACACAAGGTAAATCTGCATGCGGTTTGTGCATGTATATTATAATGGTATTAATAGTGCAAATGTAAGCATGTGGAGTATGGTGATTGCTGTGTTCTGCATGCATTATGTATGTTTCTGTAGTGTTTTGCTTATAGTGCAGTGCATATTTATTGCCTATGGACAGAGGCACCATGTATGGAAAATATGTCCAAAGTTAGTTCTATGATAGTGCAGTTGGTGCATGCTCATGCTTGTGGTTTTGTGTTTTAGTACTAAAATTCAATGTTTGAAGATATCTGTCACGTTTCCGGTATCCAGAGCATGATAAATCAGACCCAGCGCGGGGATAGACAGCAGACAGGGGTTTATTCAAATAATAAGCAGACATAGACAACATGACGACGCCACACAAATACGGAACATTAAGACGAAGACCATACCCGAACCCTGGCAAAAGGCCACTATATATACACTAAACATAATTACACACAAGGGGGGCACGGTGGCTTAGTGGTTAGCACCCCCTATTGGTACAACATAGGACCTGCCACCCGTAACAATATCTTGTCATCTGTATCCAGAAACATTGCATTATCATCGTTAAATAAAATGTAATTTTAAAGTATTCCTGCTAACACCCCCTTTTCTCTCCATCTTTCCCCTTCCAGACGTGTGCTACCTGGAAAAAGACGCAGGGCCCTGCAAAAAATATGTAACAAAATGGTTCTATGATCAAGGGAAGAACAAATGCATTAGCTTCTTTTATGGAGGATGCAATGGGAACCTTAACAGATTTGACACTCATCATGAATGTGAAACCCGCTGTGTGTATTGATTCTCCCTTTTCTCTGGTTATATACAAAATGATGGCACAGTATATGACTTTTATGTATGCAATGTCGAAATAACCTACACTCATTAAAGATTCCGCTTCTTCGTTACCCTAGCAGAAGTAATAATATTTACATTCCACATCCCTGTACGGATAGAGGCTTTTTTATTTGCTGTAAATAAAACATTTACACAAAATGATTACTTTTGTATTATTGACTGTAAATGAAGCATTTTGTATTACAGCAATAAATGTTGAATCCACTTGTGGGATTGCCAAACTCAAATAAATGACTTAATAATTTAATTTACTTCTCTCTTGAAATACACAACAATCTGCCATATTTTACATTTAGAATATTTGCTCAGTTATTTGCTCACGGAAACCCCTGGACACACTTCACCATGGTGAGTAGGCTACAAATGTACATTTTCTCAAAACAGACAAAAAACTGCAAGCAAGTGTTTAAAATATCTGCATGCGATGTACAAATGGAGATATAAAAAAAAAAGGTGTAAATTAGGTGGTTAGGTAGCAATGATGCTGCCCGGTCTTGTATAATTTTTTTTCACTTCACTTATTTCATATTAAACAATATCAGAGAGCATACCACTGATCTTACCACTGACCACTTTTCTAGTTGTTAATTATAAAATTTGTATTTTTATGTTGTATAGTATAGTATATTTTTTACACAAACATTGATCTCACTGAACAAATGTTTTGCAAAAATATTTAAAAAAAAAAAATTTCCAGCAACATTGTAAAAAAGGAAATCATGCTTAACACTTCTGTTACGCCCCGTCTAGGGTAAAGGCGCAACAAGAAAGAGTCGATGACACAGGAGAATGGGAAAAAAAAGCATCAAAGTTGTATTTTAATGAAAACCAAGGGGTTTAGAGTACAATGGGGGAGTGTAGCTTCAGGAGTCGACAGGGCCAAAATAACAAACAAAACTCCCACTACTTTCCAGGCCTCTAAATACCCTACTTCACAAAATAAAATAAAATACAAGTTCCTTCCCTAACTCCCTATCCAAAACAATCAATAAAAGAATCTATCAAAGAAAATGGCGTCTGTCTCCCTCCTCCCAGAATTCCTGGTATAACAATTTACAGTGGAAAGAAGAAACTTACAACAGGGGCAACCCAGAGTCAAGGTCTGATAACCAGCAGTAGGCAGTATTATAAATGGTTGGGCTAAGCACATTAGCAAACAGTTGATTCCTTACACTCAAACGGACACACACTGATATTCTCGGTCTTACTAGCATATACCTAGCAACTACCTATACATTCCTATAACTAGTAGACAAAGCAGAGCAAATACAGCAAACAAGCACAAGACAGACCATACACAGCAAAAAAGCAAAAGGCTGAAGAAAGGAAAAGTAAAAATAAACTGAGTCTTCTTAAAGGCCACAAGGAGTCAGCTGACCAGGCAGGGTGTGGCACCAAGTAGACTGCAGGAACCAATTAGGCTTCTTTCTGGACAGAAGACACAAACACCTCCCAAAACAAAAGAAAACACGGAAATCATACAAAAGGGACGTAACACTAAAACTGTCTTAACATACCTGTTTTAAATAGAATTGGGAAAGCAACTCAAATCTCAACCAAATAAATAATATGCATTAGGAGTTATGAAGGGTCCTTTTTAAATGACTTCACAGTAAACAATGTTAGTTGTAATATTGATTTGTTTATTAGTTAGTTTATCAGGCAGGTTCAACTAGCTAACTTTATATCTCACCATCTCATAATCAGTATAACTTGTAACAATCTATCTTAAATCTCTTTTCTGTTAAATTCCTTATTAATAGTGAACATCAACGGTGAAGAACTGTCTTATTTTACCTCTGAGGAAAGTGATGCAAACTGGTAAGACAGACACCTGTTTTCATTTATCAAAATATCCACAAATTCATTCCACTGCACTGACAATGTGGACTTCTTTTTCTACTTCTTTTGTCATTGACAGTTAAAAAGTATTTCAATATGTCGCATTGTGTATGGTTATGTATGTGACAAATAAAATTTGAATTTGAATTTAGATGTGCAATATGGAACCATTTTTTGTACCCACACATTTTTCAAGTAATAAAAAACATGTGTCTGACAGGTAGGGTTAGTGGTTAGCACGTTTGCCTCACACCTCCAGGGTTGGGGGTTCGATTCCTGCCTCCGCCGTGTGTGTGGAGTTTGCATGTTCTCCCCGTGCCTCAGGGGTTTCCTCCGGGTGCTCCGGTTTCCTCCCCCGGTCCAAAAACATGCGTGATAGGTTGATTGGCATCTCTAAATTGTCCGTAGTGTATGATTGTGTGTGTGCCCGGCGATGGGTTAGCACTCCGTCCAGGGTGTATCCTGCCTTGATGCCCAATGACGCCTGAGATAGGCACAGGCTCCCCGTGACCCGAGAATAGATCGGATAAGCAGTAGACAATGAATGAATGAATGTCACACAGGTGTTTTTTGTTGCCCAGGTGAACCCTGTTAGACTGTTTGTTGAAACAATTTATACAGCTTATATAGTTTATATAGTTAATCTATATGTTATTTCCATATCGTATCCATACATTTAATTAAATTACCTTTTAAATCACCTTATGTCCTCCCAATGTACATTTTCCAGGTAATAAACTGAAAGAGGTGATAAAAATAAAAAATAAAAAAGCAAGCAAGTAAACAAACAAACAAAAAAATAACAATACGCAGTACCAACATGATTAAATGAAAAGGTAGTTTAATAATCAACACTTTTATTGCACTCCAGAACAGTGATGAATTTTTAAAAAATGTAACCCTTATTTGCTTCCTTTTCAGCTTTTTCTCAAGAGGGTAAATTAGTAAATACAGTGTATAGCCAAAGTAAAATATTGTATATTCCATGATGGTGTTCTCGCCTATGATAGCATAGGAAGCTGTACCTTTCCACAATGGTATCTAGTTCTTGGCAGAAAACCAAACTTCTGCTGTCTGTCAAGATTCATTACTGGCTATGTCTTTCATTTCTGTTGAAAAGTACAGGCAAAATAACCACACACAAAATATGTTAGGTTGTTTTTGCCAAGTTTCCCCAAACAACTGCAATTTGTCATAAGTTGCAGTGTGTTACGTAGAAATTTGAGAACATGAAATAAGAGTAAACATTTTTAAAGCGTGAAAGGCTGAAAAAGCATGCAAGGTCTGGTTTGTTTCCCTTATAGGGAGGGTACAGTATACTTACATAAATGACAAAAATGTAGTGATGTAATCCCTGAAAAACTTCTTTAAAGCATGTGTGTGTTTTTTTTTCTTAGCTCTGTCATCTTTCACTACATGTAGCAGCCTGAAAGCCACAACTGCACACATTTTTGTTTTTGTAAAGAGAAAAAAAGTTTCAAAAATGTTTCAGGTTAGAAAATGATTTGCTTTTTTCAACATATATGTCAGAAAATACCACAAATATATCCAGCATAACTACATGAATCCCACTATTTTGTTTGTTTTTGTCTAGCCGGAAAAGGAGAAATAATGTAGAGGAAAATAACCTTGTTACAAATGTGTCAGCTATCCCTTGTGTAATTGTATTAAAATATGTCACTCTTTTTCACTTTGTTAGTAGTGATCCTCTTACATTTTACTATTTAGAGATTTTAGCAGGAATAGGTTCTAACAACATGCTAAAAACTGGTCATCTGTTGGAAGGAGCTGAAACAATTAATCGCTAGCAATTTCTGATTACTTGAGAAGCTCTTTGAAGCATGGGTCTCCTGTCTTGGCTCCACACTGACTTTCAATTTGTTTACTACAGTCCAAAGACTCAGCTGATGGCTGTAGTTGTATGATTTCAATTGCTGAAGTATGCTTGCAACAAGCATACTTTCATACTTTCATTTAAGGGGGGCTCAGCCCCCAATGAGGGTATAATAGTAAAAAATAAATAAAATAAAATAAAATAAAATAAACGTTTGACTAACAGGGTATTAGACTATACGTTCATATGTGTTAAGGGCTTCATTTTCGCTGGAGGAAACAGCTGTGGTGTGATAAGGGGTGAACGCTGCGAAAACTTACAGTAAATCGATTACTCCCCCATAACATTTTGTAAAAACTGATGAGAAAGTACTGCACAGATGCAGATATTATAACAATCTATCTAAAAACACACACCTCGTCTTGTCCTCTGATCCTCGCTCTACGACGCCGCGGTCTGCGGATTGAAGAACGCGTTGAAAGACGGGGAGGATTTTCATATGAAATTTTGACTGACGGATTTGTGTACAGTTTATGGAGAATCGCAGAATATTTATGGGGGCTGAGTAGAAATGTTAGGGGGGCTCCCATAAAAATGGAGTACACACCATGATGTGCCAGACTCAGATTCACAAGATTCATGATGAAAGGCAGACTAAGGCCATGTATGTACCAGAATTTGTTTGATTAGGATGACTGCCAAAAAAAGAAAGGAACTCCCTACTGTCATTACTCTCTTCCTACTATCATTACACAGGCTACAGAGGAATGTGCTGCCTGGTTGAACAAAAGCCATGCAAAACAATTGTTATTTATGAATACGTCTATTACAAAAAACTAACTAAAAACCTGTTGCCTGTTTTCTTAACGTCATGCTGTTTAAGTGTATGACATGCATGTTTAATGTTAAATTCAACCTTGTAAAGTAAAAATGTGAATAAAAACATGCTTTGTTCTCGATTATTTATGGAAAAATTAATGAGCTGTGAGTGAATCATAATCTGCTGTGGGGAAATTCAGCATATTGTAGTGTTGCTGAATTGCACATCCTCTATATGTGTATGACATTCATGTACATTAACATAGACTAATCTAAGCATAAGAAATATATTTTTATAGGTCATAACATGGTGTCTCTGTTACTTTCATCCTTCCTGGTATAAATATTTGTGAGGGTCTCGCAGAAACATTCCTGAGAGGTTGCAATGATGATTGTGCACAAACCTTAACTTTTCCTGGGAAGTCTCATTTTGTAATACGTACAGTGTTAGTGGGAGTGAGGCGTGGCTTAAGTGTTCCCTCTACTCCCCATATTTAATGCACTTAACATATACGCGCACGGTGAAAGCCTGCGCCGTTGTTCTGCTTCTTAGCTTGAAAACCACGTTTAGCGCAATTGACTGTGAACGACATCTTGAAGAACAATTTGCTTCAATGATATCTACATCGAAGTTCTGAGGTGAGCACCTTCTAAGAGCAGCTTTTCAATATCATTCCCTAAGTCATGTTAAAGAGAGCACTAGTCCAAAAGTCCGGTACGGGCTTTGGGCGGTATGTTATTATATTTATCATTTTATTTTTGTGAATGAACTATAAAAAAAGACTTTTTTAAAGAAAAGAAACTATTATATTGTGCAGTTGTATTGCATGTAAGATATTAAACAATGAAGAAAGATCATGAGGAGACCTCGTCGTTTTTTTTTTGTTTAGTTTTTCGTTTGTTTTTTTTGTTTGGTTTTTTGTTGTTTTTTTTGGTTTGTTTTTGTTTTTTTGTTTTTTTGCCTGTAATCATTTACAATTGAAAGCTACCCAGTAAATTTCTGCAACAAATTTGCAATGCCCCCATTTGAACTGAAACAGAATGTTTTATTACTCAAATTTATTTAGGCTGAGTACACTCTCAGAAAAAAAGTACTGTACTGTACTGTACTTTTCCTTATCTCTCTAGTGGGACCATCATGGAAACATATTCCCCTTTGCATACAACCATTTGGAAACATCTACATCCATTTGTATTTCTAGAGAAGTGCATGTGGTGTAACTTTAATTACCTTTGATACTAAAGCTTTAGTCATAGGGTCCTTAAGGTTGAATTATGTACCTCAAATTAATTTTAAAGCTATGAATAAGTATGCAAAAAGAACAAAAGATGTTTATTTGATGGTATAACTTATGTGACCAAGAAAATCCTTTATATCTGAGAGTGTATACCGTTAGTTATGTAATTTTCTGGCTATTGGTAAATGCACTGTTATTTATTTTTAATCTGTGTAAGTTTAACCAGTCCCATTACCCGTGAGGTATATGCTCATTTGATGCTTTGATCAGTTTATGATCAGTTCATTTCCATGAATGGTTTTGTGTGTTTAACCTGTTGAAGGTCTAATGTGTGTAATCATTGAATTAACAGAGAAGATCAAGTATAAAATAAATGAAGATTAAACTTCTTAATGAGGCACAGGCACAGCCAGCACAATTCTTGTGAATTGAAAAATGCTATTTCTGCATTTAAAAGAAGTCTGTAATTTTCTTTAAATAATTGTGGTATTGCTTGAGTCTTTAAGAGATTAGGATGTTTACTTGCAATCTAAACATTACGATGAAAGCTCACCCATACTGATACAACACAGTGACTGCATTCTGTCTAATCTTACTAGACCACACTTGCACTGATATAGAAATACCATGCATCTGTGCAGGAAGTGTATATCCTGCTCATTTAACAACCTAAAAATCTGTACAAACAGAACTGGCTGTTAGTAGGAATTAAGAGTTTTTAAAAGGGTCAAATATAAATACACCCATCATACATACACACAGCTCATTAAACGTAGGAAGAAACTTGCAAAAATGCTAGAAAAAATGTGGTTCAATTTCTGGACTTCCAGTTCATTAAATGAAACAGGAGATGCAGCAAACTTGACCTTATAAGTACAATGGGTTTGAAGTCTCTCTCTCTCTCTCTCTCTCTCTCCCTGTTTCTCTGTTTCTCTGTCTCTCTCCCTCTCTCTCTCTCTCTCTCTCTCTCTCTCTCTCCCTGTTTCTCTCTCTCTCTCTCTCTCTCTCTCTCTCTCTCTCTCTCTCTCTCTCTCTCTCTCTCTCTCTCTCATCTCTCTATCTCTCCCTGTTTCTCTGTTTCTCTCTCTCTCTCTCTCTGTCTCTCTCTCTCTCTCTCTCTCTCTCTCTCTCTCTCTCTCTCTCTCTCTCTCTCTCTCTCTCTCTGCTGTTGTGTTTGTGTGTTTATGTGCCTGCCCTTGTGCACTGATAAACATGATATGGTATAATTCTGATCTTCCTTAGGAATTTTATTTGGTCTCACAGGAAATGACAGGAAGTGTGGATCTGGTTCATGACATGCCATTGTCAAAGTGATGGTTATTGAAATTTCATTAAAAAAAGGTGTGTGTGCAGCATTATGTCATGTGCTCTCACTCTTCTGTTCACTACTTAGCATTAGATGAATTGCTACACTGTAGTGATAAATAGGGTTTAAATTGCAAAAGATATTAATCTACCCTTGTAATCCTGCTCATGTATACATCAGAAAAGGGAAAAATGTGACCTCAGTAATTGTGGCATGGTTGATGGTTACAGACAGGCTGGACTGAATTTTGAAAACTTGAGCAAGGCCCTTAACCCTCTGTGCTTCAAGAGTGCTGTTTCACATCTGATTCTGTGCTCTGACCCCAACTTCATTACAAGCTGGGATATGTGAAGAATTTCACTGTGCTATAATGTATATTTTACAAATAGTGGCTTCTACTTGTAACTCAAATAACCACTCTTTACAACCATGGTGAGCAGAAAAGCATTTCATAATACATAACACATCAGTCCCTGAGGCAGATGGGTTACACCAATGAGAGACCACATCAGATTTTATTCCTGTCAGCTAAGAACAAGAATCTTGGGCTATGGGGGCATAGATTTACTGAAACTGGTTAGTTTAATATAGTAAAAACGTCCATTCCAAGATGCTTTACTGCTCACTTGTAAACTGTGCTTATTTGATTTACTGTAGCCATCCTCTCTCACGTTTGACCTCTCTCATCAACAACTTATTAGATTTTATAGGTTTTATGCAGCATTATATGCAACCTGTAGAAAATGCTGTGCATGAAATTACCAGGGGATCAGTATCAGAAATGCTAATACCACCCTGTCTAGTTCCAACAATCATGCAAGGTCTCAGAGATCACCTTTTTTCCTATTTTAATGTTTGATGTGAACATTAGCGAAGCTCTTGACCTGTATCTGCATGATTTTATGCATTGCACTGCTGATTCAGTAAATGCAAAAATGTGCTTGTGTACAGATGTTCCTGAGGCTGCTGAGCACACAGTGTGTTGTGCTTTGTCCATGTCTTCTCACCTTTTTAAAAAGCATGTCTGTTTATTATTTATAGACTTTTTTTAACTTAGAAAGGAATCAAAAGCAGAAAGGCTAAACTGATGTCAGTGATATAGGAGACAGTCATATATAAGGACTGTAGCTTAACATCATGGCAAATAAATAGAATAGAATTACTGAGTAATTCTGTTCTTATTCTGTTCTTTACTCATTACACCATTTCCCAGATGACCCAGCCAGAATTGTTTACCTGGCTTGTGTCTTACGCCCAGTGTTGTGGGGCAGTAACTAGTTGCATGTAGCAGCGTTACGTAATTTAATTACAAAATAAATGTAACAATAATTCGTTACAGTTACTGAGAAAAAATATGTAATTAAATTACAGTTACTTATGTAAATGTTAAAGATTACGAATCGGGTTACATCTGAATATTTTCTTTAAAAAACTAGGATATGTTGAATAATATTAATGTGTTGCTAGAATTTGTTAAAGCAGTGCTATTCTGATGTTTTTGATTCACTGGATACAGTGCCGGTCCCAAGCCCGGAAAAATGGGAGGGTTGCGTCAAGAAGGGCATCCGGCGTAAAACATTTGCCAAGTTGTTGTGCGGACCAGTTGGTCCGCTGTGGCGACCCTGAACAGGGAGCAGCCGAAAGCAACTTCATTCTGATGTTTTTGATTGGTTCTCTGGTTTGAATTTGCGGCACCAAGTCTGCCAATTACGTTAATCCACATTGCCACTGAAAGCTTTTCAGGCTACTACAACCTGTCTGAGAGTCACCACCATTCATCTTCTTTCGGCTTTTCCATCCTTCCCATCTCGATCCCTCTGCCTAGCTAACCTGTACAAGTCCTTCTCTCCTTCTCTAGTGTCTAACCTAGTGTACAACTCGTCATATGCCTTCTGCTTGGCCTTAGACACCTCCCTCTTCACTCTGCGCTGTAACTCCTTGTATTCCTGTCTATTCTCTTCAGTCCTGTCCATGTCCCACTCCTTCTTGGCTAACCTCTTCCTCTGGATACTATCCTGAACTTCCTCATTCCACCACCAAGTCTCCTTATCTTCTTTCCTCCTTCCAGATGACACACCCAGCACCTTTCTCCCTGTCTCCCTGATCACTTCTGCTGTAGTTTCCCAGTCATCTGGCAGCACTACCTGACCACCCAGAGCCTGCCTCAACTTCTGTCTAAATTCCTCACAACATTCCTCCTTTTTCAGCTTCCACCACTTGGTTTTCTTCTCTATGTCTATCTTTGAGCTCTTCTTCTTACAGACCATCAAAGTCATCCTACACACCACCATCTTATGCTGTCTGGCTACACTCTCTCCCACTACCACTTTACAGTCACTAATCTCTTTCAGATTGCCTCTTCTACATAGGATGTAGTCTACCTGTGTTCTCCTACCTCCACTCTTGTAAGTCACTCTATGCTCCTCCCTCTTCTGAAAATAAGTGTTAACCACAGCCATGTCCATCCTCTTAGCAAAGTCCACTACCATCTGTCCTTCTAGGTTCCTTTCCTTAACTCCAAACTTGCCCATCACCTCCTCATCACCTCTGTTCCCCTCACCAACATGTCCATTAATATCTGCTCCTATCACCACTCTCTCTCCCATGGGAATACTCTCCATCACCTCATCTAATTCACTCCAGAATCTCTCTTTCTCCTCTAACTCACAACCTACCTGTGGGGCATAACCACTAACAATGTTTTACGCCGGATGCCCTTCCTGACACAACCCTCTCTATTTATCCGGGCTTGGGACCAGCACAGAAGTCACTCGACTGTGACCCCCATGGCTAAATTGAGAGTCACCACCATGGCGAGTGATAAAAATGCATTTCAGGTCTGGAAATTTAAACAATTTCATCCCGAAATCCGATAAGGGTGCAAATATAACAGTTCAGTGCAAAATTAGTTTGCCAGCTGTTAAAATGCTTTTGACATCAAAGGCTTCAATGTCGAACCTGAGGAAGCATCTTCAGGTATGTAACCTAGCCTTTCTTTATTTTATAAAAGCATATGGTTTTTGTCATTATTGTGAGTGTACAGAAATAAAAACAGACTCTTTAGTTTGGAATGTTATATTACTTGTTTCTGTATAATAAAAAGTGACAGAGTGAGTGGAGTTACTGCAGCTGCTAAAAATCCATCAAAACGAGCCAGCGCGTTCATCGACCCCGTAGTGTATTCAAGACCTGTATTTAAAACATTCAGAACAAATGACCTAGTCTGCTAGCTATTAGCTATTAGCACAAATTAGCTAGTCTGCTAGCTACCTTTACCAGGCACACTGCTATGAACCCTTTGACAGAAAATATATAGCTCATATTTTTCCTCCTTGAAAATGTGTTGGTAATGTCAGATCTAATATAACTTAGTTATTTTAGCATTGTAGCATACGTTATGATGACTCACAGAGTCATCGAGTTGTGAAATTCACGCACATACACACACACAGATTTAATTAATTTCTTTCCCTAATTGCATTGAAGGCTATGAGACACCAAAGTTTTTCTTTTATTAACTGTTTTAATAACTGTTTTATTGCCAATTTGGGTTCATGTATATGCTTTATTTTTTCAGATTATGTTTTTTTTTTCAAGGCATTGTTTCTTGCCAGTGTGTTCTGTCATACCTATGCAAAGGTTTGATTCCTAAAACAGTATTAAACAATTTTTGTTATGAAGTCTGGTTTTGTGGTGGCTGTGCTTAAAATTAAATTAATATAATCTTAATTCAAAGATTTTGAAATTCTAACAGTAAACAGAGTTCAGTGCTACTGTAAGGTTATCCCTGCCTGATATAAATGTATGGAAATGATTTAGTTGAAAATATCCATTAGAAACTTAAAAGTAATCAGAAAGTATTCAAATGTAATCAGTTACTTTACTTTTATAAAGTAATTGAAAAGTTACACTACTTATTACATTTTAAATAGGGTCATTTGTAATCTGTAACCTATTACATTTCCAAAGTAACCTTCCCAACACTGACTACGCCACAGACTGCTCCTCTTGATTCACATCTATCCACCCACTGTCTGTTGCCTCCCTGCTACTCCTTATTACCATGGTCATATTTATCTTATCATTTCAAGCACAGTGTAAACACTTCCTAGGAACTGGTCTGCAAATTCTCTTGCAGCAGCACTGCTTCACTAGATCCTAATACTTGGCTTGTTTCATCTCATTGGCTTTTGGATTCTTTGGCAATGCTTACAGAAGGACATTGTCTTGTTTGTAGGTGGTCTTGACTATCTACTCTGCTTCTTTGGGTCAATCTTGCACAAAGATCCCAGATGTTGGTTCGTCTCACATTTCTCCAAAATTATGGCTATTCTTAAAGTTTTTACCATTTTTGTCACAGTTTTTGTTTTTTTAAGAAAGAAATCAGAAGCTCAAAGGCAGGAATAATGTCACTGATAAGCCACTAAGTGCTTTTTCCTCTAGAGCTTTGATACAGCAACTAAGGACTATTTAAACTATTTAGAAAAATCATTCAGTTACAAAAAATGAAATGTCATCACATACAGTGGGGCAAAAAAGTATTTAGTCAGCCACCAATTGTGCAAGTTCTCCCACTTAAAAAGATGAGAGAGGCCTGTAATTTTCATCATAGGTACACTTCAACTATCAGAGACAGAATAAGAAAAAAAAATCCAGAAAATCACATTGTCTGATTTTTAAAGAATTTATTTTCAAGTTATGGTGGAAAATAAGTATTTGGTCAATAACAAAAGTTCAACTCAATACTTTGTTATATACCCTTTGTTGGCAATGACAGAGGTCAAACGTTTTCTGTAAGTTGCCACAAGGTTTTTACACACTGTTTCTGGTAGTTTGGCCCATTCCTCCATGCAGATCTCCTCTAGAGCAGTGATGTTTTGGGGCTGTCGCTGGGCAACACGGATTTTCAACTCCCTCCAAAGATTTTCTATGGGGTTGAGATCTGGAGACTGGCTAGGCCACTCCAGGACCTTGAAATGCTTCTTACGAAGCCACTCCTTCGTTGCCCGGGCGGTGTGTTTGGGATCATTGTCATGCTGAAAGACCCAGCCACGTTTCATCTTCAATGCCCTTGCTGATGGAAGGAGGTTTTTACTCAAAATCTCACGATACATGGCCCCATTCATTCTTTCCTTTACACGGATCAGTCGTCCTGGTCCCTTTGCAGAAAACCAGCCCCAAAGCATGATGTTTCCACCCCCATGCTTCACAGTAGGTATGGTGTTCTTTGGATGCAACTCAGCATTCTTTCTCCTCCAAACACGACAAGTTGAGTTTTTACCAAAAAGTTTTATTTTGGTTTCATCTGACCATATGACATTCTCCCAATCCTCTTCTGGATCATCCAAATGCTCTCTAGCAAACTTCAGACGGGCCCGGACATGTACTGGCTTAAAAAGGGGGACACGTCTGGCACTGCAGGATTTGAGTCCCTGGCGGTGTAGTGTGTTACTGATGGTAGCCTTTGTTACTTTGGTCCCAGCTCTCTGCAGGTCATTCACTAGGTCCCCCCGTGTGGTTCTGGGATTTTTGCTCACCGTTCTTGTGATCATTTTGACCCCACGGGGTGAGATCTTGCGTGGAGCCCCAGATTGAGGGAGATTATCAGTGGTCTTGTATGTCTTCCATTTTCTAATAATTGCTCCCACAGTTGATTTCTTCATACCAAGCTGCTTACCTATTGCAGATTCAGTCTTCCCAGCCTGGTGCAGGTCTACAATTTTGTTTCTGGTGTCCTTTGACAGCTCTTTGGTCTTGGCCATAGTGGAGTTTGGAGTCTGACTGTTTGAGGTTGTGGACAGGTGTCTTTTATACTGATAACGAGTTCAAACAGGTGCCATTAATACAGGTTACAAGTGAAGGACAGAGGAGACTCTTAAAGAAGAAGTTACAGGTCTGTGAGAGCCAGAAATCTTGCTTTTTTGTAGGTGACCAAATACTTAATTTCCACCATGATTTGCAAATAAATTCTTTAAAAATCAGACAATGTGATTTTCTGGATTTTTTTTTCTCATTCTGTCTCTCATAGTTGAAGTGTACCTATGATGAAAATTACAGGCCTCTCTCATCTTTTTAAGTGGGAGAACTTGCACAATTGGTGGCTGACTAAATACTTTTTTGCCCCACTGTAAACCGAATCGGGGCCATCTGCCTGCACATAGCCATAAACTCTAAACAAAGCTTTAAAACAACTCTGTAAACAGTGAAGGGAAAATTTTAAAGCTACAGCATACAAAGACATTCTAGACAACTAAGTCCTTCTACCTTCGTGGCAACAGTTTAAGGATGAACCACATATGGGTGTGATGGTTAGGTGTCCACAAACTTTGGCCATACTGTGTAAATTATACTATTGTTTAGTAGTAAACTGGTTAGTCATAATTTGGATTAAGTATTTTGGAAACTTGAGCAAGGCGCTTAACCCGCTTTGCTCCCAGGGCACTGTATTACGTATGAACCTGTGCTCTGAACTTCATTACAAGCTGGGGTATGTGACAAAAGAATTTCACTGTGCTGTACAGTATATTTTACAAATAAAGGCATCTTCTACTAACTCAAATACAGAACAATCTGATTTAAATATTATTGTGAGAAACTCTGTATGCCTTTGTATTCCTTTGACTATAGAAAATAAATGTGCTTGAATTAACTGGCAGGTCTGTAGTCAGTGAGAGTCTCTTAATCTAAAAAGTTCAAGAGCAAAAAAGAATCATATAGGAAAATGAACTACAATCAAACATAGTGTTTGCTGTTCTTGGTTTCAATAAGAGAACTTTGATTTAATAACCGAACAGGGCCATGTGGGATGTAAGGACAAATGAAAACATTTATTATTAGTGCAGCTGGTGTTTCATAGTAAAGTACTGTTTAATATCTCCCATTGCACATGCATATAAATGCCATAAAAATACTATTATTGAATCACATGAAGTCCAATACAATTTCAGGTCTCTGTTTAAAAATTAAACAAAGGTGTTCATTTTTTTATGAAAAGAGTCTTTTTCAGTCTTGCTGAGGACATCAGGGTATGTGCCAGGAGAGTAATAATTTGCTGATAAATAACAGAATCAATGTGAATGAACCAATTCTGACAATAATAAAAGTCTAGTCAGCAAACCCGTTGTGTTAAGTCAGTTACCTCGACTTAACAGTCAACTGCTGCTTATGTCAATTTAAAATTATTTATTGCAAAATATGACTGTTTGCTATTGACATTAAAAGATTAAAAGCGCACACAAAAATAGCTTATTCGGCTGGTTTGGTTTATAGCAACAAGCTATGTAAATGTTAGTAATAATATAACGTAGCACTTGGACACCTTTTTGTCAAAGTAGCTCTCAGAGGAAAAAAGGCTGGAGACCCCTGCTCTAGGGGGTTTCAGTCAGGAATACATGGCATGAACTCTTGAGTTCTGAAATTAAATAAAAAGTTTCTGGAAATACACTGAAAATACAGTACAGTGAAAATAAATTATTAAATGGTTTACAGCGAGAAAGATGATAACATTTGAAAATAGTGGGGGGAAAAAATCCATTTTTTCTTCTTAGCCACATTAAAAAATATATATATATTTATGAGAATTGGGAGTATTGGCTGAGTCTTATCCAAGCCACTGATTTATTGTCTTTAAGCTATTTAAATAAGAAGTTGTTTTATAATATTACAAGATAACATGAAATATGTGTGAAAAAGTAACTAAGCACTTCTTGAGTCTCTCACTATTCCATGGCCCTGTTCTTTCTACATTTGCCTTTTTACATTTTTATGCATAACATAAAAACATAAGATCAGATATGCCAGAAGTTCAACTGAGCCAACATGAACACTTGATTTGTATCATCCGTTTTGCTTGGCGAGAACAGTTATATCCAAAATGAAAGACATGATCATTGAGGCAGTGATTTTTTTTTTTTTTTGTACACAATGTGGCAAGACATAAACATTTTAGTTTAATGTGGTTTGAAACTCTGAATCATTAAATCATTATGCTTACTCAGTATTAATAAAAAAAAAAGATTATGTTCACTTTTCCATTTCATGTTTTTAATTTTATTTAATCATGTTTATGTTTTTTTTTTTTGTTTTTTGTTTTTTTCTTATTCAAAGAAACTGATTTAGAATTATGCTGTAGGTGGCAAGGTCAATATAGCTCACTTCCACCTGCTAACATTTTTATTATACAGGCAGCAAAAGCATCAAAGAACATACAAGATTTGGAAAGACTCAGGGCTAGACTTGAACCACTGATTACTGGGATGTTGTTTGGGGGCCTTTGTCAAGACTTTTAGCCTGAATTCTTACCAGAAACAAGACATGAAGTATTACAATCCTGAATCTTTAATAGAAATCTAGAAGATTAACCAAATATATTGACAGAGAGCTATAAAAACAAAATACAGTTTACTGAGCTTTGAGCTCCCTGCAATGGAAGGAATGTGCTCCTGTGCTCGACTTTGTGGTTGCTTGCAACCTCAAGGTTATGTTTGGAACGCCCAAGTAATTTTATTTACCACAGGCCAGCTTTTTCCCACTGGCCCCAGATCACACAGATGGTCAGGATATTGACAGTTTTGCTGCATGTCTATGTGTTGGTCTTCAGAGACATGCTAAGAATATGACAAAAAGTGACTTTCTGTGAGTTTCAGACTTTCATAGACTATTAGAGGTCAAATGTTTGTAAATTTCCTAGTTACAGTCTAATAGCCTGCACTTTGTATGGCTTTTAAATGTTTCCTGTGCTCACCTGGTCTCAAATGCCATGCAGCATTTCGAGCTTGCCAGATGTTCAGTATGAATTACGTTAGTAATTTAGCTAAGCATCTCCACATGCACTTTGATATTTCTTGGCATGCTATGCAAATTATATGAACATACTTATTATTATATTTCATTTGTGCATTAGATCACTGAGGCCATGGGAACTATAAAAGGACTGCTGCCTCTCTTTATTTTAGCATCAGATTTCCTTGTGTGCAGTGCACAGAAAACAGGTACGTACAGTTCACACAAGTGAACTGCATGTTTAAAATGCGTCATTTTAACTTAATTAACAGAATAATATAAAAAGGTAATAGCTATAGAAAAACTGATGTTCACTGGATCCAAAGAGTGTAAATCATTTTATTTACAAAACACTTTTACTGTACAAGTGACCTGGACATTTCCTTTCCCAGTATGTACACAGGAAGCGTTAGCTGATATTGTCTTACTGGTGGATGGTTCTTGGAGTATTGGCACAGAAAACTTCCAAAAGATCCGTGATTTCCTCCTCACTTTGGTGAACAGTTTCGATGTGGGTCCTGACAAGGTTCAGATTGGCCTAGTGCAGTACAGTGACTCACCGCACACTGAATTCTACCTTAATGGCTTTGAAACCAAGCAGGAGATTCTTGACTACATCACAAATCTCTCATATCGAGGAGGTGGCACCAAGACTGGACTAGGGTTAAACTTCTTACTGAAGCAGCACTTTGTGAAAGAAGCAGGAAGTCGTGCTAAAGATGGGGTGCCTCAAATTGCCGTGGTTATCACAGATGGAGAGTCACAGGACAACGTGGAGCTGCATGCACAGGACCTGAAGAACCAGGGAATAATACTTTATGCCATTGGTATTAAAGATGCTGATATGGAGCAGCTGAAGGAAATTGCCACTAAGCCACATGAGCAGCACATCTATAGTGTGTCTGATTTTGCAGCTTTACAAGGAATCTCCCAGAGTTTTGTCCAGGTGCTTTGTACAACAGTGGAGGAAGCTACACGTCAAGTATCTCATGTGCCACAAGGTAAAGTAGACTTATGATGTGCTTTATGTTTAGCTTGTTATTTTTTCCCACAGACCTTAGACAAATCATTAGGATATGTAAGAGATGTGTTTGTGTTTGTAAAAGAGTGGGAATGAAGGATGTGGCAGATTTTACAAAACAACAAAAATGTGAATATGTGAATTTGGATTTTGTCACATTCTCGCACTTTCATATGTGTTGTGTGACTCACGATACTTATGGCATGAAATTGGCAAAGTAAATGCAGTAAATAGTAAATTGGGGGAGCACTATAGTGCGATTTTTGAAAAAAGTTTTTCCCTAATCAATATAGTTAACCAATATTACCTATATACTTGTGTAATGTGAGCTACATCAAGCACACATTAATAGATTTTATTTCATATTAATAAACCCAAACAAATAAGTAAGGGAAGTATTTACCCTATATGGCATTATGGTGGTGTTTTTGCAAATGAGCCTGGCCTTGTTTAGAACATATGGGAGAAGTTTAGAACATATGGGAGTTATCAACATTCACTATTTACAGCTGTGCATTCACAGTTATTATATCCTTATGTGTTTCTGTGATTCTTACTCACATGTTTAGAACTTATCCTACATGTGCTTTAATAATTGATACCTCGGTGGTTCCAGACTTCCTTCCTCTTTTTTAAAACAATGGAAACCACTGTAGTCCTGGAAAAATTAAAGCTTTACAAAAGGTTTTACACCCAGGCCCAGATTTATGTCTGGAAACAATTAGATGTCACGGGTGTGTGCCTTTTAATATTTTTCCATTAGCCCCAAGTGTTCTCCAGTCACAGTCTTGACAGTTCTCTAGATAATCAGAACCAGCAGGATGCACCTGAGCTCTGTGTCTGAACACTAAGCTAAATGATGTCATGAGAAGCATGTTGACATTTCTCATTATGGATTACAGTGTATATCTAACAAACAAAAAAGTAAATCTAATCAATTTTAACTTAAAAGTATAATACAATAACTATGATGTGCAGGGGACTGAATATTTTCTAAAGCCACTGTACTATAGTTGTTTGCATCTTTAACACAATGATTAGCCAATGAGGCATAATGTACTGCCTGTGAAAATAAAACAAAACCTTCTTTACCATATAAGCAGGGAG
Source organism: Hemibagrus guttatus (assembly GCA_033459395.1). Taxonomy (NCBI): domain Eukaryota; kingdom Metazoa; phylum Chordata; class Actinopteri; order Siluriformes; family Bagridae; genus Hemibagrus; species Hemibagrus guttatus. Next base: position 12,670,207 of record JAUCMX010000003.1, read on the forward strand.
GGAAATAGGAAATGTTACATTAATAACAAAATGAATTAAAAATTTGATAAAATGTGTTATGATCTCACTATAAAACTACATGTCTCTTGCAACTTTACAGTGACACATGCTAATCACTTCATTAAATAGTTTTGTGAAGAGATGTGACCAAAGATACACATAATGCAATTGAGTGTGGCTACCACAAGAATGGCAATACACAAACCATGCACAACACAAAGACATTTTCCCTATTCTCTAGACATAAAGAGTCTAGACAAGACTGTCTTGACAGTAATTTCTGTGGCTAGGAGCAAAGCTGCTCTCTGGGTGTGAGGGATGGTATACTCTCTCCCCACATCAACCCTAGCAATGTGTGGGTGTCTTGTGATACGTTTACTATATATATATATATATATAAAAGGGGGGTATTCATAGTTATTATATCATATATATATATATATAATCGAACCCCCAACCCTGGAGGTGTGAGGCAAACGTGGTAACCACTAAGCCACCGTGCCCCCTTTTTTATATATATATAAAATATAAAATATATATATATATATATATATATATATAAAAAAGGGGGCACGGTGGCTTAGTGGTTAGCACGTTTGCCTCACACCTCCAGGGTTGGGGGTTCGATTCCCGCCTCCGCCGTGTGTGGAGTTTGCATGTTCTCCCCGTGCCTCAGGGGTTTCCTCCGGGTACTCCAGTTTCCTCCCCCAGTCCAAAAACCTGTATTGTAGGTTGATTGGCATCTCTAAATTGTCCGTTGTGTGTGTGTGTGTGTGCCCTGCGATGGGTTGGCACTCCGTCCAGGGTGTATCCTGCCTTGATGCCCAATGATGCCTGAGATCGGCACAGGCTCCCCGTGACCTGAGAATAGTTCGGATAAGCAGTAGACAATGAATGAATGAATATATGTATATACACACATACACACGCAATGCAACTAAACTGTTTTAAATAATTAAATTATGAAATTAATTAAGTAACTAATGTTTGTTATATTCTTGTGTTTTATTTCTAGGGTGCAAAGCTAATTTGGCTGACATTGTGTTCCTTGTGGATAGTTCTGGTAGCATTGGTGATGCAGACTTCCTGAAGGTGAAGAAGTTCCTGCACAAGTTCATAATGGGTCTTGATATTAATCCCAAAAAAATCAGAGTAGGATTGGCACAGTTTAATAATGAACCTCACAGTGAATTCCTGTTGGGGGAATATGCAGATAAAAAGGACCTACTGGAGATGGTAGATAAACTCACCTACCTAAAAGGAGGCACAGAAACTGGAAAAGCTCTCAGCTTTATTGAAAAGTATTACTTCACAAAAGAAAATGGCAGTCGGATCGAAATGAATGTGCCTCAGATTGCTGTAGTGATCACAGATGGTGACTCAGCTGATGAGATGAAGAGTCCAGCCATGAAGCTACGGAGTAAAGGGGTGTTAATCTTCACCATTGGGGTTGGTAAAGCCAGCATTACAGACCTGCAGTTTATTGCTAATAAACCATATCAGCGTTTTGTACTGAGTTTCAGTGACTATGAGGAACTACTGAAAGCAACCAGCAGCACAATAGACAAAGTGTGTATTTCTATGAAGGCCCAGCAGGAAGGTAATATTATATTCAGTCAAATTTACCTTACCAATGATTATACACAGTAATAATATATTGTAATATTGCAGTTCACCACTACTGCAGCCAGTTAGTTTACTGTTTTACTGTTATCTCTTTCAGCTCTATCTCCAAAGGCTTTAGATGTGTTTGTGTTGGTGGACAGCTCAGTTGACCAAGCCCAAAAGGTGACTCAGTTTCTCAAAATCCTAGCCAATTTTCTTAATATAGGGAGTACTTCCAATCAAATGGCTTTGGCTCAGTTTGGTGAGGATGTTTCAGTGGAATTTCGTTTTGATGCTTACAAAACTAAAAATGAAGTGCTTGTACTCATCCGCAAATTCCAACTCAGAGGAAGTGGACAGCGCAAACTTGGAAAGGCGATCGATTATGTGCGTACTCACCTCCTCACCACTGAAGCAGGAAGTCGAATTGCTGAGGGAAATAAGCAGTACCTGCTGGTGATAAGCAAAGGAGAATCTGATGACAATATTCTAAGAGCAATGCGTGCATTAAAAGATGAGGAAGTGACTATTATCAATGTTGACCTCAGCAAAGAACTAACCCTGGATTTTCCACATGCTGGACCTAGAACACATAGTCCATATGGATTTCCTGCACAGAGTCTACCTGGCTTACAGGATGTTCCTTTTGTCTATGCTACAAGAAATAAAAACAGCACAGAAATAACAGAAGATATGAAGAGTATCCTTGAAACGAAGGAAACATTCATTGTAACTGAAGGTCAGTTTTTTGTTGAAATGACAAAATAATTGAAAGAGAGAAAAATTACAATTTCAGCTAATTCATAGGCATGCTGATGTTCATTACAATAGCACACTTGTAATTTTAACTGCAAGTGTAATATTGCTTTCATACAATAGTTCTATAAACAAACATTTAACATCAAGAAACCCATGTCAGAATTGATATGGACAAATATTTTGTGCATTTTTGTTCCTCCAATGAAAATAGTTCCCAAAGAAGCCACAGCTGGAGAGACTGAATGACAGCACATAGTAACCCATAGTAATGGTTTCAGTGAAAAACTATTGGTAGAATTGAAATTTTATGTAGCAAACACAGCAAATTAAAGTGAAATATCCCAGTGCTGCTATATTAAATATCAGGAATATCACTTTTGGAATGCTGTTTCTCTAATCTTTGCTAATTAAATGTATATATGACAAATAATTGTGACTTTAGCTTCAGTTTCCAGAAGAATCTGGAAGAACATTGATCATTCATTTACATTCTATCTAATGTTTCTCTTTTTGTGTCACAGACTGCAAATCAGCTCCACTGGCTGATATAGTGTTTATTGTGGATGTGTCAGACAGCATCTCTGCTTCAAACATCAGACTGGTCAGTAACTTCCTCCACCGGATGATTAGTGGCTTGGAGATGGGCTCCGACAGTGTGCGAGTGGGAATGGTGCTGTACAGTGACACACCCGCAGCTGAATTCTACCTAAACACTTTTGAAAACAAAGATGAGATCCTGCAGTACATTAAACTTTTACCATTTAGGGGTGGGAAATCCAGTACTAGCAAGGCCCTGAAGTTTGCAAGAGAGAAACTCTTCACCAAGGACACGGGCAGCCGACATGACTTAGGAGTGCAGCAGATTGCTGTGGTCATAACAGAGGGGGACGCACTGGATAATGTCACATTGGAGGCTGCCGAACTAAGGCGCAGTGGAGTCCTGGTCTATGCCCTGGGAGTCACCAAAGATAATGTGAAAAGGCTGAAAGAGATTGCATCTTATCCTCCTGAGAGGTTTGTGTTTAGTGTGGGGAGCTTTGCTAAGATTAATACCGTGGAAAAAGTACTGAGGAAAACTCTATGCACCAATGTTGTCCGGTCAGCAATTGACAAATCCGTTAGATACACTATAAAGCAAGGTAAGACATTACACCTTCACCATAATAAACCATGTTAGTTTAGCTATTGCACAATACACTGTAATCAGAATATTCTAAGTCAAGGTCATATTTGTATGCCTAGTCTCTGTCACAATTGTCACTTTAGTAACATTTGGCTGAAAACAATAGAATTATGTTACAAATAAACACTTACGGGGGACACGGTGGCTTAGTGGCTTAGTGGTTAGCACGTTTGCCTCACACCTCCAGGGTTGGGGGTTCGATTCCCGCCTCCGCCGTGTGTATGGAGTTTGCATGTTCTCCCCGTGCCTCGGGGGTTTCCTCCGGGTACTCCAGTTTCCTCCCCCAGTCCAAAGACATGCATTGTAGGTTGATTGGCATCTCTAAATTGTCTGTAGTGATTGCATGAGTGAATGAGAGTGTGTGTGTACCCTGCGATGGGTTGGCACTCCGTCCAGGGTGTATCCTGCCTTGATGCCCAATGACGCCTGAGATAGGCACAGGCTCCCCGTGACCCGAGAGTAGTTCGGATAAGCGGTAGACAATCAATGAATGAATGAATAAACACTTACAAAGCATTTTAAAAGACATATTCTCAATTCTAAAGGTTCATACCATACATACGTTTTATTGAGTAGAAATTGATGCATAAGCTGGAATGAATAATTTTTACATGTAGGAGGTCTGATTACAATGGATTAAAGCATTATCACAAGAGTTAAGCTATTCTACTAGGAATAATTCTTTTGAACAACTATCAGTTTTGCTCATTTATAAACATTACATTTTCAGGATGTATCCAGACAGAAGAAGCAGACATCTATTTCCTCATTGACCAGTCTGGGAGTATTGATCCACCAGACTTTCAGGACATGAAAAAGTTCATTCTTGAGTTTCTGCTCATGTTTACTATTGGACCAAAACAGGTGCGTGTGGGTGTGGTGAAATATGAAAGCTACCCCACACTGGAGTTTAGACTGAACGAGTATAATGACAGAGCCTCTCTTGAACGAGCTGTGGACAGCATTGTGCAGAGAGGTGGAGGCACTCAGACTGGACAGGCTTTGTCTTTCATGGGCCCACTTTTCAAAGAGGCTGAAAAGACTCGTGGCAATAAGGTTCAAGAGATTCTCATTGTCATTACTGATGGAGAGTCCCAGGACAAAGTGAAAGAGCCATCAGCAGAGCTGAGAGCACAGGGGGTAAAAATATATGCCATTGGAGTGAAAGATGCAAATGAGATGGAGCTCTTGGAGATAGCAGATGACCCAAACAGGATGTACTTTGTCACTAACTTTGATGCCCTGAAACCACTGAAGAATGAAATTCTTACTGATATTTGTTCAGATGAGGGTAAGGGTGGCAAATGTGCATTTAATTATTATCATTAATATTATTTTTTAAATATAATGCTCAATAAATTCAGGCTTTAAATAAATACATTAGCAATATATAGTGTTTATATTTTCTGGATTATGTTGACTATCAAGCATTTTTTTCTTTTTCACAGCCTGTAAGAACATGTTGGCAGATGTTATCTTTTTGGTTGATGGTTCAGGAAGCATTGACCCTGAGGACTTCTCAAAAATGAAGAAATTCATGAATACAATAATTTATAAGTCAGTAATTGGCAAGGATAGTTTACAGGTCGGAGTGGTCCAGTTCAGCTCACACTCAAATGCTGAATTTGCCCTTAATCAATTTCATGACAAATTTGAAATGCAGCAGGCCATTAATGATATGCAACAGCTGGGTGGTGGCACTATGACTGGGGATGCACTCCATTTCGTGTCAAAGTACTTTGATCCACCAGAAGGGGGTCGTCCCAGCACTCCACAAATCCTCATTGTAATCACGGATGGTGAATCTCAGGATGCAGTTGCTCATCCTGCACAAGCCCTCAGAAACAAGGGCATTACAATATACTCAATAGGAGTACTTAATGCTAACAGCACACAACTACGAGAGATCAGTGGAACTCAAGAAAATGTTTATCTGGAAAGAGATTTTGATTCACTGAACTTCTTAGATAAAGATCTCTTGCTTAAGATCTGCATTTCTGCTGATGGTGAGTGATATTAATATAATTTCACATACATTTTTCAGTAAAAGTGAATGCAAGCAGTAAATTTGCTTCATTCTACAGACACACAATGAACATTTCTTTCACCATTCAATTTTGTAACAAATGAAAAAACCAAAGTTAATTTTCCTTCCTATTTCTTTCTTTTTGATTTTGCATATAACCTACTAGAATAGAAACAAACTGAAATAGGATTCTAAATATAACCTTTCTCGGAGAGTGTGGATATATCTCTCAGGAGAACATAGGGGCAATAATAAACTAAAAGAAATGTTTATTTATTCATCATACAGCCTTAAAAGGAAATGATTGACATTAGAATATTAACCAGTTAGACAATAACCAGTTAGTGACAGACAATCTAACATAAATTTATTGCACATTTTTCATTTGTCTTTTATGAAACAATTTTTTGAAAATGTGAGCATGTGGGTTTTGTTCTGTTTATTGTTCTGCCGTAAACAAAAGATCTGTGACATCTTTATTCATTGTAAACCATGATTTTTTCTTTCTTTGTTGTTCATATATATGTATGCTGTTTGTAGATAGATAGCTAGATAGAATAGCCAATTTTCCTTTTATATGGCCAGGTTATTTAAATGTTCTACTTATTAATTGTCCTGGTTTGGTATCTTTTCTTTTCAGAATGTCAAAAATCACAAGTAGCAGATGTCATCTTCTTAGTGGATGATTCCAGCAGCATTAGCCATGATAGCTTTATGAGTATGAAGTTCTTCATGAACTCAGTGGTGAACTCCACACAGGTTGGAAAAGACAGAGTCCATTTTTGTACTATTCTGTACTCTGATGAAGCAGAGGCCAAATTTTCCCTTAATCAGTACTACAGCAAACGGGAAGTGCGGGATGCTATAAATAATCTAATGCATAAAGGTGGGAACACATTCACAGCCAAAGCACTCATTTACTCACTGATCTACTTTAGGGAAGCCAATGGTGGGAGAGGTGCAAAAGGTGTCCCACAGATGCTGTTTGTCATTACGGATGGTGAGGCCACAGATAATGAACATTTAACCATCGCTGCTAATATGCTTCAAAATTCTGGCGTTAATGTTTATGGTATTGGAGTGGCTGATGCAAAAACAACTGAGCTAGAAATCATTACCAAAGACAAAAATAAGATTTTCAAGGTTGATGACTTTGAAGCATTGAAGAACCTACAAAAAAACATTTCCAGTGTGATCTGCAACAACACTAAACCAGGTGATTGCATTATGTTATCATCTCACCACTGAAAATAAAGACTTTAAGCTGTAAGTTTCTACTTTACATGTTTAACGTTAACTGAAATAGGATAATGCACATATTTAAGCAGCAGTTATTGCCGGATGCTGCTAATCATGTATGAAAAACTTAATAATATCTAGTGCTTTCTCCAAGGTGAATGAATAATGTTCTAACTTATCGATGTAAGTTATAGAGTGTTTTGTCATAAAGAGTACCGCATCCCAGTAACACATGAAGTCTAATTTTAGTTTGACTCCACTGTTTTTCAGAGTGTAAGAAAGAAGCAGCTGACTTGGTTATTTTGATGGATGGGTCTGAAAGCATTAAAGAGGGGCCTTGGAAGACCATGATCAATTTTATGCTTAGCCTCATTGACAATCTTCGCATCAAAGAATATCTCTTTAGAGTTGGTGTAGCTCAGTTTAGTTCAAACTACAGAAAGGAATTTTACTTAAATAAATATGATAATGAACAGGATGTGAAGAGGGACATTCAGTCCATCATGCAAATGAAAGAAGGAACACGCATTGGAGCTGCTCTAAGAGAAGTGCAAGAGTTCTTCCACACCAGTAAAGGGAGTCGCATTAAAGATGGAATTTCACAGAACCTGCTACTGATCACTGATGGAGAATCAAATGATGACGTCAATGATGCAGCTGATAAATTGAGGGCCCAGGGCATTGAGATGTTTGTGATTGGAATAGGCGACATCAAAAAAGAAGAGCTCGGCTACATTGCTGGGTCAGCTGAAAGGCTGTTTTTTGTGGACAATTTTGACCACCTCAGATTAAACAGAACAACACAGCAGGTGATCAGCAGCATTTGCACTGAAGACCAGAAGCAAGAAGCGGGTGAGTATAGAAGGCAAACATTGTTAATATACCTGAATATGAAGGTGCTGGCATTTGAATATTTTTAAGACTTTAATTTGTTGGTTATTTGATAAAGCGTTACATATGCATTTAACAGTTAACACGGTATTTGCTTCTTCTTACAGAGTGCACTGTAGATATTGGAATTGGATTTGATATCTCACATAGAAGATCACAGTCTCTCTTTAGTAGCCAGTATAAGCTGCAGGTCTTCCTGCCTGAGATTATCAGATACATCTCCACTATGCACAACTTGTGCTGTCTACCCCAGCCACAATCTCTTCCAACCAACATTGGTTTCCGTTTGGTTGCTAGCAATGGCAGGATACTGTATGATCCTAATTTTGAGCAATACAATGAAGAAACAGTGAAGAAACTGATGGGACATGATGAGACTCAAAGTCTGACTTTTAACAGCCAGCTCCTGCGTTCATTTCAGGATAAGTTTGCAGCCTCCAGAGCTGGTGTAAAAGTAAGCAATATTATCATTATTTGTGCATGTAAACCTTGAACTATGTAGCCTTTCGTAGTGAGACATATTTGGAAAACCTGGCAGACAGATGATGTTCTTTCAACGTGTGAAAATAGTAGCATTACTGATATTTTAATTTTGAGCGACACTCTTTACCTGATTAATAAAACAAATGCTTAAACTGCACTGGCTGACCTGTTCAGGTAGTGATTATTTTCACTGATGGCCTGGATGCACCTGTTGATGTCCTCATGGTGGCCTCAGAGAATCTCCGGAAAAGTGGTAAGGGGAAAGTATTTAGATTGTGTGTGTGTGTGTGTGTGTGTGTGTGTGTGTGTGTGTGTGTGTGTGTGTGTGTTATATAATATGCATACAGTCAAAGTATCACCAAAGATGGGTCTGTGTTAATTATTTAGAAAATATAGATTATATCACTTTTTTTTTCATTTATCAGTGACATGAAAGATACTTTAAAGATACATGAGTGTGTATAGTCATCACTGTATTCTTTTACTTATTTTATTTGTATGACAGGAATCCATGCACTGATGACAGTAGCACTGGAAGGAGTCCAAAACACCAGAGACCTCCAAAAGTTGGAGTTTGGACGAGGATTTGGCTTTAATGAGCCTCTTATGATCGGAATGCAAAATGTGGCCAGTGCTTTGCAGCAGCAGATTGTGAGTAAATATCTATCTATCTCTGCATGTATACTCTGCATGTATACTAGTAAAAGTTCATTTATTTCAGTAATTCAACTCAAATTGTGAAACTTGTGTATTAAATAAATTCACTGCACACAGACTGAAGTAGTTTAAGTCTTTGGTTCTTTTAATTGTGATGATTTTGGCTCACATTTAACAAAAACCCACCAATTCACTCTCAACAAATTAGAATACTTCATAAGACCAATAAAAACAAAATTAAAACATTTTTAGTGAATTGTTGGCCTTCTGGAAAGTATGTTCATTTACTGTACATGTACTCAATACTTGGCAGGGGCTCCTTTTGCTTTAATTACTGCCTAAATTCAGCGTGGCATGGAGGTGATCAGTTTGTGGCACTGCTGAGGTGGTATGGAAGCCCAGGTTTCTTTGACAGTGGCCTTCAGCCCATCTGCATTTTTTGGTCTCTTGTTTCTCATTTTCCTCTTGACAATACCCCATAGATTCTCTATGGGGTTCAGGTCTGGTGAGTTTGCTGGCCAGTCAAGCACACCAACACCATGGTCATTTAACCAACTTTTGGTGCTTTTGGCAGTGTGGGCAGGTGCCAAATCCTGCTGGAAAATAAAATCAGCATCTTCAAAAAGCTGGTCAGCAGAAGGAAGCATGAAGTGCTCCAAAATTTCTTGGTAAACGGGTGCAGTGACTTTGGTTTTCAAAAAACACAATGGACCAACACCAGCAGATGACATTGCACCCCATGACACCCCAAATCATCGCAGACTGTGGAAACTTAATACTGGACTTCAAGCAACTTGGGCTATGAGCTTCTCCACCCTTCCTCCAGACTCTAGGACCTTTTTTCCAAATGAAATACAAAACTTGCTCTTATCTGAAAAGAGGACTTTGGACCACTGGGCAACAGTCCAGTTCTTCTTCTCCTTAGCCCAGATAAGACACCTCTGACGTTGGCTATGGTTCAGGAGTGGCTTAACAAGAGGAATACGACAACTGTAGCCAAATTCCTTGACACATCTGTGTGTGGTGGCTCTTGATGCCTTGACCCCAGCCTCAGTCCATTCCTTGTGAAGTTCACTCAAATTCTTGAATCGATTTTGCTTGACAATCCTCATAACGCTGCGGTCCTCTTGGTTGGTTGTGCATCTTTTTCTTCCACACTTTTTCCTTCCACTCAACTTTCTGTTAACATGCTTGGATACAGCACTCTGTGAACAGCCAGCTTCTTTGGCAATGAATGTTTGTGGCTTACCCTCCTTGTGAAGGGTGTCAATGATTGTCTTCTGGACAACTGTCAGATCAGCAGTCTTCCCCATGATTGTGTAGCTTAGTGAACCAAACTGAGAGACCATTTTGAAGGCTCAGGAAACCTTTGCAGTTGTTTTGAGTTGATTAGCTGATTGGCATGTCACCATATTCTAATTTGTTGAGATAGTGAATTGGTGGGTTTTTGTTAAATGTGAGCCAAAATCATCACAATTAAAAGAACCAAAGACTTAAACTACTTCAGTCTGTGTGCATTGAATTTATTTAATACACAAGTTTCACAATTGGAGTTGAATTATTGAAATAAATGAACTTTTCCACAACATTCTAATTTATGCACCTGTGTGTGTGTATATATATATATATATATATATATATATATATATATATATATATATATATATATATATATATATATATATATATGTTAGTCTGCAATGCTTAGGTAGGTGGTACGTGTTAAAGTAACAGCCACATGGATGGCAGGACCCAAGGATTCCCATCAGCCTAAAGCTGGCTTGCCTTCTTCTCATAGTGCATTCTGGTGCCATGTGTTCCCCAGGTTTTTTTTTTTTTTTGTTTTTTTTTTTTTTTGTTGTCTTTGTGATATTGATGTCTTTGTATTCATCATGCTGCAAAACAAATTTACCTGTGGGTACTAATAAAGTAACCTAACCTAACCTAACCTAAGCGACGCACCCGGCCATCCACGTGATGTAAAAGAAAACATGATTCTTCAGACCAGGCCGTCTTCTTCCATTGCTCCGTTGTCCAGTTCTGATGCTCATGCCCCAATTGTTGGCGCTTTCAGTGGTGCACAGGGGTCAGCATGGGCACTCTGACTGGTCTGCTGCTATATAGCCCCATATGCAACAAACTGCGATGCACTGTGTATTCTGAAACCTTTCTATCTAAACCAGCATTAACTTCTTCACCAATCTGAACAACAGTAGCTTGTCTGTTTGATCAGATCACACAGGACAACCTTTGCTCCTCATGTGCATCAATGAGCCTTGGCCACCCATGACCCACTGTAGACCAGGAACACCCCACAAGAGCTGCAGTTTTGGAGATGCTCTGATCCAGACATCTAGCCATCACAATTTGGCCCTTGTAAAACTCGCTCAAATCTTTACGCTTACCCATTTTTCCTGCTTCTAACACATCAACTTTGAGGACAACATTTTTACTTGATGCCTAATATATCCCACCCACTAACAGGTGCCATGATGAGGAGATATTCAGTCTTATTTATTTCACCTGTTAGTGCTCATAATGTTATGGCTGATCGGAGTGTATATATATACACACACATTGTGTAAAGCATTACTCTGTGTAAATAATGGGTATATATTTCCATTTCTCTTATTCTCTTTCCAGAATGATGTAGTCTCACGAGAGTGCTGTAATGTGACGTGTAAATGTACGGGTCATGAAGGGATGCGAGGACCTCAAGGACCCCCTGGGACAAAGGTATCTCATCATATTATATATGATTGTATATTGTTTGATACAATATAGAGTAGAGAATTCAGGTTCAATAAACAGTTTAAAAGCATTGGGACCCTTTCATTAAATTGCATATTTTTCAATAAATTGCCTCTTGACAGGGCTCTCTTGGACGGAATGGACATCCTGGATTTCCTGGAGAAGAAGGAGGAATTGTGTGTAACACTAACTCTATTACAGAAAAAACATATCTTTTCTTTCAGCATTTCAAACTCACAGCAGTTCTTCATTTATTTTTATACTGAAATCATTGTGGTATTGCAGGGGGAGAGAGGGCCCCAAGGTCTGAATGGAACTCAAGGACATCCAGGCTGTCATGGGAGAAGAGGGCTGAAGGTAGCAGTGGTTCACCTCAGTGCATACTACATATTACAAATAAAATAATTAAACAAGCTCATATCTGATTTTAACCTAAGAAATTCTCTTCTTAAAATTCTCCACAGGGTAGCAGAGGCTACAGGGGTGATACAGTAAGTATTGAAATAGGCCACATATGAGTGCTGCCAATGATCTAACAGCTATAATCATCAGACACATTTATGTTTATACACCAAAACATTAAAACGGCTGATGTCAACTAATTGTAACAATGTTAATATGAAATGTAAATACAGATGTCTGTATTTTGAAAGCAGTTTTGACAATTTAAAATGTGACATGAAGGGTTCTGAAGAGAAAAGTGAAATGAGGTTGTCCTTACATTCTGACAATTTTGCCCTGAATACTCAAATATCAGGAGAATAATAATGATGGGGTGTGTGTAGTTTAAAGACCTGACTTATGAAGAAACATCACACTGATTCTGAACACTATTCACCAGGATTAAGAGATTTTGGCCACAACAAATTCATATTGATATGAAGGCATATTTTCCAAAAGAATATTGATTTTGCTTTTGATGAGATTTGCTGAATATAATCTGACAAAGTAATGCAAAGGAATGCACATATTTATTTGTATTCCATCTGTGTTTCATTATGTACAGTTGCTGGTTGTACTTATATAACCAGGAAGCAGAATATTACTACATATTTCCTGTTGTTTGCTAGGGTGATGATGGAGAACACGGTTTGGATGGAATAGATGGAGAACATGTAATGTAACACATTCTTTTTATTAAAAACATTAGAGAGTTGGGTCCCACATTATTTTGCATGATTATATATAAATACTAATATTTATGGGATCCATATTTTCTGTCTTTGCATAACTGTAGGGTGAAACTGGATCAGCAGGATACCCAGGAGAGCCAGGAGCTCCTGGCGGCCCAGTAATAATTTTACTCTGTATTATTCACTGTGGGATATATTGAACTTCTACAAATCTATACAATTCTTATCTGCTTTTTGTAATGTTACTTTTTTTAATAAACATCTTTAATTGGAAGTCACGTTTAGTCTATTAAAGACATGTATCATTATAAAGGGCAAGAAGGGTGTCCAAGGAATTCCGGGTGTTCCAGGAAAAAACGGACTGAGAGGTGATCCGGTGAGTTGTTATTATTATTATTATTATTATTATTATTATTATTATTATTATTATTATTATTATTATTTATTTTCTTTCAGTTCTTTTTTTTCTTTTTCTTTTCTTTTATTTCTTATTTGATTTCATTCCATCAATCAATGCAAATATATAGCATTCTCTATACATCTATAGTCATTTACAGAGACTATTAATATTAGGGTGGTTTATCACTTAATTTCGTAAATTATAGCATCTGTTTTACAAGTAAAGGAGGGCCATTTCCTTATACTATGTGTCATATTTATTTGGTGCCACCTAGTTGGGTTTGAAGGAATTACACATGGGATGTGAGTTAAATGTATATTACAAATTAAACTATTAATTTATAGTTTCAGACTTGCTAGCCTTTTCAAACTTGCTAGCTACACATTTTGTGTCAGAGTGCCACATTTTAACAACAGAATGTGCAAAGCATGACAAAAGAGCATACAATTGTGCTCAAAAGTTTGCATACCCTGAAAGAAATTGTTAAACATTTCCATTTATTTGGAAAATATGACTGATAATGCAAAAGGTTTTTTCTTATTTAAGGATAGTGGTCACTTGAAGTCATTAAATATCACATAGTTGTTTGACTCCTTTTTAAAACCTAATGATAACTGAAATCACCCAAACATCCCTGATCCAAAGTTTACATATCCTTGAATGTTTGGCCACATTATAAACACACAGGTTGACACACAGAGTTTTAAATGGCTATTAAAGGGATGTTTCCACACCTGTGACTCATTGTAATTGTAATTAGTATCTGTGCATAAATAGTCAGTGAGTTTCTCAGCTTATGAGGTGATGCACTGAGTTGGCTGGATACTGCACCATAGGGAAAACAAAAGAATTGCCAATGGACCTGCATAATAAGATAGTTGAACTTTTTAAAGCTGGAAAAGGATATAAAAAGATATCTCAACACTTAAAAATGCCAGTCAGTACTGTTCAAACTCTGATAAATGGGTGGAATATAAGAGGTTCTGTTGATACTAAGCCACAGTCAGGTAGGCCAAGAAAGATTTCCACTGCCAGAAGAATTGTTCGAGACACAAGGAAAACCCACAGACAACTTTGGGAGAAATATAGGCTTCTCTGGAAAAAAGTGTTGTTGTTTTAAGCAGCACAATAAGGAGGTAATTGAACACAAATGACCTGCATGGTCGAGTTGCCAGGAGTAAGCTGTTACTGTGCCCATGCCACAAAAAGGCCCGCTTTGAGTATGCCAGACAGCAACTAGACAAGCCTCACAGCTTCTGGAGCAGAGTCATTTGGAGTGATGAGACCTAAATTGAACTTCATTGTCAGAAGTACTTTACACCACTGTAAGGTATGGTGGTGGATCTCTTATGTTTTGGGGCTGTGTGAGCACAGGGAAATTAGACAAAATTGATGGCAAGATGAATGCAGCATGGTATCAGAAAATACTGACAGAAAATTTGCATTCTACAGCACAAAAGCTATATATATAGGTCTTGGATGTTCCAACATGACAATGATCCAAATCACAAGGCCAAGTTGACACTCCAATGGCTGCAGCAAAAAAAGGTGAAGGTTCTGGAGTGGCCATCACAGTCTCCTGACTTCAGTATCATTGAGCCACTTTGGGGAGATCATCGTGCAGTTTGTGCAAGACATCCAAAAAATTTACAGGAACTGGAGTCATTTTTCCAAGAAGAATGGGCAGCTATACCACCTTATTGCTAAAGTGGACGATATACACAATATTAAATCTAAAAGTATGCAAACTTTTGAACAGGGATTATTTCCTCATTTTCTTTATCATGTTTTGTTTGTTCTCGCAAACTCCCAAAGTATGCAAACTTTTGAGCACAACTGTATTCCTTTACCCCGATAAAGAAATGATTGGCAGTTGCCCAGATGTGTTCAAGAGGCGCAGTTGCTTTCAGCCACAGTAAATAGTTTATTAAAGTTAACTAAACCACAAAACTACCAATGTGGTTGTTCGACTTAACAAACAATAAATAAGTAGTTGATATATAGTTCATATACTTTTACAGTGTTCAGAGGCATTTTTCCTGTTGCACTTAACGTACATCAGAACAGCATTGTCCAGGCTTTATTAAATTTTCCTATCCCTGTGTACTTGAGGCTAAACTTGGAATTATTTTTTATAGAATTTTGTATCTTGAATTGGATTGCTTGAATTTGAGTTGAGCAACTTGAATACAGATTTCTGAAAATCTTCTCTTTCTTTTCCCATTTTGGTGCAACCATATTTTTAAAAAGTGATAACTTAGTTAAGATATGTGCAAAAGATAATAATTTTTCAGTTCAGGAGAAAATAGTAGAAAATATAAAATAGTAGAAAATATAAAAAGCTGACAGTTTGAAGGGTGTTTCCAGACAAATAATATAACCAGACACAGTCTAATCATGACACAGTATATAGTTTAATATAAATCATTTTCTGTCATCTTCTGCTTTTCTGTGAAGGGTGAGTCAGGCATTGACAACAGTATTCGTGGTCCTAAGGGTGAGATTGGATACACTGGCCTACCGGTATGTCTGTGCTGCTCTAATAACAATTTACTGCAGGTTTTAGTTCTCTAACTATAAGGTGTACCATCAACACTTCACTGTTTTAAGCCACAGGAATGCTAAATGTAATATGTGCATGGTTGTGTCAGTGACTGTTAATTTGATTATGGATGATGGTAATAAATTTAAATCAAATTTAGATCTATTAAGTGGATTTCTACCAGTGCAGTGAGCATCATAATGCAGGCCATTGCATAATAAATCTCTTCCACTCTCTGCTTCAATCACAGGGAGAGCCAGGGCCAGATGGACGCCAAGGCAGGGCTGGAGATAAGGGCAGTCCTGTAAGTCTCGTCAGACTTTAGAATACACATATCACAATGAGTTTCAAAGGAGTAACATTTTTTTAACTTGTCCTAGGGTCAAAAAGGAAGGAGAGGCACTTCAGGGGAAATAGTAAGTTTTACTTAGGAATAATAACAAAATGAGTCCAAACCACAGATTATGGAGCAGTTTTGAAGTGAAGTTTTTTTGGTTTTTTTTTACTTTCTTTAGGGTTTCCCTGGACCTCCAGGAGACTTGGGATCAAATGGAGACACTGGACCTCCAGGGCCACAGGTGCTTCGCTTCTTTTCCTTTTTTTTTTTCTTTTTTCTTTTCCCCTTTTTTCCTTTTTTTTCTTCCTTTCCTTTTTTTTCCTTTTTCCTTTTTTTTCTTTTCTTTTTTTTTCTTTTTTTTTTTCTTTTATTTTCTTTTCTTTTTTTTTTTTCTAACTACTGTATGTTTTTGTATGTTTCATCTTCGATGTCCTAGTTAGTTTGATCAAAACAAGCTACAATAATATTTAACAACCATAGGGGTTCTTTTTTATTTGTTTTTTTCCCCTCTGCTTCCTCTCTAAATTTTCCAGCTGCCAATTCCCACCCACCAGCCACGCAGGCAGAGAGAAAGTTAACACATGCTTCCTGAGAAGAATGCATTTTTTTTCAGAACAGTTTAAGATCACTGTTAAAAAGTATTGATTAGTTATGCTTTATGAGGTTGATTTTGGAGTTTAGATAAAATTCAGTTTCGGAAAAGGTTCCCATCTAGGCCAATGTTCTGCTGTGCATGTAAAGTAAGAATTCTTTCAAAAAAAAGAAGTGTTAATAGTTTATTTTTATAAATTAACAAAATAGAAAGTAAATGAAGGGAAGAGAAATCCAAATCAAATCAATATTTGGTGTGACCATCCTGCAAAACAGCATCAATTCTTCTAGGTACACTTGCACACAGTTTTTGAAGGAACTTGGTAGGTTGTTCCAAATATCTTGGAGAACTAACCACAGATCTTCTGTGGATGTATGCTGCCTCAAATCATGTGTATTCATGTAATCTCAGTCAGACTTGATGATGTTGAGATCAGGGCTCTGTGGGGGCTAAACCATCACTTCCAGGACTCCTTGTTCTTCTCTACACTGAAGATGGTTCTTAATAGCATTGGCTGTATGTTTGAGGTTGTCCTGATGCAGAATAATTTTGGGGCCAATCAGACACCTCCCTGATGGTATTGCATCAGCATTGATGTCACCATTATTCCTGACTCAATCTCCAAATGCATTTGCAAAAATACAGCCCCAAACTTGTCAGGAACCTTCACCATGCTTCACTGTTGTTTGCATACACTCATTATTGTACTGCTCTCCAACCCTTTGACAAACAACCTGCATCCTGCTACAGCTAAATATTTCTTGACTCATCAGTCCAGAGCACCGGCAGCCATTTTTCTGCACCCCAGTTTCTATATTTCCATGCATAGTTGAGTTGCTTAGCTTTGTTTCCACGTCTGAGATTTTCGCGGATTTTTGGCCATGGTTATACTAGAGACCCACTGGTTTCCTCCAGCTTTTGCTAATGGCACTGCTGGACATCTTCCAATGTAAGCATTATGTGTCTTTCATCTGCTGTATTAAGTTTCCTCGGCCGACTACTGCGTCTACAGTCCTGAACATTGCCCATTTCTTTGTGCTTATGTAAAATAGCTTGAACAGCACATCTTGAAACCCCAATCTGCTTTGAAATCTTTGCCTGGGATTGACCTGTGCTGAATAGATCATTATTTATTTATTATATTATTATTTATTAATTATATTAATAAATATTTTTTATATTCTTACTTTACAGCAATTCTTCATACCTGCCTAGAACCTTTTACACAGTACTATATATCAATCTGAACTATTGGTGGACTGATCTTTTTAAAAAATATATTTTCCAGGGGCCAGTGGGCCTTTCTGGTACCCCAGGACAGAATGGAATACCTGGTTTTCCAGGACCTATGGTATGCTTCCTGATCAAGACCTAGTCCACTATAATTAATGAATGTTTTTAAATCTGTTTGTTTTTAATCATTTTTAATAAATTGTTTTCCACTAGGGACCACCTGGTGCACAAGGAATCATAGGATCTAAAGGAAGTGTAGGACATAGGGGACAAAAGGTATTTTTTACAGAACTTCCAAAATGTCCTTCCTTAGCATGACATGTACAGCTCATAAATTGCTTTTGTCAATCTACTTACAAGTCTGTGTTTTTGTGTAGGGTCAGCCAGGGGATGCTGGAATTACAGGAGAACCTGGGCCACCAGGCCCCAGGGGCCCTCCAGTAAGTCGATATGTTAGACAAAACAAAAAGACAGTGTAAGATATAAAGTGTAAGTTTACTGCACTTTATTGCTTTCTCACTCTCTCTCTCTCTCTCTCTCTCTCTCTCTCTCTCTCTCTCTCTCTCGCTCTCTCTCTCTCTCTCTGACTTTTCCTTAATCCTCCTTTCTTTTTGTACCACCACAACAGGGAAATGATGGTCCAGATGGATATGGGTTACCAGGACGTAAAGGACAAAAGGTTACACCATAGCCTATGCAGTACTGTTTATCAGTAGAAATTTATTTCTTTATTGTACTGCTTGACAAATTACTCAATTTAAATTTTTGCCTGCTCACAGGGAGATCCTGGTTTTCCAGGATATCCAGGACTTCAGGTAAATTTTCTTTCAGATATCAGACTAAATGTGTTAAAGGTTTATGACACATTTTATCAAAGGCAGTTTAAGAAATGTGCAAAGATTATATAACTCCATACAGCTTAAAGCTGTAATTACTTAGATGACACACCAGTACTGGAATAGACTGAAATAGCAAAACTTCTATATTCTAATTTGCTTTCATGCATGTGTATTAAAATGTTTTACCACCAATCCTAATCATTTCAGTTAAAAAAAATAGTATTTTTTTCCATTCTTCACTCTCATATTTAGATAGGTGGGCAAGACGTCAGTGTGCTGTCAGCTAATACTCAAAAGAGACAACTATATCAGTACAATCAATATTCATTCATTCATTGTCTACCGCTTATCCAATCTATTCTCGGGTCACGGGGAGCCTGTGCCGATCTCAGGCGTCATTGGGCATCAAGGCAGGATGCACCCTGGACGGAGTGCCAACCCGTCGCAGGGCACACACACACACACTCTCTCATTCACTCACACAATACGGACAATTTAGAGATGCCAATCAACCTACAATGCATATCTTTGGACCGGGGGAGGAAACCAGAGTACCCGGAGGAAACCCCTGAGGCACGGGGAGAACTTGCGGTGGAGGCGGGAATCGAACCCCCAACCCTGGAGGTGTGAGACAAACATGCTAACCACTAAGCCACTGTGCCCCCCTACAATCAATATTAATAACTCTAAATTAATATTGTTATTGGTCCAATTGGGGATGTGGTAGCTTAGTGGTTAAGGCATTGGATTACTGATCGGAAGGTTGTGTGATCGAATCCCAGGTCCACCAAGCTGCAACTACTGGGCCCCTGAGCAAGGCCCTTAACCCCAAAAATGCTCAGTTGTATAAAAAAATGAGATGAAAAATGTAAATCGCTCTGGATAAGGGCGTCTGCTAAATGCCAGAAATGTAAATGCAAATGTTACCCAGGCAATGCTGTCATTAAAAATTTTTTTACTTTGTACACAGGACTATAGTTTTGGCCATTAGAAGGATCTAGTGTAAATTTGAAATTTCAAAAAATGAACTATTTTCAACAAGGTTGTAAAGCATAAATGCTTCATGAAGGTCTCTGGCCTCGCCATGACTAGTACCAACATGTTTATCACTGCAGGAGTTGTATATTGTTTTTTTGTGAAAGAGATGCAATCATCTATATCCTGGAGAAACCAAGCGCACACTGGCCATTCATTTGGTAAAAACCTTCATGCCATCAGAATGAAGGAATTCTCCTTTCCAGTCGCAAGTCACTTGATGAACGTAACTTTAATGTAATGTAAACTTTAAACTCTTATGGGAGAAATGAATTGAGGAAAATTTCTAATATTAACTGGTTTTACTACAGCCCCAGAAGCACTTTCTGCACCTTGCACAAAACTCTGGCTACCATACTGTAGTTTTACCACCTCTATCATTATTAATGAAATACCCTGTGTGTGTAAATAAAGTGCCAGAAAATTTGAACTTGTTCTTAGTTAGTTCATTGACATTATTAATGTTATTTTTGTTTAAGTCAATTTTGTAATCTTATATTTTTGTGGTCAGGGTGAAAATGGAGATATTGGGGACAAAGGAGTTAATGGTCCTAAAGGCCAAAGAGGAAGAGGGGTAAGAATAGTTAACTAATAATAGCTCTTTTCTCTGCCTGGTTAGTTTCTCAAATTTGGCCTGGTGTATTACAGGGAAATGCAGGTAGGCCAGGAGCACTGGGTGATCTTGGTGGCCCCGGACCAGCTGGACACAGGGTTTGCAAACTTTAATAACGTTATTCATGACATTTGTAAATTTACTAATAATTTGATCAATTTTCCTTAAATTTTTATATTTTTAGGGCCCTAAAGGACCACCAGGAAGCAGAGCAATGTCTGTAAGTTCAAGCCTTTTTTATTTCTATTTAGCGAATCACTGATCAATCTATTTCTGTTGTCTATAACCATTGCTTTGTATTTTTTTTAGACTTGTCAACTGATCGGCTATGTACGAGACAACTGTGGTAAAGTTTCATAATTCTATACTTGGATTCACTGTATCCCTGATGATTATTATTAAATTGCATTCATTGTGAAGTTTGATATTCTTTTTAACTTAGATCTTTTTGCCTCTCATGTTTTATTCGCACAGGCTGCTGTAAAGGTAGGATTCTTACTTTCTTTGCTATGCATCACACCTTTAATAAGGATGAAAATAATTCAGTGATTGAAAGAACATCAATGAACACAAACATATCTCTCTTCTTTATCATGTTTGCAACTCTAGATAAAGAAACTTGCCCTGTCTACCCCACTGAACTGGTGATTGGTTTGGACATGTCTGAGGACGTGACTCCTGCATTATTTGGCAGAATGCGCTCGACTCTTCTTTCTCTGCTGGACAGCATTGATATTGCTGAAAGCAACTGTCCCACAGGGACACGAGTGGCAGTGGTCTCCTACAGTTCTAACACCAAGTACCTCATCCGTTTTTCTGACCATCGCCATAAGAAGAACTTGTTGGAAGCTGTGAAGAACATTCCTCTGGAACGTACATCCAACAGACGCAACATTGGTGCAGCCATGCGCTTTGTGGGTAGAAATGTCTTCAAACGTATTCGTCAGGGTGTTCTAATCAGGAAGGTGGCAATCTTCCTCTCTGGTGGACAGTCCCAGGATGTGATATCCATAATGACAGCTGTTCTTGAATACAAGGCTCTGGATATAAACCTTGGTGTTATTGGTTTCAGGGAAACTCCTAATGTTCAGCGAGCTTTTCAGGTAATGTAAAATGGCTGAAGTAGATGAAGCCTGTATGAACAGATTGATTGCTGTGATGTACATTTTAGACTTGTATCATTTTAACTTTCCCTTTCTTGTGTGTTTGAAGGCTGATGAGACAGGAAGCTTTATTAATGTGCTGGAGAGATCACAGACCCAGAATACAGCACTTGAGAAGATCCAGCGATGCATCATCTGCTTTGGTAAAATGTAAAATTTGAAGATGTTAATCTGAATAATAAATTTCTTGTGATCTTATAAAAAGTTAAAAAGCAGGTTGATACTTAGTCAGGAGCCATATACAGAGGATTTATAATGATTTGTTTTCTCATCTGCTGTCTTCTCAGATCCTTGCAATCCAGCTAAAGATTGTCCTAGCACTAATGAGGTGCCCACTGCAGAGCAGGTAAACATGGACCTGGCATTGTTGGTGGATGGTTCTCGGAGCATCCAGGCAGATCAGTATGAGGGAGTGAAGCAGGTGTTGGGCACTGTGTTGGACCAGCTTGTAGTGAGTGATCAGCCCAACAAAGCTGACAGACAGGCACGGGTGGCGCTTTACCAGCAGAGCTCATCATACAGTGAAGCCCAGGCTCCAGTCAAGCAGATCTTTAGTTTCCAGCAATTTCAGGACCGCAACCTGATGAAGCAGAGCATCTTTGAAAATCTACAGCAGACTGGTGGCTACTCCAGGCTGGGACATGCCATAGAATACATAATCATGCAGGGCCTCCTCACTGTTTCTAGGCCTCGAAAAAACAAGATGTTGCTGCTTATAGTTGGAGATGAGACAGAATATTCTGACAGTGAAAAACTGGACTTCATCTCCATGAAAGCAAAGTGTCAGGGTGTGGTGCTTTTCACTCTTACAGTCGGGGATCATTTCAACAGCACACAGGTGGAGGAGCTTGCCAGCATTCCCACAGAGCAGCACATTGTTCACTTAGGCCATGTAAAGCAAGGACAACAGGAGTACACTCGACGCTTTATAAGGACGTTCCTACACATTCTGAGCCGTAAGGAAAATTGTTTTTATTAGTATTAGTAAAGGAGTGTTTTTAACTCCTTTTTTTGTTTTGTGTTCTCTGGTATTGTATGAATGTATAGTTGAGTTTGTCTTGTTTTATGAACACAGTGGAAATGAACACCTATCCTGGTCCATTGCTCAAACAACAGTGTGAGAATTCTCAGCAACAGCAAGGTCAAGAACATGTCTTCGAGGCTGCTAAGAGACCACCCATACACAGGTAACATTACAGATATTTTTCTTCTCATAATTCATCTCATAAACAAGATGGAAGAAGGCTCATTGTAATATCTCATATGTATACTATATTGCCAAAAATTTTGGGACACCCCTCCACAGCTCCAGGGGTTTCCTCCGGGTACTCCGATTTCCTCCTCCGGTCCAAAGACATGCATTGTAGGTTGATTGGCATCTCTAAATTGTCCATAGTGTGTGATTGCGTGAGTGAATGAGAGTGTGTGTGTGTGTGTGTGTGCCCTGTGATGGGTTGGCACTCCGTCCAGGGTGTATCCTACCTTGATGCCCAATGACGCCTGAGATGGGGCACAGGCTCCCCGTGACCTGAGAATAGATCGGATAAACGGTAGACAATGAATGAATAGCTGGTAACTGCAGTTTGACTAAAACTAAGGACTAAAACTTGACAAAAATGCAATGACTTTTCATCGACTAAGACAAAAATGGCTAAAATGTGACTAAGACTAATAACCATTTTCATCTGAAGATAAAGACTAAGACTAAATCAAAAATGGCTGTCAAAATTAACACTGTTCTATAACTGTCTGGTTTGGCTCAAGCTACAAAATCAGATATCAGAAGACTACAGAGAATGGTTCGGACTGCTGAAAGAATTATTGGTGCTCTCCTGCCCACCCTTCAAGAACTGTATACATCCAGAGAGGAAAAGGGCTCAGAAAATCACTCTGGATCACCCCTCACATCCAAGCCATCTCCTTATTGAACTTTTGCCATCTGGCCAGCGCTACAGAGATTCCAAATACTAGGACAGCCAGGCATAAGAACAGTTTCTTCCCCCAAGCAATCTACCTTATGAACAGTTAAATGGTTAAATATTTGCAGTTAAATATTTGCAATAACCTCATATTTATTTGTTACCACCCTATATCCCCACATCTCATCTTATTCTTTTCTATTCTGCAGGTACAATTTATTTTATTTTTCTATTTAAATAAGTGTATTTTTATTATCTCATCCTATTTTTTATTTTATTGTCTGTGTATTGTTGTTGTCGTCTCTGTGCACTGGAGCTTGTGACACTAAAACAAATCTCTTGAATGGGCATACATACTTGCCAATAAAGCTCTTTCTGATTCTGATTCTGAACTTAAAGGTCAGTTTCACGAAAGCACCCATACTTAAATACCCGGACCAAGCATGCCATTTGTGGTAGAAGTGGACGCCTCCAGCTGTGGTGTGGGGGTGGTGTATTTAACAACACCACGGGTTCCTGGGGAAACTGTTCCCCTGCGCTTATTTGTACTGTAAGCTAACCCTAGCAGAGACAAATTATGATGTGGGAAATCGAGAATTGATGTACATAAAGGAAGCACTTAAGTGGCTTCATCAGCTTGAGGGTGTGCAGCATCCCTTTCAAGTAATCACAGACCACAAGAACTTAGAGGATATAAAGAATGCTAAACGCTTAAACCCTCGACAGGCCAGATGGGCCCTATTAAGTGAATAAAGTGAAACCTTCACCAGGTTTCACTTTACAGTAACCTATAGACCTGGAAGTAAGAATGGTAAATTTGATACTCTTTTCTGCTGGCACGACCCCATATAACTATTTTTATGCCCTGAAACCCCCCCCTGTCAGATGGGACCTCGTAGAGGAGATCTGGCAAGCCCAGAAGGCGGACCTCCACCTCCCAAATATCCTCCCACCAAGTTATACGTACTAGCAGTGCTACATCCATGAGTTATGCAGTGGGTCCATGGGCACACAGCTCAGGCCATCCAGGTATTTAGAGGACCACAGCACTTGTATGGAATGGGTTCTGGTGGCCCTCACTGGCCCGGGATATCAAGGACCATGTCAAAGCATGTCCCGTTTGTGTGCAGACCAACATGCTTCATTGTAGGGGCATAGGGGCAACAAGCCCCTTCGGTATTATTTGACAGATCAACTGTCACGTACTGGTGGTACCAGGCGAGAGGAAGCAGACCGATATGTAGGGATAGACATAGAACAGGGGTTTATTCAAAATAGGAACACTCATACACAGGAACACGGGGGAAGAAAACCAAACACAGAACAAAGACTCAGAATAAAGAATAATAAAGACTAGAATTTTTAAACTGCATTTTTACCAGCTGAGAAAATAGTATTGTCAGCTATATTAGTTAAAGGAAAAAATGTTGCCATGGCAATACTGGCATCATTGGCAATGAAGTCCCTGAGTTACACACACTGAAAAATGTGAAGTAAAACATTATTGTATAGCATCGTCACATGTTTATATAGTTAATATTTTTCAATTAAAATACTCTACCATGGCTTAGAGGTTAGCACATTTGCCTCACACCTCCAGGGTTGGGGGTTCGATTCCCGCCTCTGCCGTGTGTGTGGAGTTTGCATGTTCTCCCTGTGCCTCGGGGGTTTCCTCCGGGTACTCCGGTTTCCTCCCCCAGTCCAAAGACATGCATGGTAGGTTGTCCGTAGTGTGTGAATGAGATTGTGTGTGTGTGCCCTGCGATGAGGGTTTGGGACTCCGTCCAGGGTGTATCCTGCCTTGATGCCCTATAACGCCTGAGATAGGCACAGGCTCCCCGTGACCCGAGTGTAGTTCGGATAAGCGGCAGACAAAAAGAATGAATGAATATTCTACCATGACTTATAATATCCATGTTAGAAGAAAGACATGAATGACACAAATGTTTTATACTGAAAGACAACTTGATTTAAGAAACTCCATTTCCCTCAGATTTCCTTTGGAGAATCAAGAAGTCATATCATACAGTGAAGAGAGAAGTACACAATACAAGTATGAGACAGAGCATGAAAATGGAGGCTTGCTGACCTCAGGGCCTGAAGATTCAAATAGTAAGTTGATTCTGTTTCATTGTGGAACTGAGAACATCTATTAAACTATTCTATTCTCATCTATTACAACAGTAACAAGTACATATCAAGAGTTATGTCTAAGAACACTATAAACTTAGGCTTGCATAACAATTAGCAACAACTGTTTCACTTTGATGTCATTATACCAGAAGAAAATGTTGCTGCATATGCACAATGTCATGTTATATGGAGAATATGTCCAAAGGTGGTAATATGAATAAAGTTGGTCCATGCTCATGCTACTGTTATGGTGGTTGTGATGGCAACTGCTACCGATTTAGTGTTGATTTAGAAGACATGTGTGATAAACACTACAGTCTTAATGTAATAATCTATTGCTAAAGCATTCTTGCTAACCTCTGTTTCTTTTTCTCTCTCTCACCACAGTTGTGTGCTTCCTGCAAAAAGACACTGGGCCCTGCAGAAATTATGTACTCAAATGGTTCTTTGATCAAGAGCAGAATCGGTGCTTTCGTTTCTGGTATGGAGGATGTGAAGGGAACCTTAACAGATTTGACAGTCAGAATGACTGTGAAGCCCATTGTTCATATAATATTTATACTGAATATTTACTTGCAAATTACTGATAATACTAACAGCCATTACACTTTTTCTCAATTTTTATTCAAAATTGTGGTACAGTAGGATATGAACAATGTGTTTATGCCCATTTCACCCAAATAACCTACACACAAAACCACAAGTAATAGTAATTAAATATTCCATATTCTATTGAAGGTGGCATATTCATATTCACTGCTGACAAATGCTGTATTTCTGACACTGCTCCTCTTTGGCTTTATAAATGAAACATAGCTCACTAGAATCAGTTTCTCATGAAAGAAATTGCATTTGAATGTGCTGATACCTTATTAACTTTTCTGTGTAGTTACCATTTCAATGTTACATTTTCTCTTCATATTTGTTATAAATAAAATTATGGACACATTACACATTTTTTAATTTCACATTTACTGATATTTTTATATAATAATACTGACAACCGTGGGGGCACGGTGGCTTAGTGGTTAGCACGTTTGCCTCACACCTCCAGGGTTGGGGGTTTTTCCGCCATGCGTGTGTGGAGTTTGCATGTTCTTCCCGTGCCTCGGGGGTTTCCTCCGGGTACTCCAGCTTCCTCCCCCGGTCCAAAGACATGCATTGTAGGTTGATTGGCATCTCTAAATTGTCTGTAGTGAGTGAATGATAGTGTGTGTATGTGCCCTGCGATGGGTTGGCACTCCGTCCAGAGTGTCTCCTGCCTTGATGCACAATGACGCCTGAGATAGGCACAGGCTCCCCGTAACCCAAGAGTAGATCGGATAAGCAGTAGAGAATGAATGAATACTGACAACCTAAATCAGCAGCCCTCATTAGTATAATAATTCATTTAAAATTAAGACAGCTCAGACTTTAATGAGTGCTCGCACTTCCAGATGTTGTCTCACTTCCAGATGTTGTCTCACTTCCATATGCCTGTAGAAGGTGATTATGGATCTTTTGGGTTGTCTAAAAGGTGGCAATGGAAGTTAACAGAACTAAGAAATAGCCTTTGGCACCACAGGTCTTACCTCCATTGCCATCTGGAACATTCATTTGTTTCGTCATTTGTTCACTTATTCACTCAGTGAGCAAACACTGTGTTAATCAACAAACATTAAAGCAATATCTGAAATATAGGGGACTTAAAGCATCATATAAACTTCAGTATGCATTCATTTTTATTTGCAGTCATTTACAGACAGGCAGACTGCTTCATGGGTACAAATATTGTAAACACAGAAAATGGTCCAAGTGTAAGAAAGGAGGCTGTGTCAATGATCTGGATCTAATGTGGGTTTTTTTCAGTGGAAACTGAGACATCAAAAGACCTGAGCCTTTTATAGTAGCACCATGAGTCACTGTCTCTCAATTTTATTGGCTGTTTTGACAATAATTTCCTTTTCAAAAAATAGAAAAGCTCGGCTTTATATTGCACTACACTTCACTTGGTCTCTGAAAACAAGCCTCTAACCAGAAATTATTTCTTTCGTGACTATTAAGAATGAAATGGTGCATGTGTTTTAGGAGTAAATACGCCGGAATACCTGGATTAAATTTCTGCAGTGTTCAGCAGCCAGCTGCTGCCGCATGCCTGACATAAGTGGCTGGTGCCCAGTTCACATACGAATGACCAGAAAAGATTAACCATATTATTCATAGTCATTGTGTCATTATTCATTTTGAAATAGATGAGTAGATTAAGACATTACTGTAGATGTGCAATAGCACACAGGGAGGGTCTTTTGATCTCCCTTTTGGTATACATATACATGTGTGTACGCACGCATGAGAGAGAGAGAAAGCGGGCAAACCCTTTCAGAAATGAGGAGGGAAATCTAGTGATACTGATGTTTAAAACAGGTAAATTAAATACAATATCAAAAATTGCTAAATGATTCCAACAGGATGGGATTTCCATCATATTTTGTACTTGTAAGGTTCTTAAAGTGAACTGTCTTATAGGACAAGACAAATATCCTGTTGGACCACTTGCACAGAATTTTTAATGGGATGCATTTGGGTTCCTATTCAGGTGTATATGTGAATTCAACAATGCCCTATGATTTGATGGAACTCATCTCAAAGTAGACATTGTACAAAGAATATCAAGTTATGTTGCACACTGGGCCACCTGCAGTAACATCATGAACATGGGAGGGAAGCAAGCAGAGAAGGTAGTACTGTTGTTTTGGGTACTGATCAAAAAATAAATAAAGAGTCAGTTTGCATTTTTCAGTACAATTTCAAAATTCACCAGAAAACAACAGCTGTTTTCACTCGGTCAGGCATGCATCTGAGTGTGTCTCTTGAGCTTAGTGTCGAGAGCGTTGAGATGCAATCTCTCATGCAGTCTCGCGCTTTCTAGCAAGTTTGGGGAAGTCAAATAAGCAGTAGGCACTTTAACAAAGTATTAGGTAAGTGCACACCATGTTTTTTTTCCTTTCCTTTTATTCTCAAAAATATATATTTGTTTTTCAGTTTATTCAGTAATTTTTTTAAACTTTTGATGGTTGCTACATCACATTAAAGCTGGGAAAAGATCTGACATGATTTATTTTGTTTTCATTTGTTATCACAAAAACTGCAGTTTTAAAAATGACATATAGGCTTTTTATATCCAATGTAAAATTGTTAATGGTGTCATATGTGGTGATTTACGATTTCCTTTTTTCATTTAAACTCTCTCTCAGCTGTGCATTAGTGTCCTAGCAGCTTATGACTTTAATAGTAACCACAGTAGATTTTTAAAACCAAATCTGTGAAATTTTGTCTTCTCTGTTTCAACTTGAGAATCACATTATTTAGATGCGTTCATGCATTGTAAGATTTGTAGGAAAAACATTTGGACCTAAAATTGTTAAATTTTTTAGCTAAACATGCAATCACCCTATTACATAGTAAACATTCCTGCATTCTTTCACTTCACTTTGTTTTATTTGTTTTGTTAGGGCAACAATGGACTTTTATTCTTCAGTGGGTTGTCTGTAGTGCATTTTCACTGAGCTTCATTATTCCTTCTGGGTTTGTTTTTAGGCCATGTGTTAATGATTGGCCCTCAGAATGACAAAAATCTGGAATTCTAATGAATTTTTAGAATGCCACATTAAAATAAACTTTAAAAATAATCATTTCTGATATGATGAGTGCCACACTGTATTGGAAATTTATTTTCTCTGGGCTTTCAGAGAAATATATATCCTGTATATCCTAAAGCACAGGATAATAAAATGAAAACTTGAAAACAACTTGACAAATAGTAGCAGATGTGTCCACTGCTCTGTTGGAACAGAAACAGAGAATAGAAGAATTGCCTGGTAAAACTTTCCCAGTCTTGGCTCTTGGTCCCAGTTTCCCCAGAAATCAGCTGAGCATAAAATCTACAGGATGTGGTGCTGGACAAAGGCCAAGAAGACAGTGAAGGACTGTCCTAACAATGGACTTTTCACTTTTTGGTTAGGGAAGCACTTTCACTCCCTGAAGGCCAACACAGAGACAATGAGTAGAAGCATCATCCCACAGGCCATTTAGGCCATCAACAAGAAGACTTTTCTGTACAACACCCATTACCTTATTCATAGTGGTTATACTGATCTACCATACACTCCGATCAGCCATAACATTATGAGGACTAACAGGTGAAGCAAATAAGACTGAATATTTCCTCATCATGGCACCTGTTAGTGGGTGGGATATATTAGGCAGCCAGTGAACATTTTGTCTTCAAAGTTGATGTGTTAGAAGCAGGAATAATGGAAAGCATAAGAATTTGACTGAGTCTGACAAGGGCCAGATGACTAGATGGCTAGATGACTGGATCAGAGGATCTCCAAAACTGCAGCTCTTGTGGGGTGGTATCAGTCTGTAGTGGTCAGTATCTATCAAAAGTGGTCCAAGGAAGGAACAGTGGTAAACCGGCGACAGTGTCATGGATGGCCAAGGCTCATTGATGCACATGGGGAGTGAAGGCTGGCCCGTGTGGTCTGATCCAACAGATGAGCTACTGTTGCTCTAATTGCTAAAAATGTTAATGCTGGTTCTGATAGAAAGCTGTCAGAATACACAGTGCATCTCAGTTTGTTGTATATGGGGCTGCAAAGCCACAGACCAGTCACGGTGCCCATGCTGACCCCTGTGCACCACCGAAAGCAGTAACAATGGGCACGTGATCATCAGAACTGGACCACAGAGCAATGGAAGAAGGTGGCCTTGTCTGAAAATTTACATTTTCTATTACATCACATGGATGGACGGGTACATGTGCGCCGCTTACCTGGGGAACACAAGGCACCAGGATGCCCTATGGGAAGAAGGCAGTGTCATTCTTTGGGCAATTTTTACTGGGAAACCTTGGGTCCTGCCATCCATGTGGATGTCACTTTGACACATACCACTTACCTAAGCAATGTTCACTTGCTGACTAATATATCCCACCCACTAACAGGTACCATGATGAGGAGATAATCAGTGTTTTGTGTTTTATATATATATCAGTGGCGGACCGTCAGGGCCTGTAAGGCCTTCTCTGCTGGCCTAAAAAAATATCTGAATCACAAACTGATGTTAATTATATTTTGTCCATGAATACTTATTAAATAATTCCAAATGGTCTGTCAGCTTCCTTTCATAGCTTTTCCGATGGTTGTGCTGCTTACAGACATGTATTTTCGTATTAAAGCATTTAACCAATCACATTTCAGCCATCATTTGTTGCCAGGCAGGGTCAAAGTCAAAGAAGTCTGCCCGGAGGCCTTCACAATCCGTTCTGCAGGCCCTCTAACACAAAATAAATGTCGATGAAACTTTTGCTTCAACCAATCAGATTTTGAGTTGGTTTCACTAGGGCCCTCTAGCAGGCGTACGGCAACGTCACCATATTCAGACCCGTTGATTGGATAGGATCGCGATGGAACTGAAGCGCACGGATAATCTGTACAACAGAGTAATTGAACTGGTTTTGAGGAAAGAGAGGAGGATGGATTTTGTTTACAAATAATACGAATTTTTAGTGAGTAAAACGTTGCGATTTTCCTAAATAATATTGCAAGTTTATGAGGTTATTATTGATGTTTTTTATGTGTCTCAGCTGTAGCTGCAGTAGGAGGAGACTTGTTCACCCCTGGTTTGTCTATTCAATAAAGGCATTTATTGTGGCTACAGGAGTTATCTATCCGCGATGCAACGGCTCTTTAGACTGTATTTCTCATATTAAGATGGTTTTTTGATTCAGACGGAGCACTACTGAAGGCCTAGGTGTAAAATGCATGGTCCGCCACTGATATATATATATATATATATATATATATATATATATATATATATATATATATATATATATATATATATATATACATACAGTGGTGTGAATCCTGATTTCTTATTTTTTTGCATGTTTGTCACACTTTAATGTTTCAGATAATCAAACACATTTAAATATTAGTCAAAGATAACACAAGTAAACACATCATGCAGTTTTTAAATGAAGGTTTTTATTATTAAGGGAAAACAAAATCCAAAACTACATGGCCCTTTGGGGAAAAGTGTTTGCCCCCTAAGCCTAATAACTGGTTGGGCCACCCTTAACAGCAACAACTGCAATCAAGCATTTTCCATAACTTGCAATGAGTTTGTTACAGCGCTGTGGAGGAATTTTGGCCCACTCATCTTTGCAGAATTGTTGTAATTCAGCCACATTGGAGGGTTTTCGAGCATGAACCACCTTTTTAAGGTCATGCCACAGCATCTCAATCGGATTGAGGTCAGGACTTTGACTAGGCCACTCCAAAGTCTTCATTTTGTTTTTCTTCAGCCATTCAGAGGTGGACTTGCTGGTGTGTTTTGGATCATTGTCCTGCTGCAGAACCCAAGTTCGCTTCAACTTGACCAAATCACAAATCTCCCATATCGAGGAGGTGTCTCCACTAGGGTTAAGTTTATTGCTGAAGCAGCACTTTGTAAAAGAAGCAAGAAGTCGTGCTACAGATGGGGTGCCTCAAATTGCTGTGGTTATCACAGATGGACAGTCACAGGACAACGTGGAGCCGCATGCACAGGACCTGAAGCACCAGGGATTCATACTTTTTGTCATTGGTATTAAAGATGCTGACATGGAGCAACTGAAGGAAATTGCCACTAAGCCACATGAGCAGCACATCTACAGTGTGTCTGATTTTGCAGCTTTGCAAGGATTCTCCCAATGCTTCAGACAGATTCTCTGTACAACTTTGGAGGAGGCCAAACATCAAGTGTCTCAGGTACCACAAGAATGTTTGTAATTAAATCTCAGTCAGTATTCAAAAAGCAAATAAACAATCAAATATATTGTGCTTACCATTTGTGTTTTTTTATTTCTAGGGTGCAAAGCTAATTTGGCTGACATTGTTTTCCTTGTGGATAGCTCTGG
Source organism: Hemibagrus guttatus (assembly GCA_033459395.1). NCBI lineage: Eukaryota > Metazoa > Chordata > Actinopteri > Siluriformes > Bagridae > Hemibagrus > Hemibagrus guttatus. Next base: position 12,702,683 of record JAUCMX010000003.1, read on the forward strand.
TAGCATTAAAGGTGCTGAGTTCATGAGGGTGAAGAAGTTCCTGTACAAGTTCATAATGGATCTTGATATTAAAACTGATAAAATCAGAGTAGGACTGGCCCAGTTTGGTATTGAACCTCACCAAGAGTACCTGTTGGGGGAGTATGCAGATAAAAATGACTTGCTGGAAAAGGTAGACAAACTCACCTACCTAAAAGGATGCACTAAAACCGTAAAAGCTCTCAGCTTTATTCTAAATAATTACCTCACAAAAGCAAATGGCAGTCAGATCAATGAGAGTGTGCCTCAGATTGCTGTGGTGATCACAGATGGTCACTCACATGATGAAACAGAGAGACGGAGAAAAGGGGTGTTAATCTTCACCATTGGGGTTGTTAAAGGAATACCAGGAATTAAGGGCTTGCAGTCCATTGCAAATATACCATATCAGCTTTTGTACTGAGTTTCACTGACTACGAAGAGCTGCTGAATGCAACCAGCAGCACAATAGAAAAAGTGTGTATTTCTATGAAGTCCCAGCAAGAAGGTAATGTTATTCTCACATTTGTAAATATTCCTTCCCAATTATTATTCATTTTTATAATATATTTTGAAATATTTAATAATTTCAAATTATTGCAGTCCATCATTACTGCAAGCAATTAGTTCACTGTTATCATATCTGTCTTTCAGCTGTAGCACCAACATTTGCAGATGTGTTGGTGGACAGTTCAGTTGAGCTGCCTGAAAAGGTGCTACAGTTATTTAGGCACCTAGCCAATCATCTTAATGTGACTAGATCATCTAATTGCATGACTTAGTCTTAGTCTTAGACTTAGGCTCAGTTTGGTGAAGACGTTTCAGTGGAATTTTGTTTTGATGCTTAAAAAACTAAAAGTGATGCACTTGACCTCATCTGCAAATTCAGACTCAGAAGAACTGGACAGCGCAAACTTGGAAAGACAATGGATTATGTGCGAACTCGCCTCCTCACCACCGAAGCAGGACGTCGAATTGCTCAGGGCTAGGCACAGGCTCCCGTAACCCGAGAATAGATCGGATAAGCGGTAGACAATGAATGAATGAATGAATTTAACATGGTGAAATATTTGATACATTCTTTTATAATTTGTACTAATTTGTCATGATTTTCCTTTTTTAGAATGCCAGAAATCACAGGTGGCAGATGTTGTCTTCTTAGTGGATGGTTTCACCAGCATCAACAAAAGAATCTTTGAGATTTTGAAGTTGTTTATGAAGTTAACAGTGAACACCACACAAGTTGGAAAAGACAATGCCTGTTTTTGTACCATTGTCTATTCTACTGGAGCTAAGATCCAATTTCAGCTTAATGAGTACTATAGCGAAGAAGAGGTGCTGGATGCTATCACTGCTCTGAATTATCCCAGTAGTGATACCTACACAGTGAAGACACTAGAATACTCACTGGAATATTTTGATGAATCCAGAGGTGGGAGAGGTGCACAAGGTGTGCCACAGATGATGGTTCTCATTACAGATGGTGAAGCTACAGACCATAATTTAGAGACCGCTGCAGATAAGCTTCACAAACATGGAGTTCATATTTATGGTATTAGAGTCACAAATGCGAAAGAAAATGAGCGACATGAACAAGGTTTTCCACGTAAGCAAAATCCAAAGTTTGACTGACATTTTGGAGGACATTTCTCATAAGATCTGTGATAAAACAAAACCAGGTAAATATAAAACACTTGCATATCAGAACTAAAAGCATTAGTCCTAATTCAGTTTTATATATCCATTTTCAGCTGGTAAGGTCACCTAAACAGGGAAACGCATACAAAAATCAATAGTTGCTGCTAAACAACAAATTAATTCTTGGAGTGACACAATAAATTAAATGTTAAAAATGTATCACTTATATTTTGTGTTCCTACAAGGAACATTAAAAAGTTGTCCTAGTTTTCTGTCATACAGTGTCACAAAATATTTTTTCTCCATCCTGATTTCCTTTGTAGTTGCACATTTGTCACATTAAATACTTTCAGATCCCAATACAAATTATATTTTAAAAGATAAAGAGAACATGAGGAAACACAAAATGTTTTTAAATGATCATTTCACATATTTGTGAAAAAATGTTTATACCGCATCTACATATATCACCCATGTGAAAATGCCATTATAGTGAATTGGGTTGTCTTGCTGCATAATACAATTGCACTTGAGCTTCAGATTATGAACTGATGTATGAACCTTATTACCATGTTTTACTGCCACTAAGATGTTTGTATGATCTTCTTATTGTTGAAGGTTAGTTTAAAACAGATTCTTTACATCACAATCTTTACATCCCTCTTGGTTAGAAGTTGTTTTCTCTCACATGAATAACAATTATGCCCACTCACTTTTTAACTAAGTAGAGCCAATTGGAGTATCTTTATTCCTTCAATAAATGTAATGATCATTTTAAAAACATTGTTTGAAGATCTGAAACAATTAAGTCTGACAAATATAAGAAATAGCCACAGTATTTTTTAATAAGCTTGGGTATTTCTTATACCCAAATACTTTTGTAAGACACTATATAGACCTTGGATCTTAATCTGACCTGACTATTTTTCAGAGTGCCAAAAAGAGGCAGCTGATTTGGTCATTTTGATTGATGGCTCTGAAAAAAACGCTGGAGATGTGTGGAAAAAATTTTTTACACTGGCCATTGTAAACAAACTTCGTATCAGACAAGACCTCTTTAGAGTTGGTGTAGCCCAGTTTGGGGAAAAATACAAAAAAGAATATTACTTGGATGTGAAGAATACTATTTTGAAAATGACCCCAGTGAAATTTAAGAGAAACATTGGAGCTGCACTGTGAAAGAGTTTTTTACAAGGGATAAAGGAAGTCGCATTGAAGAAGGAATTCCACAAAATCTGCTTCTGATCACTGTTGGGAAATCATCTGATGAGTTCACTGATGCAGCAGATAATTTACGAGCCATGGGCATTCAGATTTTTGCAGTCGGAACAACTGAAGAAATTAGAAATGATCTCAGTAGCATTACTGGTTCGCCTGACACAGTTTTTTTACTGGACAGCTTTGACCATCAAACTTTGAATCGTAAAACAGAGATGTTGATAAATGGCATTTGCACTCACATCCCAGCTGACATAACAGATGGTGAGTACATAGAACACAGAATTTTATAATATAAAATTAGCATTAAGCATAAGCATTAACATTAGCACAAACTCCAATTAATGTGTTTCACTAATAAACTGTAAATATTGGAATTGGATTTGATATCTCCCATAGTAGTTCAGGCTCACAATCTCACTTTAGTAGCCAAAATAAGATGCAGGCCTACCTTCCTCAGATTATCAGATATATCTCCACTGTGGACAATTTGTGCTGTCAACCCAAGGAGACTATTTTGCAAAACAAAATTAGTTTCCATGTGGTTACTAGTGATGGCAAGATACTGTATGACACTAATTTTGAGCATTACAGTGAAGACATAATAGAGAAGGTCATGGCATTACAGATGACTCAGGGTTTGGCATTCAACACCAAGCTCCTGCAGTCTTTTGAGGATAAGTTTGTAGGATATAGATCTGGTGTGAAGGTAAGTAATTTATTGTGTTGGAAGAGGACTGGGTTTATATGCATTAAAAGTGTAGAGTGTATAATTTCACAAATACCTGACAGGCCCTTGACATTCTTTCAAAGAGTGAAAGTAGTAGCATTAGTTATCATTTCATTTTGACTTACACTCTAAAACTGACTTCTCACTGACATGCTCAGGTAGTGATCATTTTCAACGATGGCCTGGATGCATCTGTTTATGACCTCATGGTTGCCTCAGTGGCGCTAAGAAGAAGTGGTAGGAGAACTACATCTTTACACACATTTTTATTGTTTTAAATATTTGTTATAATATGTGAGTTGTTTAAAGAAGATACAGTTTAATATCTATATTTCTTTTTCATCAGTAACATTAAGTGCAATGTGAGTCAGAGGGCCCATAATGCGTTTTATCTTATCTTATTTGTATCAAAGGAGTCCATGCACTGATTCCAGTCGCTCTGGAAGGATTCAGAAGCATCACAGACCTACAGATACTGCAGTTTGGACGAGGATTTTCTTACAGGATGCCTCTCACATTTACAATCATAAGATCAAATGGGGTTAAGATTAGGCTTCTGAAAGAGAGGAATACCAGGTCCAAATGGGACTGAGGGACATCAAGGCTGCACTGGGAGAAGAGGCCTAAAGGTAGCAGTAGCCTTCATCAGTGCATGCAATTTCCTCAACAAAGAAACATTGTTATCTAACATTGTTAGATTTTTGCCTAAAAATAACTGCCTTATAATCTTTCACAGGGTAACCGTAGCTATAGGGGCGAAGTTGTAAGTACTGATATATTTCACATATGACTATAGTTTAATGTTATTTCCAATATGGACAATTATAGAATTGTTAACCAAAAGCTGCTTCTAAAAACACATCAACTACAATATCTGCTGATGGTAACAATGTTATTGTCTCACATCATGAAGATGTTTGAACAACTGATTCTTCATCTCATCAGACTTCAGGTTAGTCATGCCCTCGATCCCCTACAGTTCGCCTAGAGGCAGAAGGTGGGTGTTGATGACGCCATCCTCTACCTGCTCCATCAGACTCTCTCCCACCTCGATAAGGGTAAAGGTGCTGTGATAATCATGTTTTTTTATTTCTCCAGCGCTTTCAATACAATTCAGCCCCTCTTATTGCGGAACAAGCTGACTGGCATGCAGGTGGATTCTCATACCTCACCAGGAGGCTACAGTATGTTCGGACGAGGGACTGTATCTCTGATATCATCTCCAGCAGCACAGGAGCACCACAGTGGACTGTCCTAGCCCTCTTCCTGTTCACTCTTTACACCTCGGACTTTACTTACAACTCGGAGTTATGCCTCCCCTGTTACCTGTCTCCATTGCGGGAGTGGTTGTTGAGAGGGTCAGGTCATACATATATCTGGGGCTACAGCTGGATGACAAGCTGGACTGGTCAGTGAACACTGAATATCTGTATTAGAAAGGTCAGAGCCGGCTGTTCTTCCTGAGGAGACTAGGATCCCTTAACATCTGCAAAAAGCTCCTGCTGTTGTTTTATCAATCAGCAATCGGCAGTGTGCTTTTCTACGCGGTGGTGTGCTGGGGAGGTAATCTGAAAAGCAGGGATGCCACGCGATTGGACAAGGTGGCCAAAAGAGCTGGTTCGGTGGTAGGTGTGGAGCTGGACTCTCTCGAGGAAGTGGTGGAAAGGAGGACATTAAACAAAATGCTGTCCATCATGGCCAACCCTGACCACCCACTGCACATGGTTTTCTGCAAACAGAGGAGTGTGTTCAGTGGAAGACTTCTGTTGCAAAGCTGACTCTGACCCATTCGGCTCTTCAACACCTCTCAACAGGGACATGGTAATGTGGACCAGGAGATGTAGGCTAAGGCTTGTCTGCTATATGCATCATGGTGCCACATGTATAACTCTTTCATCAGTTAGACTCAGGGTCTGCTCAGTTACTCTCACTATTGCATATCTTGCCATTACAAACAGACTCAATTTCATTGTCATTTGCACAATTACTCCCCCCTTTTGCACAATTTACTCCCCCTTTTTAAACTGTGATTTATATGCTTTATTTATATGTTTCTTATATATCTGCAGTTTTGTTCTTAGCATTGCACTAGTAACTATATACATACAGAGTGTAATATACAACCTGTCTTTGTATTACTGTCTCTATTGCTGCTGGATATCTGGAATTTCCCTCGGGATCAATAAAGTATCTATCTATCTATCATCTATCTATCTGTCAAAATTAAATAATGTTTAACTGATAAAAGATGGTACAGTTTGTAATATTATCACACTGAAAATTGCTGTATAAAATAAGTGGAATTTTCTGTTAATGGGAAGTGTTCGGTCAGTGGTTAGAGCACTGGAAAACTGTTCAGAAGGTTGAGCTGCAATCTCAGCACCTTCAAGATGCTACTGTTGGGTCCTTGAGCAAGACTAACTTAATCATCAACTGCTCTAGCTCAATTTAGCTAAGTGCATCTACTGAATAAGTATATATTTATGCACTGCAAGGGAGAGTTTATTTAATATACGTATCTTTATTGCATCTATATAAACTATATAGCCAAAGGTTTGTGAACACCTGACCCATCCATATGTAGGCTTTCTCCAAACTGTTGCCATGATTTTACAGTTACCCTTACCTGGAACTTAGGGGCCAAACATTAACCTGTATGACATTTCCCCTGAGCACAAAGTGAAGTCCATGAAGCTATCTTCATGGACTTCACCAGCTATGGTTTGCCATAGCTGGTGTAGAAGAACTCTAGTGTCCTGCACAGACCTCTGGCCTCAATCCAACTGGACACCTTTTGGATGAACTGAATCTCTGATCTCCCTGAAGCTCTTGTGGCTGAATGTGCAAATCCCCACATTCATGCTCCAAAATCTAGTGAAAAGGTCTTCACAGAGAAGTGAAGGTTTCTGTAACAGCAAAGTAGCAACAAACTCTGGAATGAGGTGTTTAAAAAGCACATATGAATGCTGACCATGCACCCACAACTTTTGATCATATAGTGCATCTATACATAGTTGGTGTTCAGCAAGGAATAGTGAAAGTTACCAAATAGTTTGTGTGTCTGTGTCTGATAGGGGGAACAAGGAGAACTTGGATTAGATGGAATAAATGGAGAGCAGGTAATATTTTCCTGTGTGTTCTCAACTGTACTCAATCTATTAATCATTTAATATGACAAACCATTGTATATATTTTGTAAATGTCTACATGGTTTTATCAGTTTCTTATGAAATGGGGTAATAGAATGTTTTAATTTGCTTAAGGGAGTACTTGGATTAGCAGGAGCCCCAGGACAGCGAGGTGGTCCAGGCAGCCCAGTAATGACCTTCATCCTACCCACTCTGTATTTATGTTCATTCTAATGCACTCCATGCACATTTGACAGTTTTTGTTGACCATTACCATCATCTAGTTTTTCCATGTGCTAATATACTTATGTGTTATTGTTTTTATTAAACATTAACATTACGATTAAGGGCAAGAAGGGTGTCAAAGGAATCCCAGGTGTGCCTGGACAAAAAGCACTGATAGGAGATCCGGTAAACATTCTCTTTAATTGTTGTTTTACAGCACCCACAATAATTTATCTTTCATGTGCTTATTAAAATCAGTAAACTAGGTACCTAAGCTACTAATATTTAACATTACATTAAAGTGCAATTATGCATTTAATTATAACATGTGTTTCTGTGAACATTACTAGACAGTCTTGACTTTGCCAGGTAAAAAATGAACAAGATAATCTTATTCTCTCTGTCATTAATCATTAAACAGAATATACTGAATACTTAGTTATGGCACAAGATGACTAATATTATCTTCTGTTCTTCTAACAAGGATGACCAGGAATTGACAATAATATCCGTGGTCCTAAGGGCGAGCCTGGCTACCCTGGCCTACAGGTATGTCTATTCAGGTTAGATCAGTGTCACACAGGATCCAGTGCCCTAACCTTCCGTTCAACAACCCAGATCCTTAACCACTTGAGCCACCACTGCCAAATATTTTAATCTTCAATTGTTCAGTTTGGTGAGCCTGTTGATGCCATCCTGATGATTCCTGTTCTTGGCTGATGGGAGTGAAACCAGTAGTCTTCAGTGTGCTGAGTATTCTAAGATGCTTTTCTGGTCACCATGGTTATAAAGAGTGGTTATTTAAGTTTCCATAGCTTATATTTAGCTTTAACTAGATTGGTCATCGTCCTCTAACTTCACTCATCAACAAGTCATTTACAGCTGCAGAATTTCTGCCTACTGGATGTTTGTTGGCTTTGTTTCTACACAGCATTCTTTGTAAACTCTAGAGGCTGTTGTGAGTGAAAAGCCCAGGCCATCAGTTCTTGAAATACTTAAAGTACCCCATCTGGCATTAACAACTAGTCACTAAGATCTTCTTTTGCCATTCCTATGTTTAAGGTGAACATGTATCTGCATGATTTAATGTGTTGCTTCCAGGTATTCTTAATAAAGAGGAAGTTTGGTTTACATGTCCAAATCAGTGTCTGATGGACAGGTTATATACCAACATATTTATAACAGCTGGTACACTACCATTTATATTGGTTTGTTCCTTCTAAATTGTTTGTTTGTTTGTTTGTTTTTACTAAAATGTTCACTTCACATTTAGATCTACTCAATTTTTTTTTTTATGTTTTTTTTTGCAAATGCAGTAAGCATCTCAAGCAATCTGTTAGCACAGTAACTCTATCTGCTTAGTCACAGGGTGACACAGGGCCAGATGGCAATCCAGGCAGGCCTGGAGATGATGGCAGAACTGTAGGTTCTCTCCAAATTTATAAAAATAAAAAAAGAAAGAAAAAAGTATACATAAAGTATACATACTTTTTGAATTATAAAGCTTTTTTATATATATTCAGGGTCAAAGAGGAAGAAGAGGCACTGTTGGTTCACTAGTATGTCTCACATTTGACACCTTACTTTTTCACCAAACAAAATTTTCCCTCTACCACTGCTAGTCCCCTGCACCATTTTCCTTATTCAAAGAACATTAATATTCACTAGATTGATTACGACAAATGCAGACCAGTACAAACTAAGACCAAACAGTCAAGATCGACTCATTTGTTAAATCTAACAAAGTAGAACAGGGTGCAGTATGGCAGTGACACCAGATGATGTTGTCAGAGATGGTTTTGTTTTACTTTCAGGGTACCACTGGACCTGCAGGACAACCAGAACTACAAGGAATCTCTGGTGCTTTATTTAATCATATTCAATTTAATTTGATCGCTATATTTGTCCTTTGTTGAATTTAAATTCACCTTTCCTGAACACTTCAGGAATTATTTAAACACAGTTGAATGAAACAAGCTACGATTGTATTGAACTACTTCAATAAATAATGATTGAATTTGTCTGAAATGTTTTCTGAATGTGAGCAATAAAACCAATAAAAGAAAAAAGAAAAATCATTATGAGGTTATGTCAGATAGGCCAGCTTTCCTTACTCCATGAGATTAACTTAAAACTTCTGATAATGATTCTGTATGAAATTGTATGAAATAATGAATTTCTGATTTGCTAAAAATTCTGGCACTAGGGGAGGGAAAGAAGAATATCTAGAGGCAGTTGAAATGTCTGTGTAGTAGTGGGGTAAAGCCCTCATGAACACTCTTGCATTTAAATCCCATTGCTGTGGTTTTATTGAGCAGATCACAGCTTTTTTCCCCAATATATTTATTTGTTTGATTTAAAAGAAATTGTCTTTCTTTTCCTGTCCAGGGATCAGTAGGTTCTTCTGGTGCTCCTGGACAAAAAGGGATACCTGGATATCCAGGACTTCAGGTATTATTCAAAATGAAGTCTTCTACAAGAAGTACTTTTTTCCCCAAGGCTATTTGTACTTAACAATGTTTGTGACTTTCTATCAGGGACAACCTGGCATACAAGGAAACACTGGATCTAAAGGAAGTGTAGGAACCAGGGGACAAAAGGTTTTTTTTGTTTTTTTTACATAATCTCACATGTTTTATTCAATATCACAGTGATATTCATGTACAACTTATATGCAGTGGTCAATCCATGTACAAATTCATGTTCTTGTTCAGGGTCAGCAAGGGGAACCTGGAAGTAAAGGAGCAGTAGGCCCACAGGTTCTTTACAACAGGGAAATGATGGTCCAGATGGATTTGGGCTACCAGGACCTAAAGGACAGAAGGTTACTCAATACTATTTTTTTTCTTGTAGCTAATATGGTTTTAAAATTATAATTACATTTCAACAAAACACAAACTAAACTAATTCTGCCTACTCCAAGGGAGATCCTGGTTTCCCAGGGAATCCTGGAAGTCAGATACACTATGTTTACAGATTTACTTTTTGTGACACTGAGTTTGCTTTGGATCCTGACATATTTGGTGTCTTACATTTTATCTTAGCTTTTAAGATTAACTAAAATTACATTAACCATTCCAGTATCATTTCTGAGAAAACTAATACATTATGGTAATCCCAGATACCGTATATTTTAGTGGAAACATTTCTAAGTAGCTATGTGAGTTTGACAGGATTAATCTCTTTTTTATGCTCAGGATGATCCTGGAGATCCTGGGCAAAATGGTGGAAATGAATCTAAGGGTATAAGAGGCAGAGGGTTATGAATAGATGTCATTAATAAACCATAGCTCATAATGTTTTTTGTTTGTCTCAGATTGTTCACTGTTGGCCTGATATATTACAGGGAATTGCAGACCGACCAGGAGCATGTGGTAATCCTGGTGACATCGGACCAGCTAGACATGGGGTTTGCAAGCTTTAGTAATATTACTTTTGTCAAATAATAATGAATGTTCTTAAAAGGTAATTAAATGTACCTAAAAGTAAAAAAAATAAAAAAATAAAAATAAATAATTAAAGTATTTTTAATTTGATCATTATTTTCCCCAAAGGGCCCTAAAGGACGTCCAGGAACCAAACCGATGTCTGTAAGTCTTTTTTTTTTTCTTTTAGGAATCACTGATCAGTTCCTTTCTGCTGTCTATAACCATTGCTCTGTATTTTTTTAACCTTGTCAACTGATCAGCTATGTACGAGACAACTGTGGTAAGGTTTTATTATACTGTACTTACTGTATATAATTAATAACTGCATTAAATTACAAGTTTATACTTTTTTTTAACTCTAACTTATAGTTTACTCCTGTCTGCTGTAAAGGTCTTACTTTCATTGCTGTGCAACACATAATGATTCATTGTTTAAATGAACACCAGTGAATAAGAACACATCTCTCTTCTTTATCATGTCTGCACCTCTAGATAAAGCAACTTGCCCTGTCTACCCCACTGAACTGGTGATTGGTTTGGACATGTCTGAAGACATGACTCCTGCATTATTTAAGAGAATGCGCTCGACTCTTCTTTCTCTGCTGGACAGCATTGATATTGCTAAAAGCAAATGTCCCACAGGAACACGAGTGGCTGTGATCTCCTACACTTCTAGCACCAAGTACCTCATCCGTTTTTCTGACCATAGCCATAAGAAGGGCTTGGTGGAAGCTGTGAAGAACATTCCTCTGGAACGTACATCCAACAGACGCAACATTGGTGCAGCCTTGCGCTTTGTGGGTAGAAATGTCTTCAAACGTATTCGTCAGGGTGTTCTGATCAGGAAGGTGGCGATCTTCCTCTCTGGTGGACAGTCCCAGGATGTGACTTCCATAACCACAGCTGTTCTGGAATACAAGGCTCTGGATATAAACCTTGGTGTTATTGGTTTCAGGGAAACTCCTAATGTTCAGCAAGCTTTTCAGGTAATGTAAAATGACTGACGCAGATTAAGCCTGTATGAACAGATTGTTGATTGTTGTGAGGCAACTTTTAGACTTTTATTTTTTTAACATTCTCTCTCTTGTATGTTGTGATAAGGCTGATGAGACAGGAAGCTTTATTAATGTGCTGGGGAGGTCACAGACCCAGAATACAGCACTTCAGAAGATCCAGCGATGCATCATCTGCTTTGGTAATATGTCAAATTTGTTGATTTGTTAATTTGTTGATTTGTTAATTTGAATAATGGATTTCTTGTGATCTCATCTCATCTCCTGTCTTCTCCGATCCTTACAATCCATCTAGAGATTGTCCTAGCACCAGTGAGGTGTCCACTCCAAAGCAGGTAAACATGGACCTGGCGTTGTTGGTGGATGGTTCTCGGAGCATCCAGGCAGATCAATATGAGGGAGTGAAGCAGGTGTTGGGCACTGTGTTGGACCAGCATGCAGTGAGTTATCAGCCCAACAAAGCTGACAGACAGGCACGGGTGGCGCTTTACCAGCAGAGCTCATCATACAGTAAGGCCCAGGCTCCAGTCAAGCAGATCTTTAGTTTCCAGCAGTTTCAGGACCGTAACCTAATGAAGCAGAGCATCTTCGAAAATCTACAGCAGACTGGTGGATACTCCAGGCTGGGACATGCCATAGAATACGTAATCATGCAGGACCTCCTCACCGTTTCCAGGCCTCGAAAAAACAAGATGCTGCTGCTTATAGTCAGAGATGAGACAGAATATTCTGACAGTGCAAAACTGGACTTCATCTCCATGAAAGTGTCAGGGTGTGGTGCTTTTCACTCTTACAGTAGGGAATCATTTCAACAGGGTAGCTTAAAATGACTTTATACTTAAATAAATGCAAAAAATGTATCTGATTTAATGAATATTTGAATAATGAAAAATGATGAAAACATCCTCAGGTAAATCTCCCTCATCCACTAGAACATTTTATACACTACATTGTCATAAGCTGTCAGGGTGTTATACATTGCACATTAAATGTTCATATTCTGCTCCTCGGTCCTCACTCAAAATAAATATCTTTATATGTTTGACAAAAATTTGACAGGAATTAAATGTAGGTAGACATGACTTCTAAACTAATATTCACTTTCTTACTAATTCACCTTTTGATGTTTTTTAAATCAGAAGCATGTGCACTAAAAGAGAAAAAACAGCTTGATTAATGGAAGTGTTTCTGCTTCAGGATTCCTCAAACTACGTTCACTTATCCTGAGGATACAGAGAAGGAAGAATTGGGGGAGACAAAAGAAGACACAGAGTACACTGAACAGACAGGGACCCTAAATGAGAATGAGTTTGAAAAAGGTGACATGCTGATCTCAGGATATGGAGAGTTAAATGGTAAAGTATACCAGTATATTTTAAAAATTAGAAAAATAGATTTTTTCACACATTGACTTCTGGATATGAATTATCATGTTTTTTAAATTATTGTCCATTCCTTTTTCTTAATGTGAATTTGGAAAATGCACATAAAAAATCATGAATTGAAAAACAACCATGCTTGGCAATGGTGGTGAAGTTGCTCTATTGATATACAATATATAATGTAAGGGATGTAAATCACATTTCAGTCTAATACTAGGGTTTGTGTAACATAATACGAGATACATCTAAACCCAAACATGGCTGCTCAGGATTAAACAGGTGAAGAAATTAAAGTACTTTCTTGATTAAATGGAAGAACATCAAATGTCACTGCCGGCCTTACTGGGATAAAGTCATCTTGTACACAAGTGGGGGAAAAACCCATTGTACTTTGAGTATCATTTCATATCATACGTTTCATCATCTTCACAATTTTCCCATGAAAAAATTCATTTGCATTTTCTTTTGCAAACATTTTTAAATTTGCATTTGAATGGAAACCCAGATAAATTATAAAAGAAGTAAAAGCCTTATTTGATCAGTAAGTAAATTAAAACTAAAAAGTGTACAAGAAAACCAAAACCTCTAGCAGTCCTGAAACTTTTTTACCTCTTACAGTATAAGACTGGACTCTTTTACTCACTTAAACTATTTTAGTCTCTCTTGAATGGCTGTGACTTGGCTTCTTCCAAGTCATCATGCCTGAAGCTGGGGAGTGATGATGTTTCATGCCAGTATTGTGGACTGACTATACTAAAGCTGCCTATTTGTGAAAAACTCTCTCTCACACACACACACCACAGATGTGTGTCACCTGAAAGACGATTCAGGACCCTGCGGAAAATATGTACTTAAATGGTTCTATGATCAAGAGCAGAATCAGTGCTCTCGTTTCTGGTATAGAGGATGTGGCGGGACCCTTAACAGATTTGACACTAAGGAAGCTTGTGAAGCCCAGTGTGTGGTGCTTCATACTGTGCAGTCAAAAATGTTTTATTAATGTAACATAGCACTGTCATTTTTGCATTGGATTCCACAGTAAGAATCAATTAGAATCCTGTTATTTTTGCTCTTTTTCATTAACAGTATCCTTAATTCTGCAGCAAAGAAATTGTTTCTTAATGATGCATTAATTCCCATCCATGTATACCTAATCCATTACTGACTGATTAATTCTTTACATGCCTTTCAATAAATACTTCATTTTTGACATTCAAATTGTTTTATATGTAAACCATATGATACAATTACTATGATTCCAAGTGCTATGATTATTATTATACAAAAACAATTGTGAAGAAGAAAGTGAGTGGCATCTTTTAAAATTAAGCACCATTCTTCATAAGTAAGATATACCTGCATATGCATTTACTTTTATGGCATTATCATCAAGGGACATATAGAAGTGCTTTACACTCTCTATCAATAAACACGTCTTTATACTCAAATATTTAAAAAAAAAAGTAATTCTATGACAAAGACTACTATCTGTCTAAACACCATGCTATTGGGGAAGTTATTATAGTAAGGAAAAAAAAACAGCCTTTTTAAATAATTTTTTTTAAATACCCAAAGTGCTAATTTAAGTTCAAGAAGAGAGAGTAGTCTGTATTCACGATTTGAAAATAGCCAGTGACTCAGCTAGAGTCCACACTTACTCACTTTTTATGTTGTAAATTTCTCTGATTGAATTAAAAGGAAGAAGGCAATTACTATACAATTGGCAGTTGTGTCACATTAGTGTTATTAAAGATGCTCCACTATGCTGTGACTGCATGCAACCTGTTTTGTTAATTAGTCCCATATATTCTTTTTAATCTTTTGCTTTTCTATTTGTTTGGCAAAGTAAATGAAAGCAAGAATTTTTGGTAGTCCTCCCATTTCTTTGGAAATACAATGAGAGAAAAATTTTTTTTTTAAAAAGCAGACAACACAGTGCAAGGCAACAAATTCACATTTAGAGGAAGCCACAGGTAAGGGTCAAAAACACAGGGAATAATACACACTAAATAACAGTGCAGTAATGCAGTAAATACACTGCAACATAGTCAATAAGAAAGGTGTGAGGTAGAATAAACAAGGTAACAAGCAGGTGGTAGGTATAACTGAATGCTAATTTCAAAATTGTATTCAAATCTAATGCTTGTTTGTGGAAGTATGAAAATTTGAAGTTTTGAAGTTTTTTAACTTCAGTAAGAACTAAGCGATCACATTGGGAAGATAATGTCACTGGAGAAAAGACATCTGTTAGACAGTGTTTTATCCAGCTAACTGAAGGGGAAAAAAAGATTTCAATGATTTCATACCCGAGGGTATGTAATAATGATCCCCTTCTTTTCCAATGATTCTGCTGAATTGTCAAGACTTTCACATTTAGTTTTTTTTTTTTCATTTTCTGCCCCATGAAGGCAAACACACGCGTGACCATGTTCCATGACTTTCTCACATATACACAAGTATAAGTATCAGTTTGCACCGAATTATCTATTCTCAGCTGGGGAGGTCGCGTCTTTTCAAACTCTTTTTGGTTTTAGATTCAATTTAAAATTTAAAAAACTTATTTTCAATCTATTAGGTTAGTGTCAGGTTGCACTCTATGCATTTATTAAGAACAACTACAACAAGGCACAATTCAGAACATTTGCTTTGTTTACAAAGTCCAAAATTCCCACAAAAAATAAAATGTGATTAGTTTTAGTTGATTAGGCAAGAAATTAGCACTGAATGTGTCTATGATCTAATGCAAAGTGAAATATTTGTATAATTCTATCACCTGTTTATGATTTTGTTTCAGTTTCAGATGTTTTATACAAATAAAGCTGTAGATATAATTGACACTATTAAAGAAACACATCTACCCTATATCTTTATTGCATAATACTGATGACCAAAATCAATTGCTAATGGAAGTGCACTAATACAAGGTATATAATATATAATATTATACTGTTAATGCAAATAGCAGCCAAACTGCTAATATGACAGTTTGGCTGTGTGTGTCTAATTCCACTGCAAGATATTCACTTTTACAATTTGCATATACACATGACAAGGAAACGCATAATAAACTTGAAATGGTTATCATGTTAAATAACAGACATGGTGATAACATCTATTGCACATTACCATTTTGTGTAGACTTCCACATAGGTGGCATTAATGAGTGTTCTCACTTCCAGACTTTTACAATGCCATCTCTAGAGGAGGTTACAATGAAGCCTTGGGTTGTCTGGAAGGTGGCAATGTCAGTAATAATGTCATGGTGACCCACAGGCAAGGACTCTGGACCTCGGCGAGGGGCATCCTCTGTGGCACCAGCCTTTTGCTTACTGTGAATCTCCTAATGATAAAGAAGGGGGAATGTTTTATATAAAAGCATAACAATATATGACACAGAAAATAAAGGAACAATCAAAGAATCAAACCTGTACTACTTCAGTCCCCTCAATAATCTTGCGGTTGTAGAATACAGAAGGACAGTGTAGAGAGTCATTGGCACCACCAACAACAATATATGACCTTTCTGGGTATGCAAGGTCCCAAAATCTGAAAAGAACATTTGTAATATGGGATACTAATTACAACATCTGAAATTTAAGTTGAAAAAACTTCAATTGGAAAACACTTGTTTCTAGGCATGGTGCTACATTTAATTTTGTACCTCACTATAAAAGTATGTTTCATAGTGAGAGGAACTACCTTGACATTGACTAGACATACCTTATTCTCATGTCTGATCCAGCAGTGAGTAGGAGAGGGTTGCCATCAGCAGGGCTGCAGTATATTCCATGTACGCTATGAGGGGATGGCTTTAACACAAAGCACCATTTTACATAAGAAGTCTATCTTTATTCTGTTCTTTTATTACACCAGATTGCCATTTTAAGAGATGCACTGCACTGTCTGACAAGTCAGTAGTCAGGTAAATTCCGCAATGTGACTGTGGAGTGAGGGTTAAATCAAGCAGTCAAGACTGTTTAGCAACAGATACAATAAATCGCATGCTGGAATAATCAAAACAGATGAGCTTCCACCACACAGATGTCGTCTTGGCCTATTCATGCACAACAGCTTCTAGGGTTTGAAAAGAAAAATTAGCAGTAACTTGGAACACTAACACCTTCAGATCATGGGATGGTAAGAATTGTACAAGTGAAACAGGCCATAACTCTGAAAAGCACATGCAAATTTGGTATGCAGAATGTCAATCTCAAAACCACTTAATAGACTAATCACAAATAGTATGTTGGATGCTTTGTAGAAAATCTTTTTAAAAAGTGTGTCTATAGTAAGCACTGAATCATCAGCACTAGGGGGAAAAGCCTAATTAGGCAAATCCTGTCCAAGAGTTACAGTACATGCTGGTGGCAATATGATGATGTTAGAAATGTTTTTCTGCCACACAAAAGGGCCTCTGACACTCTGACAAACAACATGCCATATCTGAATCTGTAATATTTTTATCTTACTGGTTACAATTTATCTACACTCATGTTGATTGTTTGTACAATACAATAAATCACAAGTCATGTGTTGTTTACTAAATAGTTTTATGGTCTGCATAATTTCTAGATTTACATAATCCTGCATCTGTGCAGATTTCTTTACAACACAATAATGCACTTGCGTAATATAACTGTCTTCTAACTCCATCAACAAGCTGAATAATGCCATTCTGAAGGCTAAAAGAGGTGTACCTAATTATCTGACAGACGACTAACATTTTGTAGATATGAAAGAAAAGTTGCTACATACCTGCATCTCTGAGAGAGGTGGAGCAGAGCTAGCCCACAGAGTGAACTTCCTGTCTCCTGTCTCCATGTCCCACATTGACACCTCATTGTTTCCTTGGACAGCTAAACATCACAGCAGCAAAATTATTA
This sequence comes from Hemibagrus guttatus, assembly GCA_033459395.1. Classification (NCBI taxonomy): domain Eukaryota; kingdom Metazoa; phylum Chordata; class Actinopteri; order Siluriformes; family Bagridae; genus Hemibagrus; species Hemibagrus guttatus. Next base: position 12,720,346 of record JAUCMX010000003.1, read on the forward strand.
TTTTCATAGGCTATGGACAAACAAAGGATATGAGTAAGATGGGAGTACGAAAAGAGAGTAAGAAAAGGTACTGTGTGTTTATTGTACAGAGAGAAAATATTTCACAGAAAAATAAACATTTTTAAGACCAGAACTATGCCTATTGCATAAAAAAAACAAATGAATTCTTTGTGGAAAATGGCCTTATCAAGTCATTTCAAAGTCTGTTAATTTCTAGGTCACTGCTAGAAGAAGCCCACACATTCTTTCAGGCAATTCCAGTCCATTTATAATGGCAAGCTTTAAAGTTTTTTTTTTGTTTTTAATTTCCTGTTACCCTGTAGACATTTTTATTGCAACATTCACATTAAATTGTTTCTGTTCACTCTCCATAGAGTGTGTTTTTCACAACTTGTTCATTTCTCATTTCTGCTTTCCACTTGCTTTACATATTGTTAAACTTTCCTGTTCTTTTTCCCTGGTAGTGAACCGGACCCACAAATCTAGTTTTTCTGCTTAAACCCTTTGTGTTTTCTTTCGTATCTAGCAAAGTAACTTGCAAATCATGAGTATTTGCTAAATTGCCAAGATATGTGTTTTCACAGTCATTTTTTCTGATTTTTTTTTATCACTGCCTGGTGCTTAAGGATCACAGATAACCCTGCTGCATGAAAAAAACTATTTTAATTACATAAATATCTAAAGCACCTCACCTGTTATGACTGAGGATTGATAAAGGGGATGCATGAGCAGACGTCTGATTCGAGCTCGAGCTGGATGTGAGTGGTTGGAGATTGGCAGTTGAAATCGCATATCCCAACATGCCATTGTTCCACTGCTTGTACCTTTAAACAAACAGATTTACATGGACTTTAGTAAAATTTCACAAATGGAACTCTAAAAAAAATATATATATGCATTTAACAGTGCTTACCCACACACAGCCAGCACTGGTGCATGTCCACAGCGAAGGAGGTGATGAGGCCAAGGCGCAGATCATGGCGGAGGGTCCAAGCATTGGTGTTGCTGCGCAGATCCCAACCCACTAGAGAGCCATTCACTGTAGCGAAGGCTAGCACGGACTGAGCCCCAGAATTAAAATGATGCATATCCACTACACAGCCATCTTCCTTCAAGTCCAGGAACCTGCATACACCATTGGACATGGTAGAAAGATTCACTAAAGTTGGGGTAAATCAGATTTGTCATAGATTCTGTAGGGTCTGCAACTGTTATTATACATCTGGAAAGTAACTGCTTGAGCCTTTATAACCCCTCTTATATCTCTGTAGCATTTCTATGGCAAATGGTATTCTTACCATTACCACATTAGTCTTATCTGAGCTTGTTTAACATATGTTTAATTTTTTAACTAATTCAAATATTAAATCTCTTTTGTAGTTGTATTACTTACTTGGTCTGATATGGCTGCACCTTGGGGGATTTGGGTGGCTTGTGGGCCTCAACTGCAAGGAGCTGAATTGAGCCATTATCTGAGGCAACAGCAAGGTAATGTGACCCTTGACAAAAGGTCAAGGTTTTCACATGACCGCCAATACGGGAATACGTGAGCACTGACCTAAAAGACAAGTTCACCATTTTCCATCAGATTTTCCTGAATAGCAATTAACAAGCCAAAACATTCAATACTAAGTTGCCCTGACTATTCTGCTATATTATTTAACATTCAAAGCTGTTTCAAGGATTTCAGGTCAGAATTGGTGGGAAATCTATACACGTATATCATACACCAGCTCAGATATATCACACTACTGCAACCTTAGGCAGGAAAGAAGTCAGACTTCACCCTGACTGGCAATAGATACAGCCAACCAGTAGAGAGAGTGAGAAAGTAGAAGACCAAACAAGAGTGAAAGTGTGAAAGGGGAATTTACTATACTTCACTTGAGCTTAAGATGGAATTGGATGGAGTTTAAGATGCTGAACAGGTATATATTCCTTTTAGTGGCAATCTAGTGAATAATATTAAGCCAAATCCTATTGTGAAGTTTTGACCTAGGCAACTCGTATAAATATCAGGAAGCATTGGTGACTTTCTCCATATTTTTGTATTTCAAACACTGTTACACTGGGTGAGAGTGAGTGATCAATCTGCTCACCTGATTTGTATTTTGTGTGGGTTTTAGCTAGTTTGCTAACTCTGTTCTCTAATCTGTTCAAGCAAAATGTTTTTTTTTGTCGATGCACTGACTGCTGCTCAAATGCACACCCTTTTATCTACCAAGAGAATTGTCAACCATTGTCGTGACTGCAGCATACATCCCTCCGGATGCTTGTGCTAAAGCTGCTATGGAAGAACTGCATGCAGGAATCAGCAAGCAACAGGCTGCACATCCCAGTGGAGCTATTATTGCTGCTGGGGACTTCAACCCCTCCAACTTAAGATCTGTACTTCCCAAATTTCATCAGCATGTTTCCTGCGCTACTAGTGGAGACAACACACTGGACCATGTTTACACTAACATTGCTGAGGCATACAGGGCCATTTCCCTCCCCACTTGGGTCAGTCTGATCACCTCTCTTTGTTCATGCTACCCAAATACACACCACTCATCAAACGTGTGAAACCATCAGTGAAGACAGTGAAGGTATGGCCAGAGAGGGGCATTTCCTCACTACAGCAAAAGCTATAAGACACTGACTGGGGCATGTTTGCCTCACAGGCCACCTCAGGCACACAGACAGACATCAACATCTATCTGTACTGGACCATATCAACACATATATTGACAACATGTAGTCAATACATGTGTAACACTTTCCTAATCAGAAGCCATGGATGAACTCTGAGGTCCGCCTATTGCTGAAAGCAAGAAATGCTGCTTTTAAATCCAGCGATGCAGAGGACTACAGAAGAGGGGCATAGGGACATAGGGAAAACCAAGCATGCACATAAACTGCGCATCGGGGAGCACTTCCACAGCAACTCTGACCCCAGATGCATGTGTAAAGGCATCCAGACCATCACTGACTACAAACCTTCGATACAGTCTCTACCAATCAGCAATGCCTTCCTCCCAGACAAGCTCAACTACTTCTTTGCTCACTTCAACAAAAGGTGTCATACACCACACCAGAAATGATGACTCCTCCACGGTTGTTCATCTAATATCACTCTCCACAAGAGAGGTACACTCAGCACTGAGCAGAGTAGATCCACCTAAGTCAGCTGGTCCTGATAGCATACCCGGACGTGTGCTCGGGACTTGTGCTGACCAACTGGCACAAGTCTTCACTGACATTTTCAACCTGTTACTAAATGGCATTCCGTTGCTATGCACCTGTACTTTGAAATGACAATAAAGTTGTATCTATCTATCTATCTATCTATCTATCTATCTATCTATCTATCTATCTATCTATCTATCTGCTGTTGATCAGGAACTCACAGTAAGAACCATCTCACAGCAGCTAGAGACAAGACAAGCTCTTAGTGTGTATTGTACAGTTTGATAAAGAGGCTTGAATTCTATACGAATGTGTGTACTTGCAGCTGTGACAGTAATGCATGTATGAAAAATGCTGCATAAACCATTTTTCACAATAAGCTTGTAATAGCAAGATTTTTGTATTTGAGAGAGTGAAATCCCAAAATCTTATATAGCTTTGAAGTCCAAGATGCTATATAATGGTAAACTATTTACCTTGTGGTTGTTGTCTTGCCCTCCATTTTCTGACTGTCCCAAATCTTCACAGTTCCATCATTGGAGCATGTAGCAAAGATAGAGTGCTCATCAGACACTCGAATACGGTTCACAGCTGACTTATGTTCATGGAGATGAGCTACTAACAGGCCTTTAGGATGCCAACCTGCAGAAATAAATCATTTCCTTTTATTGTCATGATAAAAGAAAAACTGATCAAAACATCTAACGTAATAAATTTAGGAAATAGCAATGGATTTTGCAATGTGTTAGTCAGCCCTCAGAACATTGGTGGGATTTCTAAGGAAGCATCTGCTGTCTATTTAATGTTTCCTTCATTCTTCTCTGCTGTTTAATGTGGTTGACTTGTGTGACATGTACAAGTTTCATCTAAAGAATCCCAGATGTTGCAATAAAAAAGAAAGATTAGATTCAGGTGTAAACCTGGCAATGGAGGCCTGCTCTCCCATTCCGCACTCTCCATCATTTGCTTGGCCATGCGCTCTGCATTGCATTGCTCCCTCTTCTGCTGCACTAGCTGCTGAAGCTCAGCTTTGCATGTAGTCACACGCCGCTGGTAGGGAGATGCTCCACTCATGGACTGCACTACCTGAACGGCAGGGGTCGCTGTGGCTTTCCTGGGCTGAGTTCCTCCACCTTCAGGCATCTAGTGTAGGAAGAAAGAAGACTTTAGTAGTCTTGCTAAGTTAAGCGATGAAATGGTCAAATGTATAGGGCACATGGCTAAAGGTTATAAGGAGGTCAAGAGGAGTACATGTCTATGGAAAATGGGAAGAATGCTAGAACAGGGATTAATAAAAGCAAAGAAAAAGTGGCAAAAAGATGCAGAGTGGAAAGGAGGGAGACAGGGAGAGATCGTGTGTAGTCGGCTCAGCAGTCGACCTGAGCTGAGGATGGAACATGAGGGAGGTTAAGAGTCTGGGAGGAACTCTCTGATCGCAGACGCCCTCCCGCCAGAGTCCCGTTGGGTTCCCCACCACCGCTTGCAAGTAGAACAGTAGGTACCGTCGACAGAGCAGGTGCAGAGCTGGGAGGATCCAGAGAACCGAACATGCTTTTCCACTCTTCATTTAGATTCGAGTCTTGCTTTGTGTGCTTACGAGCTAATTAAAAAAAGTGAAGAAAAAAAAAAACACAGTTTTACCCAACCTTGAATTTGTATTCTTCACTTTGCACATATTCTGCATATTTCAAGTTGTTAACACAGTAGGGTAATATACACATACTGACCACTTAGGAACATCAGTACATTCACTCATTTGATTACTTATCAATTAGCCATCATGTGTCAGCAGTGGCATCACACAAACTCAGGTCATCAGTTAAAATGTTCAGATCAAACAACAGAATAGGGGGGGAAATGTTTTCGCAGTGACTTTGCCTGTGGCCTGGTTGTGGATGCCAGATTGGTTGGCTGTATTTCAAAAATTTGGAAAAACAAAAAACACCCAGTGAGTGGTGGTTATACAAGCAAAAATGCTCTTTTGATGAGAGAGGTCAGAGAAGAATGGCAAGACTGCTTCAAGATGACAGCAAGTGGTCATTAAGTGTATAATGATAATATAGAAATTACACACTACAGAGTACACACTAACAAATTCAGGATGTTAAATATTGCAATGAAACTATAACACTTATTTTTAAATCAAAATAAATTCATTCTTAATAGAAATTCACTGTCAAAATACCCATGCACTAACTATATGCAGTAAAAAACATACACTATGCCTTGAAGGTAAAAGCAGTTAGTTAACTGTTATATGTTGATGACATAAAAAAAAATCAAATTAAAAACACAGGGCCTCAATAGATCAGAACAGAGACTTGTAGAGTGCATCAAATGCCATACAATGTGGATGATGCCATACTAAGACTCAGCATTAACAGCAGTTTGACTATTTCATTGGCTCACTTGCATGCAGTTCAGCCCTCTGATAAGCCACTTTCATGTTATGGCAAAATACAAGCTGTAACAAGAAAATATTATAATATGATTTTAGCCAGCATATTGCTGTCCAGAATTGGAACAGAATTTACTTCATATCAGTATGTGCATGGCCAGAATAAACTAAGATGGCCAGGTTTAGACAGTTCTCCAACATGGCAGCAAAAAGTCTGGATTTTTAATTCCACTTAAAAGAAAGCTATTGTTACTAAAAGCTAAATAATATACCCAACACAGTAGAGATGAAGTCTGAAAAGAATAGAAAAAACATTACATGTTAACCTGCATTCTGAAATCTGTACTGATAACGTTAGAGCAGCTGTACTACAGAATGGTTAGTAAAGCTTAACATGCTGTCTACCTCTCTTGTCCTCAGACTCCTGCTTTGGTCTGATCAGGTCCACCTGGCGCCCAGTGATACCCAGCAAGCCCAAGTCAATAACTCCACTCTGTGCCCCATCACTCATGTGGGTCTGGTCCACAATGTTGGCTTTGGCCTTGCTAGACTTCAGCATGAAGTCCTTTAGAGCCAAGAGTTTGTCCTCCTCAGCCTCGGTCATCCCCTTAGAAAAATATTAAAGAAGGAAACATGGAATGACACTGCTTGACCATGAAGAATCATGTGAATAAGAATGCTTATTATAGAGAGGTTTTAGACAATAGATTATGATGCTAGGTAAAAGCATCACCTCTCCCAAAGCAGAGCCTTAACAAAGGACAGGTCAATAAACTACAGTAAAAATACACTTATGAATAATTTCTGGCTGGAGCTCAAAAATCTCCACACTAGTTGATGAAAAAACCAGCATGTTGAGTTTAGGAGCATTCTCATTCAATCTCTATCATGCCAGATTCAGAGGAACAGTGTGTCAGTGAACAGTGAACAATGTCACGCCCCCTCAAAACTCTCCTCAGCTTTCACTCTTCCCCAGTGTTAACTACAATAAACACACTGTCCAAGGTATACACTTGTAATAGGCATTTATGAGTTTTGTGTTTATACCAGGCTCCCACTAGTGGAGAAAACTTCTCCCTCTGACTCTCTGACAATGACAAATCTGAAGTTAGTGCCCCAATGAGGTCACTAAAATTCCTCATGAAGGATCTGCTGCTAACAAAGCCTTAATACATCTTTGGGGCTTTACTTTCAAAACATTAACAGCTGTTAATGACCCTGAAGCCTTCATCCACACATTTCATCCATCACTGTGTGTGAAGCCTAGAACCTGGATATTTGATCCTATATCATCATGCCCTATTTCATAACAACTTACTTAGGCTTACTTTAGACCATACTGCATGGAACTCCAAAAATAACTGGACAGGTAATAATGAGGATGATGATAGTCCAGGATCACAAGATCACATACTTGCTAACTTCTATCTACTGTCCAGTGCATGGCTAGTTCGATACACTTGAATAAACCACTGTATATATATACGAATAGTATTTTCTAAATGAGAAGCATTGTTGGATAAAACATTTCCAGTTGTTTAAAGACCTGTGATAGAAGCTTCTTTAGGAGTTGTGCAATAGCAGGATCTTCAGGAATGGGGCACTCAGGGATGGAGCCAGTGCGTTTCTTCTGCCGAAGCAGCAGGTGTCTGAAGAGGCTGCTAATGTCTTTGGAACGGAGTGCATAGTCAAATATGGAGCGGCTTACAGGTTCTTTGAGTACACTTAGAAGCACTATCTCCTTATCAATCTATCAAAGAAAAGAAACATTTTCAGTGTGAAATGAGAACCTAAAGTGTTACATTCGAAAACAGGAATTTTGTTTTGCGTTCTAACCTGTATAATAGGCTGGGTAATAAAGGGATTAAGGTGTGGCATTAGCTTGCAGTACACGTCAGCGATGTTTAGATGTTGGGCAACCACAGTAATGAATCCCACAGCTCCATAACGGATCCATAAATTTGGATGGCACAGGAAAGGTGCTGGCAGGACAACACATGCACATAACGTAACATATTATTACATGTTATACAGACACATACTGTATCTGTCTTCGGTGTACAATTTAATCTAAACATAAGCAGTTTCTCTCACCAATGTCACTGACAAACTCATAGATATGTGTTTTCTGTAGGAGTCCCAACTGGCACATGCAAGTCAAAGCATTAAGAGCTTTATAGATGACAAACTCCTCCACATCACTCAAGCCTTGCTGCAGCAGTGGTTTTAGGATGGATGAGCTCTGCCATCCCACATAAGCTGCTACACCTGCAGAAAGTAGAGAAAGGTGTGCATTTTTACGTCTGTTCACTTTTCCTAAGGAAAATTCAAGATCAACTTTGACTAGTTTGGTTTTTAGGAATAACTCACCCACAATACTGTCAAAAAAAGCTCCACGGAGGTGCCAGTCATTCTTGTCATTTAGAAAGGTGATCATGTGGGAAAGAAGTACGTCATTGGCCTTCTGTCTACCAAAAAACACACAGAGACGTGTGATGCCATTTTCCATCAGCGTCTGCTTCACAATGTTCTCCGGGTCACTAAGGAGTGTTACCACTTTCTGCTGAACCATCTCATGCAACGCCTGCAGCTCTGTAAGGATACACAAACAATAATGAATAAAATAATTTCTAAATGTTCTCATCCCCAACTTAAAAGGAATTGCTTTTATAACATTACATAAACAGTATATTACTGAATTATTATTTGAAATTCTGATGTTTTTATAGAAAAGTAAATGAATGCTAGAGAGACATGTACCTGAATCATAGTTTTCATTGGGATGAAGAGATTCCTCTGCATCATCTCCATTTACATCCTGCTGACAATTGAGATTGTTCTCCTGCACCAATTCTAAAAAGCGTAGTGCAGTTTCTGCTAGGTGAGCAATGTTCTCTAAAGAAGAAAATCATACCAGTTCAGTTAACATTATGAAGGTGTCTTCTCTGTAATCAGAGAGTATGCATCACTTTCACTTATCTTACCTGCATAAGCAAGTCTGACAATTGTGGCTTCATCTTGGGCCAAGTGGGCAATGCCGGGCAGAATGTACTCTGGGTAAATGTTGACATCATTACGGGGCACCTCTTTAACCAGAGCCAGCACTTTAGCCAGTGTGCGCACAGCTTCTGCCCTGACCCGAGGCACAGAGTCATTGCAGAAATGAAGTAAGTAAGGAGTGATTCGATCTAGCAGGATTTCCACACTTAACCTGCTGGCCAGATGAAGCACCAAGTCTAGCGCTGCCAGCTTAGAATCACAAAAACGCAGGGTTTGCAGACAGGAAGTGATTACTGACACCAGAATCACTAGACCATGTTCTTGGTTTGATCCAAGCTCATGAGAAGCCTTCTCTTGAAGCTCAGACTTTCCTGCCTGCCCACCTGCACACAGGTTATGGAGGATGTTCTCCAGATCTTTTCGAATCACCAACACTCGCTCATCTGCAGACTGGAAGGTTTCTTTAGCAAACTGGGCCATGTAGGGTTGAAGAAAGTTGTAGAAGATGTCAGGAAAGGCTTTGCCTCGTTGTAGTTTTAAGTATTCCTCCGCTGTCAAGCGTTTTTCAGGTTCTCGCTGTATCATCTGGGCCACCTGTGACAAATATATACACATGCACACTGAAGGGTTGCCATATTAAAAGTATTGAAATGTATGAAACTAATAGCTCTTGGATGAATGCTATTGGTTGAATGTACAGGTGCATCTCAATAAATTAGAATGTCATGGAAAAGTTCATTTATTTCAGTAATTCAACTCAAATTGTGAAACTCGTGTATTAAATAAATTCAATGCACACAGACTGAAGTTGTTTAAGTCTTTGGTTTTGGTCTTTTAATTGTGATGATTTTGGCTCACATTTAACAAAAACCCACCAATTCACTATCTCAACAAATTAGAATACTTCATAAGACAATAGAAAAAACATTTTTAGTGAATTGTTGGCCTTCTGGAAAGTATGTTCATTTACTGTACGTGTACTCAATACTTGGTAGGGGCTCCTTTTGCTTTAATTACTGCCTCAATTCGGCGTGGCATGGAGGTGTTCAGTTTGTGGCACTGCTGAGGTGGTATGGAAGCCCAGGTTTCTTTGACAGTGGCCTTCAGCTCATCAGCATTTTTTGGTCTCTTGTTTCTCATTTTCCTCTTGACAATACCCCATAGATTCTCTATGGGGTTCAGGTCTGGTGAGTTTTCTGGCCAGTCAAGCACACCAACACCATGGTCATTTAACCAACTTTTGGTGCTTTTGGCAGTGTGGGCAGGTGCCAAATCCTGCTGGAAAATAAAATCAGCATCTTCAAAAAGCTGGTCAGCAGAAGGAAGCATGAAGTGCTCCAAAATTTCTTGGTAAACGGGTGCAGTGACTTTGGTTTTCAAAAAACACAATGGACCAACACCAGCAGATGACATTGCACCCCACGACACCCCAAATCATTGCAGACTGTGGAAACTTAACACTGGACTTCAAGCAACTTGGGCTATGAGCTTCTCCACCCTTCCTCCAGACTCTAGGACCTTTTTTTCCAAATGAAATACAAAACTTGCTCTCATCTGAAAAGAGGACTTTGGACCACTGGGCAACAGTCCAGTTCTTCTTCTCCTTAGCCCAGGTAAGACGCCTCTGACGTTGTCTGTGGTTCAGGAGTGGCTTAACAAGAGGAATATGACAACTGTAGCCAAATTCCTTGACACGTCTGTGTGTGGTAGCTCTTGATGCCTTGACCCCAGCCTCAGTCCATTCCTTGTGAAGTTCACTCAAATTCTTGAATCGATTTTGCTTGACAATCCTCATAAGGCTGCGGTTCTCTCGGTTGGTTGCGCATCTTTTTCTTCCACACTTTTTCCTCACTCTGCTCACTCTGTGAACAGCCAGCTTCTTTGGCAATGAATGTTTGTGGCTTACCCTCCTTGTGAAGGGTGTCAATGATTGTCTTCTAGACAACTGTCAGATCAGCAGTCTTCCCCATGATTGTGTAGCCTAGTGAACCAAACTGAGAGACCATTTTGTAGGCTCAGGAAACCTTTGCAGGTCTTTTGAGTTGATTAGCATGTCACCATATTCTAATTTGTTAAGATAGTGAATTGGTGGGTTTTGTTAAATGTGAACCAAAATCATCACAATTAAAAGAACCAAAGACTTAAACTACTTCAGTCTGTGTGCACTGAATTTATTTAATACACGAGTTTTACAATTTGACTTGAATTACTGAAATAAATTAACTTTTCCACGACATTCTAATTTATTGAGATGCACCTGTATATGTGAAAAATAAGTCCAAATACCAGCTCTCGGATACTCTTGTCTTCAATTTTCATCAGAACTTGTTCGGTTTGAAACTGGCCTTTGCGATAAGCCAGCAACTGTGAGAGATCAAAGAGTGGGACTCCTTCGGTGAACAGTTCTGCAATTACACACCCTGAGAAACAGATGCAGAATGTGTAATGATTCACATACCTTTCAATATATATATATATATATATATATATATATATATATATATATATATATATACACATACACACACACACAAGAAAACATTCATTTCCATCAGAATCATTATTTCTAACTCTGACATGTCAGCATATCCTGTTCTTTTGCTATATTAGAAAATTAGAAAATATAGCAAAAGAACAGGATATGTTGACATGTCATTGTTAGAAATAATGATTCTGATGGAAATGATGAATGTTTTCTTCAAACTTTGCCTTCATCAAAAAAAAAAAATTTTGCAGCAATTACAGCCTGGGCATTCTAGCTGTCAAATTTTTAATTTTATATATGTATGAAGTTGCTTTCGGCTGCTCCCTGTTCGGGGCCGCCACAGCGGACCAACTGGTCCGCACAACAACTTGGCAAATGTTTTATGCAGGATGCCCTTCCTGACGCAACCCTCCCATTTTTCCGGGCTTGGGACCGGCACTGCATTCAGTGGCTGGGGTTTGGGCATTGGCTGGGAATCGAACTCAGGCCTTCCGTATGATGGGCGAGAAACCTACCACTGAGCCACCAATGCCCAATTTTTATTATTTATATTTATATTTATATTTATATTTATATATATATATATATATATATATATATATATATATATATATATATATATATATATATATATATATATATATATATATATATAAAAAAATAGCTTTTTACCAGCTGAAAAAATGTCCATCGGTTGTTTGAGCTCTCCTCTGGTCCTCTGGCTGTTATTGCTGAGATCCACCAGTGGTGTAGTCTGGTCACTCTCTGTAGCAAACATACTGCCATCCACAAACCGCTCTGGAGCTATGTAGCAGGTTCTCCTTCGAGATGTATCAAAGAAATAGTTGAAATCTGCCGGGTTGTCCTCAGGCAGATACGTGGGCTTAAAACTAGCAAAGTCTGTAAGCAACACCCAGTTCCAGCTAGTCACCATAATATTCTCAGTTTTTATGTCCCCATGACGCACCCCAGATTTATGAGCCTGGTCCACTGCATTAAGAATCTGGAATGCAATCCATTTCTTCTCCACATTGTTGAGGAAAGGTCGAGTGCTGATACGATCATATAGGTTGTCGCGAACATACTGCCGAAAAAGAATGGCGGCTTTCTCTGAAAGTGTGGCCTTCTGAAAGGGTAAACAATTCTGGCAGGAATGCAGACGGATCTTCAATTCTTCCAGCTCCTGTTTGTAACTGGTTAACGGCAGTGAGGGGTCCTGAATGGCAAATACTTTTACCACTACTAAACCCTCTCTGTGCTTTGCCCTGGCCACCTTGAAAAATCTGGTGCTGCCAAGACTTTTGTCATACTCATATTCATGAATGTCTGAGAAGTAGCTGTCCACCGACAATATCTGTGATGGAGCAATTCCTGCCAGCTGATTTCCCATAGTTTTCTTTTTTCAGGATTTCAGTGACAGTAGGTCCAAATCTATACACACACGTACGTAGGGAGGGGGAGAGAGGGGAGAGAGAGAGAGAGAGAGAGAGAGAGAGAGAGAGAGAGAGAGAGAGAGATGAATTTAGAAATGTTACAAATGTAAGACTGAAATTGACAGAGATCAATGTACAACTGCTGTCACCAAAGTGATGATAGTGCTGAAGTACTGAAACGTTTACTGAAATAATGCTAGATCTCACATTAAAAATTTAAACACACACTATGCACACCTACATAAAGAAAAAAAACCACAAAGTCTAACCTTATGTCAATTTCTTTTGACTGAGACTTTTACTGTTGCTGTTTATATGAAGCTTGCATTATGACCGTTGTACCTACACTGAGTGTTTACCTGCTTTTAATTCCCAGGACGCGAATTTATATCCGTGATGACGGACCTCTTCTGACTGTCAATAGTAAGCGATGCTCTAACTAGTTAGACGGCTCCACTGGCATCTAATAACTGGAAATACAAATGCATCTGATTGCAAAAACTGTCATTTAGAACCATCGCTAACACGGAATCGCTGCTTGTTTTCGACCAGACAATGTTTGTCAAGCAAGTGGAAATTAACTGATCTTAGGTCAGTCTAATGTAGAATTAGGCCAACTGCATTGGTTTAATTATTGCATAAACCTGATCCTGGATCTGCTAATCTAACCGGAATACGGAAGCCCTCTACTTCCGGGTTAAGCGACTTTAGTTGAATCCCTACCGTCGTGCACTGCGAAGGGAATGAAGTAATGGCTGGTTGCTGTTAAGACGTGTGCTTTTAATGTAGCTACTATTTAATACAGTAATGCATTACATTATAACGCTAAACTCTGAACAAAGCTGTGTTTAGGAGAGGTTGTTTGTTTTGTTTAGGTGAGAATGAGTGACTTTGAGGCGCTGCAGGATCGGCTCGAGGCCCTGCATCAACTGACTGAGTTTACCCAAAACTGTCGGACACAACTGACAGAGATGTTCGAGGTGCTGGGATGGAGCTGGGAGAATTATTCCTCACAGGTAACAACAACCTTATTTGTGGTTTCAGAAAGATAAGCGCAATTTCTCTTGTAACGTAGAAAATGTACCAGATCAAACTTTTCCCCATAAACGCAAGTAGCTTGCTAGCTGTTACTAGCTAAGCTTTGCTAGCTATGGGTAGCTAATGCAACCGTCATTATTATAGTATACACTGATCAGGCAACATTATGGTCAGTTCCCTAATATTGTGTTGGTCCCCCTTTTGCTGCAAAACAGGCCTAACCCGTCATGCACTGTGTATTCTGACACCTTTCTATCAGAACCAGCATTAACTTCTTCAGCAATTTGAACAACAGTAGCTCGTCTGTTGGATTGGCCCACAGGGGCCAGCCTTCGCTCCCCACGTGCATCAGTGAGCCTTGGACGACCATGACCCTGTCACTGGTTCATCACTGTTCCTTCCTTGGACCACTTTTGATAGATACTGACCACTGCAGACAGGGAACACCCCACAAGAGCTGCAGTTTTGGAGATGCTCTGATCCACTCATCTAGCCGTCACAATTTGGCCCTTGTAAGACTCACTCAAATCCTTACACTTGCCCATTTTTCCTGCTTCTAACACATCAACTTTTAGGATAAAATGTTCACTTGCTGCCTAATATATCCCTCTCATGTTGAGGAGATAATCAGTGTTATTCACCTAACCTCTCAGTGCTCATGTTATGCCTGATTGTTGTATGTATTACAGTAGTAATATTGCAGATAAATGTTTCATCAGGGATTGTGAATGTGAGCTTGCTGAAATGCCTCACTTGCCCTCTTGTTATTTCTGAGCTGTTTGACATCAGTTAACAATCTGAAACGCCTTCTGTATCAGGACAAGGTGGAGGTGTGCCCCTATGACCCAGGCCACACAGTGCAGGGTAGGAGTATGGAGAACCACAAAACAACGTGTCTACTGAGCCAGTTAGGATACTCCAAAGAAGAACAGGTATGGAATGACTCCTGTGAAATTATACAAATTATTAGAAATGTAGATTGCATGTACTAAAATGATCTGTCATGTTTAGGCAGAGATGTATGATGCATCATTTTTCTATGAGAAGACCAACATTCCCAGCATAAAATTGGGTAAGCCCACTTAAAGGTGGTAACATCAAAATAGAATTTGTATTAACAATTATTATTCCTGTTAGATATTTGAAGCCATGTATTTTGTTTGATACAGATAAACATGCACAACATCAGGTAATTCTGCAGGCCCAGTTGAATGCCCCTCCTGTTCAGACGACAGGAAACTACTGTCAAAGTAAGTCTCTAAACTCTTTCAAAGCTTTTCCCTTCCATCTCAGGGCACACTGTTTGTTTTGAGCTAAAACACTTTGTGCTCTGTATCTGTACTAGCCATTACTAATTATATTTATTCAATTGGTTTCATGATACATTGGCCTGTCCATATCTGATTATTTTCACATTCAACAACATCCTTTGAACAAGCACTTAACCTCTGAAAAAAATATTTTTACATTGGTTCTGTCATCATTTATTTCTGTTCTGTATTTTTTTTTTTCCTAGTAACAGGGGTGAGTATTAGAGGCTGTCTACTCAAGATATTTTTCTGCTCATGCTTGATGTATCCTTTTGAAATATCCTTTAAATGGTCTTTTTTTTTTACATCTCTTTACATCATAAATTATATGGCTTTGTGAGAAACAAAACTGGGAATCCATACAGATGCATAAGTGAGCATGTTTACATGCAGACTGATAATCCCACATTGATCTGATTAATGAAGATCATGTAAACCGCATACTACAAAATTTGTGTTGAATAGGATTTAAAATCAAGCACAATAGAGACACTTTAACTCCAGAATTACTTTCAAGAGAGAAAGGCCAAACAGTAATATAAAATAACCATTAAACAAGACAAGATCAAGATGAGAGAGCATTAAGATCTATGAGAATATTTGCTAGGAATGGGACACAAATTTGCTGAAACTGCCAGGAGGATGTGTGTAAGGCAAATGGGCATAGTATCAAAATTAAATTTTTATTTTATTTGAGTTAATCAACTTGATGACCTATCAAATATAGAGGTGCCAACAGCTACAATTTAGACATAACAGTTATGATTTTAAATACAAGGGCCAAGTGCAAATGTTTCTGGTGGAAATGTGACAGGTTTGCAGGGCAAGAGAAGGATCCCTAAATCGAACACTAGGTGTCTATATATGTCTAAAACTCTGACCAGTGGCACAGTAGCATGAGAATCCACTGTTTTAATAAATTTCACCTTTGTGCGATCATTATGAATATCTTGCAAATGAGAGATTGAGTATATTTTGGGAATGTCCCCTTGTGTTTAGAAGTTAAGATTGTGCATTTATTATTTTTAGTCTTGATAGGAAAATTGTATTTAATTATAACTATAGTATTCCCAACCTAATTGGTAATGTATACATTGTTTTATGTTTAGAGGATTACTCCACTGAGCCTACAGATGTGCCACAGAACCACAAGCGAGCAATATGTGACCTCACAGCAGCTGACCGATTGGCCCTGTATGATCATGTGATACAGGAGGCCATACAGCAGCGTGCAAAGGCATCCAATAATGATGATCTTTATGTGGATCTTGTGTCCAAGCTAAACAAAGGTGAGTGCATAACCCCTTGCAGTTGATAGGCACTCATGTTAATGTTTAATGCTTAGTAAATGCCAATGTTCTTTCATAGCTTGAAGTGTTATTTGCAGTAGAAATTTATTTTGACTTGTTTGCTGAAACTCATGTTTTAAATCTTTAATGAATTGTTTTCTTTAAACATAGACGAGGAGAAAAGTGGCCCAAAGTCTCATCTTGAGGTCTTGGCTGAGATGAGGGACTACAGGAGACGTCGTCAGTCATACAGAGCAAAAAATGTTCACATCACCAAGAAATCTTACACAGAGGTCAGTATTGTAGCTTCTTCTTTTGCCTCTTGAGGGCATAAATGACCAAGAAGCTGGAGAAACACCAATGTGGTGGGATTTTTTGTGTTTGTTTTATTGTTTGTTTGGGTTTTTTTGTTTTGTTTTTTTTAAGTTTTGTAATGTGTGCGGTACTGTATCCTCAAGATCATTCGTGAAGTGATTGATGTCCACTCGGGGGAGTTGGCAAAGTTGTGGCAGGAGGAGAGAGAGGAGGAGACCAAAACTTCACAACACTCCAACAGGTATTGATGAGTGTTTATTCCACATTATATCAGACTAATACAGAGTGGGCACAATTTCCAGTTCATTACAGCACTTGTACACGACAAGAAAACAAACACAAAAATATGCAGAAAACAGCAGAACACCAACTAAAACCAGCCACTAATACAAATCCGTAAGTTGGAGCAAGTTCTGTTATAACAGTGATGTAAAATTCTCTGTTTTGATTGTTCAGAAGTCTTTAATTACTTTTCTGTACCTGCAGCTCTGACTAGTGCTGCCTGTTCCACCCACATGTTTATATTAAATGTGCTTTTTCTAATATGTTATCATTTCTATACTAACAGCTCATTCATGGGGGCTTGCATGGTGCACTCTTCACATAATCTAAGGCTAATAATGAACAGGTTGCTGTTTAAACATAGAACTGTATGTAACTATTGATATGGTGAAGCTTTCCTTAAGGATACATGACTTTAACACTTATAGGGAGGCTCTGGTGTCAGGTTTTCCACCACAAGGTCTTTAGAAGTTAGGACTTTCCAGAGGCAAATTTCAAATTCTCAGTAACTTCAGGGCTTTTTTGTTTCAGGGTGGGTTTTTTGCTCTTAATAACCTAAAGACAGAAGAAAAGGAGAAGCTGGTGAGGGGAAAAACTGTTTATAGCTGCTAAAATGTAAGAGGAACTGACTTTCCACTTTAAGAAATTCCACAGTATCAACTGAAACTATAAACAAAAAACATGTTCCTTAATGCATGGGAGAATTGAAATTGCTGGCAAATTGCAGTTATACGAGCGGAATAAACACTTCAGAAAGTGTTGTTGCTGGTAAATAATAATCACAAACTCCTCTTCAATTGCTTTCCTTTAGCGGCTTGTCCCATAGTGTTATAACCATTACTTATTTATATGTGGTAAAAGTATGGTTAGTTTGTTTTAAAAAAAAATTCAACATTTTGACCTCGCTTTGTGCACAGGCGCATTGTCATGCTTGAACCCTCTGTTTAGTCACCTTAGTTTCAATGAAGGGAAAGTGTAGTGCCACAGCTTGCTGGTTTCTGGTGTCCACATACTTCTGGCCATGTAGTGTATATGTCTATGTCCTGTCTAGGTCTGCACATACAATATGCCTCTACTCACAATATCCTGTATATGGTATACACTGAGTTTGTTCTTGTTTGTGCACCTGATTGTGGGATCTAGAAGACTGCCAGATGAAGGCCGTTCTGCCTCTGTTGAGTCACATGACTTTCACATGAGTTCCAGAGAAGGAAACAGCTCTCGCCACAAACATCGTCAAAAGCACAGCCGTGAGTGCAGCCATGAGCGCAGCCAGGAGAAAAGCAGCAAAAGCAGAAAGAGGTAAAGCACTAAAACATTATACACTCATGGTTAGGGAATATTTGTATCGCTGGTGACACTGGTGAGTGTAAACTCTGCTCTTTTTTGCATGTTTGATTTTATTAAAATCCCCTCTAGGAACAAACTATGTTTTAATATATGGTGTAATGTATACAGTATGGTTATATATTTGTCCCTATTAAATACTGAAGAAATAAATAAACTCATTGACTACTTCCTGAACAGATTTCAGTTTATCTTAACCAGATTATTGGATTGTTGTGTTTCTTCTGTTTGCTATTTTAACTTGTTCTCTTCTTTTTGTGTGTTCAGGGATTCCCACTCTCCTGAATCAAGGCATCAGAAGAAGAAGAAGAAGAAGAAAAATAAGTCATGACTTGTTTAGTTGTGATTAGGTAAAAACGAGCATGTAATGATTTTCAGATATGTCAAAAAAGACAGCTGTGTCATTGTGTGATTTTATTATCAGGTTGCTAGCATTTGTTCTTTTACTCTGTTCAGTTTGGAATATTGGTGTGTACAATTGAATTAAAGGTTATGTGAATCTTGAGGATCTCGTGTCATAGTTTTCTTTTTGTAATTCAGCATTTGCAAGTTTCCTGAGTGTCTGTTTGCTGGCCAGATGTTTATGCTCCCATTTTCTAGTTTATACAGTTGATTTCACATGATTTCATCTTTTATGATTTTATGTAGGTGTAGTTAAAATTATATTATCCAGGAGTTAATGAACATTGTTACCAAAAAAAAAAAAAACTTTACAGTTGAATGAGCTGATGGAATTGCTTATATATTACTGTCAATGGTGTGGCATCTTTAACATTTAAGGTTCCTCAATTAACATATATTAGTTACAGTTAGTTATGGTTTGATTGGAGGAGAAGCATATATTTTATGTTTAGTAGATAGTCCCACTGAAACTGTTAGTACAGTAGCATTGAAAATAATACATTTACATGAAATTACATACATTGCAAATAATACATTTTCATGAACTTCTGACAAATTATGAAAGCTTGTCAGATGAAGATGAAAAGGAAGAAGGGAATACATTTTCACCTGGTGCACCTTTAACATGAATGTACAAATAATTAGGAGCTAATGAACCAACTAGTTAAGGTGTTATCAGTGAGTGGCTTCTTTAGGATCTATTTACTTTTGCAGGTAATGATGTAATGTGATGTTTGAAAATGAAGGGTGTGATGGTCGGGTGTCATCAAAATCATGTCATAAAATCATGTTCCTAAATGTGTGCGTGAAAATTCTCAGTCATCCAGGAACGGTTATCTGGAAGTTGAGTCATGTCAGGAAGTTATCTGGAAATAAGTGCAGCTGACATGACTAAATGTTGATAACTGTACATACTGAAACTCCTCAGCCTCACTTCTGAATTTTGCCAATGAACAAACCACAAACATATTAAGGTGTTGATTTTGTTATATTGATATTCTAAACATTGGATATGACTATTTAAAAAAGAATGAAAATAGACATTAGTTTAACATTACTTATAGTCATTTATACTGAAGTTCAATGATTGTTTGTTTGTATTAAGTTATGTGTTAAATAATGCCAGTTAATGGACTCTTAATATAAACTTTACCAAGTTGCTTTGCAAAATACAAATGAATTACAGATGTAAGAATCAAATGTGTTCCCATCATCTTTATATATCAGTTTGTTCTCATTTTCTGCACCCATAACTGTTCAGTGTCTTGCCTGGCTTTATGTGTGTTTGGGGAAGGTTCAGGTATTTGTCACCCAGCTGTGGAAAGGATGGATGGTGGAAGAGCCTGCTGAGGTTTCTGCAGCACTGCAGCACTCTCAGCTCTGCAGGTCCAACACTGTGCATGAAGTTGGAGAATGCTGTGAAGAAATCAGCCATACACAGAACAGAGTTCTGTGTTCTCACACAGCCCAAAACGGTAAGCCTTTGCCTGGGGAGAGAGGCTGGTTTCAGTGGGAATTACACACCAGATTGAATTCTAGAGCAGGAAGGCCCATTGGCCATGGGAGGCTCCAGAGTGAAGGTGAGCAGTAAACTCTTCATATTCATATAACTGTAAAATTGTTGATTGTTACACTGATGAACTTCAGATTAGTTAGTTTGTGAATTATTTTGAGTTATTAATTTCATAGATGTTCTGATCAACATTTAATGATGGGTTTGCTTTTTTTTTTTTTTTTTTAAGTCTTTGGCTAATGGTTCATGAAAATCTGCTAACAGATTTGGATTGATTTTCCTTTGATACAACTCAGGACATGTCTGAAATATACAAATGGCAAGGTTCTGAAAGGCTGTTTAGGGATTTGATTTCAATTAGGAGCAGAATTTGAAAACAGAACATTTTGTTAATGTTTTATTATAAAGTTTCTAGGAAGTGCTTATGGAGATTTTGTTATTCATTTATTTTTCTAGTTTGGGTACTTAAAATTGAAGTCTTCTATAAAGTTCCTTTGTGGCTTGGTTGTGTGTTAGCTAGCAATTCAATACATGTGATAAAGATTGATGGTTAGATTAGAGAGTTGGAGTGATCTCACTATCCAACGCTACACCGCTTTGCCCCAGAGAGCCCTAGGGCTAGTGAGAGTCATCCATAAGCTCCTCCCTTTATTCCTAACTTATTCTTAGTTCTGTCTGATGGAAAGGGCACAAGGGGCATGACATATGACAGAAAATACTGATTCTCACCCTTCTTTTTAATGGTCTATAAAAATTTAACTTTTATATATATATATATATATTGCAAGTCCAGTGGGTTTATTTGCCATTTCTCTGTATAACTCAGATTCACTACATCAGAATAAAATTTCCTTTGGCCAGGACTTTGGTGCAAAGCCTGACAATACATACACAAGTAAATAATGCAAATACAAGACAGGGTTTAATGAGTGCATAATATGAAGGAGATAGACAGGACAGTAAATGCTCTGGACAATGAAAGGACACCATAACAGTAATAGACGGAGCAATGAAATTATTATCATCAGAAGAGGGGTTTATTGTTTAACAATTTAAATATTTTACTAATATTTAACCCATCTCTATTATTTTTTTGAAGAATGTGTATTTAATGAGATTGACGTATGTATTTTGTTGCACAGCTATGTTTCAAGTTTGCCAAATTATTTACTGTAATGTGAAATACTTAAAAATACTCATGATTGAATTAATGTGTAGAAACTGAATCCACAGACTGTTTGGTCTGGAATGTAGGAGCAGGTTGAGAACTGCTGGGGTTCATTAGGTTAAGAATGTACATCCAACATACAACAGTGTAAGCTCACATAAAATATACAGAATAGTAGTAATGATGTAAATTCAATATCCAGGTAGATACATTAAAAACAGATCAAACTTAGATACTTGTTAACTAGTAGATAAGAGTATCAGGGTAGTTTTCTAGTCTCTCTAAAGCATATTAGAACAATGTTTGGAAAGCAAAGTATTAATTACGTCCTAGTTTATATATTCTGTTATTGGTGTTAGGTGGGGTCTGTGTCTCTTGTCCTCTTGCTGTGTGTCCTCCACTCCAATGCCCAGGAAGACTACTCTGGCATTACACATTCAGGTCAGGTTAAAAAGACTCAAAATTCTCTAACAAATGTGTGTCATCCTGAAAAAGCCTGTCAGATGTTACTGTGGCTGAATTCAATCAAAAAGCTCAAAGAAAACTTTGTGTCTTTCTGTTTATAGCATGCTTTGACACAAAACCACAATTGTATTTCACATAAACTGCAGGGTTTTTTTTTTTTTTACTTTTTAATCTTGACAAAACAATCTTCCTGCAAAGATAATGTTGTGTAAGGAGCAAGTATAATAAACATGGTGTTAAAAACAATCTGCTTTAAAGTGTCCAAAACTCTTCTAGTTTTTCATATAGTACATATAGTAGCAAGAAGGACAGAAACCAAAATCTATTTAGTTTATAATTGGCTTTCAAAATTTTGGTATACTCCCTGTCCCACATTCAGAATGCAGTCATTACTTGCAATTTCCTTCCATTTCAACCTTTGGGCTAGCCAGATGTTGTTTTCTGTATTCACTTTTGGTTCAGATACAAACAAAAGTGAAACATATTTCAGTTCAGGAAAATCCTGTAATTTTCAGTACAATACATTACCACGTGGCAGGGTTTTTCTAGGATGTGAAAAAAAATGTAAGACTATGACATACAATGTGCATTTAGTTTGCACTAAATGATCATTTAACTTCAATATTTCAACCTAAAGCATTTTTTTTATTAATTAGGTGAAGACCATATATACGAAGGCTCTATAGTAAATGGGTATGAAGAAGAGTCTGGAGACCTACAGCATGGTATGCTCACTTCATCTGAAATCTGCATAAACATGCATTTTTAAACAATTTTAAAACAAGAATATTTTAAGGTGGAGCAATATTTTGCACTTTGAGCTGGTAAATACATCAGTTTGCAAAGAATACAAATACTTTCTGTCTCCATGTAGCTTTTGATGGATAAGACTAATACAATTACAAGCACAAGACTCTCGTTTTTGTCAAGAAATACCTCACTGATTCTTTTCAATACATTTCAAGTGGACTATCATTCTGAGCCTACACACTGCTATGAGGATGAGTAGATGTCTTCATATAACTCCTACAATCATGCTTCCCCAGGGGTCACCATGATCACAGAGGAGACCTACCCATATGCCAGCACCACCGAGTCGTATGACTATGCCAAAGAGGTGAACACTCTGACCACCCAGGTCCCGTATGGAGAGAATGCTGTTCTGGGAGAGGAGGGACCCACTGAGTGTGACTGTGAACCAGGAGAACCTGGGTTTGCTGGATTTCCTGGTCCCAAGGTACATCAAGAGTCATTTGGTAGAATTTTGGTATCTGTTGTTTTGTTAAGTTTGCTAATATCTCATTTTAAACAGGGGTCTGTGGGGCCACAAGGAAAACAGGGATTCCCTGGTGCTCAAGGCAGGGAGGTAAGAGCTTTAGAGTTTGATCAGAAATCGAACTCTAATCATTATGCTTTGGATATCAGTGTTTCTCAAATGTTAACATTTTTAAAAAATATTTTCTTTATGTCATGCTGTCAGGGCTATAAAGGAACCAAAGGGGTTAGAGGACGAGGAGGAGATCCAGGCCCTGAAGTAAGCTCATATCATCTCCTAACATCATATTCATATATGGATTATTTGGACCCCTCACTTTCATGCTCATAGGATCACTGCACTTCCTTGCTTTCTCTCACTCTATAGGGTGATCCTGGACCTGATGGAGAGGATGGTGAATCTGGTTTCTCTGGTGCAATGGTGAGTGAAAGATGGATTTAATGGATACTGTATGACGCTATCTTGGATTGTCTATTGAGGATGTTCTAATTCATGCTCTCTAGGGTTTACCTGGGCTTCCTGGAGACCTGGGTGAGAGGGGAGAGCATGGATTAAAGGTATATACTTCTTATTTTTTGATTATGAATAGATTACTGATTTAATAGGTTCAATAGTAAAAAGTTAGTATACAAAAAAAAAAACTAATATTGTGTTTATGTGCTTGTGGCATGGCAGTGTAATTGCATGTTGATGCCTGATTGCTTGAAATGCTATAAGCAGTTTTCAGTACGGAGGGTATCTGTCTTGTAGGGTGAAATCGGGATGGAAGGTCCTCGTGGAGGAGTTGGTCTTCCAGGAGAGATTGTAAGTAAACCGACTTTTCCTTGCCTAAGAATGCTTAGAAAGCCTCATAGAAAATGTATGTAAACACACTTTGTTTATTCTCCTGACACTACTGCCCATTCCTTATTAGCATGAGCCTGACATTCTTTTTTTCTTTTTTGCTTGTTTATTTCCCTACTTGTAAACTTGTAACTGTTTCTTCACACATTCAAAAGAAAGCATAACAGCACCACTAACATGGCATAGGTTTTCATTGATTAAGCAAGTATGTTGTTAAATATTTTAAAAAAAGAAAAAGTGCTACATCCTACATCCACAAACATGACTGAAATCTTGATTGAAAATAAATGCTCTGACTTAGACCTCTGACATATTTTTATTTCAGGGGCCAGTCGGTCCAATTGGCAGACCAGGAACTATGGGAAGCAAAGGTGTTAAGGTAAATCGGTTTCAGATTAAATCAATTTTTTCAATGTATAACAATATAAAGATGTTAGGAAGATATTATGGGTAACACTAAATCCTCATATTGTGAAACATTGTGAACCTCATTACGATAAACTGTCTCTAACTGTTTTTAGGGATCAACTGGAAAACAGGGGAAGCAGGGTCCTCAGGGGCGACAGGGGCCAAAGGTAAACTCACACAGACACAGTTTTATACACAATCACATGACCTGGTAGGCTCCTTTCAACTTTGTTATTTAAGATAAATAACATATGTCTCTTTTGCTCAAAGGGTCAGACTGGAGCACCTGGTTTTCCTGGGGATGTTGGACAACAGGGTTACACTGTGAGATTCATGTTTTTTCTTGTAATCTCTGCATCATTAAACTGCACCAAAATACAGCTTATTTCTAATATGACACATACCCTGTTATGTGTATTTTTCAGGGGTATCCTGGTATACCAGGAGGCATTGGAGTGCCAGGGCCAAAGGGTGATGAAGGAAGTAGTGGGTTATCAGGAAGTGATGGAGAGCCTGGAGACGATGTAAGTTTCAGCTTGCTGTATCTTGGAATTTTATCATTCAACACTTGATATATAGTATGTAGCTGTTATAATATAATTTTCCACAGGGTCCATTGGGAGTTCCAGGAATTGAAGGGCCACCCGGGCCAATTGGACCAAAGGTAAAATTCAAAAGTAACATTTTAAAATGCTAGATTTAAAGTTGAACTCTGACTTATTGTGAAACGTTGTACCTAGTTTAATATTAGACCTTAAAAAGAAATGATTCATTTCTCTCACTTTCTTTCTATTTAAAGGGTTTTAAAGGGGAAGTTGGACAGAGGGGACATCCCGGGAGAACGGGGGCTGGGGTAGGTGATTCATGCTGTATTCAAAACAGAGCAAACAAAACATTTAAAGAGGGAATTGTAATATTTGTTATCAATTCTGTAATTTCTTTAAATATTTTTTTTGATGTGTCAGTATTTGCCTAAGTTTCTCATTTTCTTCATAATAATCTGACAGTAAGTTTAGTCTAATAGGAAAACAGAAGTTCATTTTAGTCAAAGCTGGAAAAATAAGATAATGGTGTCACATGTTAACCATGTGTGAGCGTCATACCCGACACCAGTCATTCTTGGTACTTTCCCTTCAAGACAGTAAAAGTGGAAGTGTTACTGAAAGTGAAACTACTAGTAGTCTCTATGTTTATACAACTTCACCGTGGCCTTTTTCATCAGAATAGGGTGCTTTTTTTTAAAATAAGGTTTAGAAGAATATTTTATGTGAATATAATACAAATAACAAAAAGTTAGGATGAAGTCTGAAATTGTACAACATGATTATTTGTAGTTATTTATTAATATTTATTTTTATAAACAATTTCATAAATTATATAATAATAAATATTAGTACAACTTATGACTTTTTTATTGGTTAAACACTAATCTTTTTCTTCATTTTTTTTTCTTTTTTAATCTTACTCTGATTTGCCTCAGGGTCCACAAGGGGAAAGAGGTGATCCAGGGATTCCAGGAAAACCAGGCTCAAAAGGCCTGAAAGGTCCAACTGTAAGGATGTTGCCCAACATGCCCTAAAGAAATAGCCAGTGCACAGAAAATAACAGTTTTAACATTACATCTTAAAATGGAAATATTATTACCCATTCAAATACCTTCATCACGATTTATTATATTAACTGTCTCTACTTTGTAGGGTGCCAAAGGAGAAACTGGAGCAGATGGCATTAAGGTAACTTAAATAAATTGCTTCGCCCCATATGAATTTTTGGAATACAGGTTCAGTATGTACAGTCATGGATTGTAAGTGTACTGGCCACCCAATAAATATCCACTTCCTCTTCTCTGATTGTGTTATCAGCATGAGACATTTAAAAAAATATATGTTAATATCGTATGATATGAAATGACACAATTCCTATGACGTTAATCTTCACCTTCGGAATGTTTTTTTTCCTATAGGGTGAAGTAGGAAGAAAGGGCATGAAAGGCATTAAGGGAGAAAAGGTGAACAAAATGACATTTGATTTTATCTGTTTAAATTTGCGTCATTCCTCTTCTTGTTTCCATATACACATAGGAGTTTTTTTACCCAGTACTTCCTTTCTCAATGTTTCCATACAGGGAAGTTCAGGCTCTCGTGGTGACAAGGGGCAGGTTTGTTGTTTAAGCACTATATATTTTGGGTTATTCATATTTTTAAGGCTTTTATCTAAATCTAAAAACAGCAGACCTATAGCCTATTTTTAAATTAGAATAGTTAAAAGCTTGTTTCAATAGGTTGTTATGAACATTAGCCACTTCCTGTAAAAGCTTTCATAACCTACACACCTACTGTATTAATACATAATTTTTTCTGATTTTATGCAGCAAGGACAGAAAGGCTATGTCGGCCCTGTTGGACCTGTGGGTCGGGTGGGATCTCCAGGTATCCCCGGCTCCAGAGGTGACACTGGTCCTGCTGGGGATGTAGGTGTGAAAGGACGCAGTGGACCAAAAGGAAACCCAGGTGAACCTGTATGTACCACAAATTTACTTCATCTGTATTCACTTGTGCCTCGGGGGTTTCCTCCGGGTACTCCGGTTTCCTCCCCTGGTCCAAAGACATGCATTGTAGGTTGATTGGCATCTCTAAATTGTCCGTAGTGCGTGATTGCGTGAGTGAATGAGAGTGTGTGTGTACCCTGCGATGGGTTGGCACTCCGTCCAGGGTGTATCCTGCCTTGATGCCCAATGACGCCTCCCCGTGACCCGAGTGTAGATCGGATAAGCGGTAGACAATGAATGAATGAATGAGTATTCATTTGTGATCTGCTTCATATTTATAAAAGTACTAAATGTCACATTTCTAAGCCTACTAACACACTAGATTAAATCCACCAAAATGTGTCTAATGTTTTAAGAACAAAATATACAATTAATCTGACTTTGGCACCCAAACCATCTTCTATCTCACATGCTGGATAAAGAATGACCTAAAAAGTAATTCAATTCTGTTTTAAATTTTATTTAATGCTCTTTTGACATTATTGAAACAAAGCAGCAAAAATATGTATGCAACACTGGATAGTCGCAAGTTATGTTATGTTTTGCAAATTGCAGGGTCCTAGTCTGACAGATGAGCAAGTTCTTCAGCTGTGTCGAGGTGTAGTCACTGCCCAAATCTCTCAGTATGCCTCCTCTATTCGAGCTAAGTGTTCACAAGGCTGTCCTATCAACAACCGCACCCTAATTGGACCGCCTGGACCGCAAGGGCCTCCCGGTAATCCAGGCAAAGCTGTGAGTTACTAAACAAACCAATGTCCATTATTATGAAAGAAATGTGTTTAAGAAAGCATATAAGTATATATATATATATATATATATATATATATATGTGTGTGTGTGTGTGTGTGTGTGTGTGTGTGTGTGTGTGTGTGTGTGTGTGCGTGTGTGTGTGTGTGTTTTGGATTGATTTGTTCAGGGGAAACCTGGCAAGGCTGGTGCTAAAGGAGCCAGGGGGCCTAGAGGTGTAACAGGTGTAGAAGGACAAAAAGGAGCACAGGGTGACAGAGGTACAGTGTACAAAAGAATGATGATCAATGCAATGACCAGAAGGGGATTAAATTAACTGCTTAGCTCTAAAATATTTTTCTCCAATTTAACTCTTAAAGGAACAAAAGGTCAAAAAGGACAGCAAGGTGACCCTGGCCAAGGACTTCCTGGGCAAGATGGTCACCAAGGCCTCAGAGGTAAAATGTACCTTAATGCTGTTTTACATTAAAGCACTTCAAAATTTAACTATCCATATAGACCATTCCTCATGTAGCAGGAATCCACAGTACATCACTCTATACAAGACATTGTGAAGCTTTGACTTTAAAAAAAAAAATAATGGTGCACTTAAAGCTCATCTCAAAAAACTTCACACTTCCAACTTCCTGATTTCCCACATATAGGGCTACCAGGTCATCCAGGAGTGGCTAGGAATGGACTTGCGGGACCTCCAGGGCCTCGTGGGTTCCCAGGGCCTGTGGGTCAACCAGGCATGGCTGGTAGTCCAGGTGTACCAGGAGTGTGTGAGGCACGGGACTGTAGCATTTATGCACCTGTTGTGCGCAAAGAGCAAGGACTAGTAAAGGGCCCTCAAAATACTGGGATTTAAGCACAAACAACTTTTAGTATTCAGTCTGCTCCACAAGAGTAACATAACCAAGCAGTGGTCAAGAGCACATTATGGAAGACATAACACAGGGGAGAAAAAGCTGAGCCAAACCTCCCTGAGAATTTGATCGTTTTCATTTTAACAGTCTGACTCTGCATTTCTCTAAAGGAAAGACAGACAAATGACAATAAATGCATTTAAGTGTATAAACTCAGAATGTTCAAAATGCCTTGTGCCGTATTAAGTGGAGGATAAATCTGATGATGTTTTCAGTGTCAGAGATGCTGTGGTTCCACTGAAAATAAAGAAGACATGTAAATAATACTGTAATACATCTTATGTACATGTACTGTTTTCCTAAATATCTTTGTTCATGATAAACGTGTTACTTTTTCAAAATTTAGTCCCAACTTATTTAGTAAGTATGTGAATGTGAGAAATAAGAAGACTTAAAGATACTCATCAACTGAACACCAAAATAAGGTAAGATTTATGTTTACATTTAAATGTTTTATAAAATATTTCATTTTTATAATTAGAATGAGTTTTTTATATTTAAAAATATATTATTATACATTTGATTAATTTATTGTAGTAGTTACTTGTTTATTGCAACAGAGAAATATGCAGTGAAACATTCTGGATACAAATGTGAAAACGTTATAAAGAGGCATTTAAAAATTAAAGATTTATGAAAACATAAACAAGATTTTACTAAACATAGCTTTTTTCTTAAATATTTATTTATTGACATTTTTATGAAGTATCAATTATGCTACTAGCTGTGGAACGTAAATACAAATTCCATTTTCTTCACTTTTGTACATCGCTCTGGATAAGAGCGTCTGCCAAATGCCAGAAATGTAAATGTAAATACATATTTATACATTATTTCAAAACATTCCAAAACCAACCACATCTTCTTAAATGCCTTGTCATAAAGAAGTAAAAAACATTGGAGAAAATGCATTAGATGCATGGGTACAAGGCAACGAAATGCAGTTAGCATCTAACCAGAAGTGCAAAGCAGTAGTGAAGTATATTCATATTAGAGTTGCATCTGCCATGTGTGTGGAGCTAGCATGCTCTTCCCATTCCTATGGGTTTCCTCTGGGTATTCTGGTTTCCTCCCTTCAGTCCAAAGGCATGTGCTGTAGGCTGATCAGCATGTCTAAATGGTCCGTAGTATGTAAATGGGTGTAAGTGTGTATGAGATTATGCCCTGTAATAGACTGGCATCCTGTCCAGGACGAACCCTGCGTTGTGCCCCAAGTCTTCTGGGATAAGCTCCAGGTTCTCCCCAACCCAGTAGGATAAGTGGTATAGAGAATGGATTAATGGATTATGTGAATGACTGTCCACCAGCTTTTTTTTATGTAATATTATATAAACCTAATTTTTGTGTTAAAAAATAAAAAAATATGAAATATCAATAAAAAATATATTTTACATATAAATTAAAAATTGGAAATAAATAATACAATATAATTAAATCTGGTTTGGCCCAGTGTTTCTGACTGTACAGTGATGAGATATGCAATGCGGGATGGAGAATCCTACAAATATTAGCAGCAGGAACATGCCACAGGCATAGATACCTGATGAAGAGACACAAGAGCAGATATGTTAGTTGCCGCATTTCCACAATAGAATTACTTATTTTTCCATCAATTAAAATGTTCTAATTTGCATTATTTTAGTGTACATTTTCTAGAATTTGCATAGACATAAACTCTTAAAGTCTTAACATAAACTCTTAATGTTATATGTTTTATTGTTTTACCATAGTGATGGCGGTCTATTTTCATGTAATTCTGTAGTGGTAAAGGATTGTTCTGAATACCTAAAATTAAAAAAAAAATAAAAATAATATTGAAGAAAATAAAATGAAAATGATCAATAAAATCCCTGTTTCTGTTTTTGCTTCATAGTAGCTTATTAAATATAGAAAAATGTTACGGAAAAACAATATGTACCTAGATAATGTATTCGAAATTCAGTCACATGTCCCTGCAAAAAATGATTCAAATATAATGAAATATGCATGAATTTAATGGTAACAAAAAAATTTCCATGACCATCATAGACAAGTGTAGACTTACCTGATTACATATAACAGTCAGTGTGGCATTGACACAACCACTGATGATAATTTCACCAGCAGTCACGTTAATGCATGGGCTGTGGCACTCATCACTTCCAGGCATAAAGCTTCCTATGGGCTGAAATAAATATAACATCACAAAAAGCATGGCTTTCACCATTTGGTGGAATATTATCGGTTGCTTATCAGTGATCAGTCAGTGATTTTTTTTTAAAAAAAAAGACATGATGACTGAAACTGTAATACATACAATAGAATCTGCTGTCCAGCTTTGTTCACAATTTATGGCTCTGCTGGCATTCTCCAACTTTAGGACTTGTGATCCCTCTTGACAGGGATAATTCATGGTGGTTTCTGGCACAAACGCAGATACCACTACAGTGGCAAAAAAAATGGAAAAAATACAATATTTCACCTTTTAATATCTTCATAGAATTTCCCCACTATCATTCTGCTCATACTACTCACAGTGTGCAAGCCAACATTTATTAATAATAATTCCTTTCATTTTCTTTCTAATTTTATCTCTGGAAAAGGTGCCTTTTGCACCACTAAGAGAGATAATCCATAGAACAATAATCTATTAAATAGCTTTGAAATTGTCATAGTGGTTAAGGAATTTAATTTTCCCATTTACTGGGTTCAAACGTCACACATGGAGCACCACCTTAACCATCTTCCACAGTCACATGAAAGCGTGGGAATGAATATCAGAACTGAATTAAAAATTCATATTCAACTCTTATCAAGAGTATGTCATGCATTTTTGACAGTAGACTGGTAAAATACTACTACTACTACTGCTTCAACTTCAACACACGCACACACACGTGGTCAAAATATTGTAAATATTGCCCTCTGTGTGTCAGGGGTAAATCCCACGAGAGTGCGTTTCTTTGGGGCTTTCCCGAGGACTTTCCCCCGAGCCGGAGATTCCAGGGCTCAAGTATGCGGTGTTTACACTTAATATATATTTGTAATATAATGAAACGCTTATTTTAGTAGACGTTAAACACTAAATTACTGTAATTACTTAGGTTACGTTAAGCGGACAAGAATGATTTTGTTTGTCGCAGACACGTGCTGCGTCATATTCTCAACAGGTTAAGCTAGGTGGAGTTTTTGATAGCGTTACATTTAAAGCGCAATAAACATTTATCTATTTATTTATCATTTATCTACGTGCAGACAAATAACATTTGTAACATTTGCAGACAAATAACATTTGTCTGCACGTTTAATGAGATACAGAAAATGAAGTTCCTTAAAAACGAGGATGTCGGACTATGACGTCCGGGTATAACGTAAATAGCTGCGTTTTGAAGAGATTTCAATGAGCAAACACAACATATGGTCGTATCACAATCTTCTATAGATGTACCTGTTTTTTTTATTTATTTATAGATATAAACAAGGATTGTTACTTACCATAACTATAACACGCAAGTGTAAACAATACCGAGGCAATCATCATCAACATTTGATGTGTTGTGTAGAGAGATATGCGTCATGCCTATACTTCCTCTTATCACGTGTTAGGGATTTCCCCTCTTTTGGTTTCATGTATAAAAAGTGTTGTGAGACACTTCTGTACGCGTTTCTGTCACTGCCCGTGTGTCTGGCACAGCAATGAGTTATACTAAATCTTTGTCCTTTATCCTGCTCCTCACTTTTGGTAAGACTGCATGGCTTTATACTCGTTTGGACTAACTCGTTTAGAGGCTGCTATTGTTGTAGTTGTTGTTTGTCACGAATGTGATTTCTGATTTAGTCCTAAATGTACACGCAGGTGTAGAAGTCAGAAGTGATGAGAGCTATATGGATCGTGTGACCCGCTGTCTTTGCGGCGAAGATGTACTTTTGCGCTGCATGGCCACGTCCAAGCCTGGAGTCCAGTACCGCACAGTCATATGGTACAAGGTAAACTTGCTTGGACACTTACTTTCTCAAATATGATTCATCCTATGTAATGTAGTCCATTATGAATTTGTGGATGCTTTTGACTGTGTATGGATAGTGGGATTGCTTTAAGAAAGAAATGTGGCCAGTTTATTTGGTACACCTACCACCTAGTAACTACAAGCATAGGGCATTTTAACTTTTTCACCAATGTACACTTTGCAGTTCAACAATTAATACAACAATTAGAGTCTAGTACTTCATGTCTAGATTTGTGTCTTTTACATTAACTATTACAGGGGTTTTCAACTAAAATTTGTAAGGGCCCATGGATTTTGAACTGATCTGATCATCTGTTTTAAATTTGACACATTTCTCTGTCATTCTGTTTTTATTCTTGATGTTATCAGACTTGAGAGGGTAAAATAAATTGGAAATCTATGAAAGCCAGTGAAAACAGTCTCCTTTCTGAGCTAATGACCCTAACTCTGTAGCTAGTCTGTGGCTGACCTCAGCTAAACAATGTGAATGAATGAATGAATGAATGAATGAATGAATGAATGAATAACTGTAACAGCTGAGGGTCTGTTACAAGAACTGGTTTACTACAGTTGGGTTTGTCAGCTTTGGCAAAGATAAACAAAATGTTTCAGAGTTCTGCTCTCCTGTGCACCCCCTAATGTAAACATATGTTGGCACAAGGTAGTTATACAGATACAAGAGAGAATGTTTTATTACTCATCTGTGTTTGTTTGCTTGGTATGAAGTAATCACACAGGCCTATTGATATGATAAACTAGTTGAATGATTTCATCCATTGCATTTCATTTCTCAGGTCAGTGAGGCTCCCTCTCATCAGTTAACTGGTCTAGTGATGAAGAGGCTTACACATCATAACAGCTCTGTTCAAAAATATAAAGGTGTGGAGCGGGATTTGAAGCTGTTAGGGGATTCACAGAGCCTCATTTTGCCTAATGTGACGTTGGAAGATGCTGGGAGATACAGGTGCTTTCTGTCTGCTCCCCTTGGTCATCAGAATCAGGAGGGAGAGGTTCATCTCAGGGTCTACGGTGAGTGTAATGACATGAAAGCACACACTCACAGTGTGGTGTCAGGTCGCAAATGAAACCCTTACGTTTTCAGTGTTACATTTCTGGATAGGGAATGAAAACCTGTAACCACTCAGCCATTTGCAGCAGGGATGCCCTGTCTTATCTGTGGCTGTATGGCTACAGGTTATCATCAACATGTCCAAATATTATTACTTGTTTAATTTCTCTGTTCATTCTCTATAAAAAAAAAAAAGCCTGCAGCTACTGTAGATCCTTGCTGGTAATAGTTGACACACAAGAAACTTAATTACACAACCTAGCTGTAAAACTATTATTGTAAAATTTTAAAAGCTTTCGTAGTTCTTTGGTTGTCCCAGTAGAGGAACATTTTTTGGTTGTAGTGTTTTCCTGTTACACAGGCCCCTTTTTTTGCAAGCGTAGAACTATTAATTATCCAATGAACCATTGTTATTAACAAGAACCTCTCAAGCATCTGGATAACTGTCTAGCACTTGACATACTCTTCGAAAAGGGTTCCTGAGAGGTTCTTTAACAGATTATTGAAGATTTAGGGGTTTCACTAAAGGGACAACTGATGTACTCTTAAGTGTTTCGACTAAGGCTGCAACTCTAAAGTGTTCTAAAAGTGACTGTAACTAAGGCGTTGTTTTGTCTTCCTTAGAGGGTCTTGATGAGGATGATGGAACATCGAAGGAACAGCATACAATTTATGAAATAGTAGCCATCATTCTACTTATAGTGTCAATGCTGATGATGTATATATGTTATGTAAGTAACATTTTCTTACTCCTTTTTTTACTCTCTTTTTTAAGAAATGAAATATTTTAAAAGACAACCAATACCCGTACAATATACAAAGAATGTTATTATCATGCCAATTGACTTCCAGATTGTTAATGTTATTTTAATGTCTTCTTTTTCTTCAGACATGTCTAAAGAATGGATCACGAAGTCACAAAAGCAGGCTCTCACAAGAAGCATCAAAGAGAATTCATCAAATGAAGGACACTATCATTAAAATGGAATCAAAAGGAATTGTATGCACAGTTTTGCCCCAGGAGTACGTGTGACACTACAGTCTTCATATTCTGGTGCTAAACTAAGAGACATAGAGTAGGATGAAGAGGACATGAATGAATGAAAAATGGTGCTAGGTGGACATTATCTTCATTATGTTCATAACCGGACTTGGATTTGTGACACATGTGATGTCCCTTCCAGAGTGATGTCCCTCCTAGAGTGCTGTCCCTTCCATTGCTATCGGGAGGAGGGAGGCGAATGAAAAGGGCGATCCTGGTGTATTGTACCAACCACTCATGTTTTACCGTTACTTTTTCATCTAAGCTGAAAAAAGTCACTTTATACTTTGCACTGCTTTAGGGTGAAAAAAAAGCTGGTTTAAAGAGTACCCTGCCTTAATCATTCTAAGCTAAAGGTCTGGTACTACATGTGTTTATTTAGTGACCATTAGGCAGGATGCTTAGAGAAGAGGATATAAGCAATGAAGTAACTGCAAAGTTTGTTTAATTAGCTGAGTAAGTATGTGTCAGTTAGCTTTGTACTATGTGCATTCACTACTGTATTTTTTTATACCTTATATGTTCTCGGGGGTTTCCTCCGGGTACTCCGGTTTCCTCCCTCGGGTCCAAAGACATACATTGTAGGTTGATTGGCGTCTCTAAATTGTCCGGAGTGAATGAGAGTGTGTGTGTGCCCTGCGATGGGTTGGCACTCCGTCCAGGGTGTATCCTGCCTTGATGCCCAATGACGCCTGAGATAGGCACAGGCTCCCCGTGACCCGAGAGTAGATCGGATAAACAGTAGACAATGAATGAATGTTCTCATTTTTTGTATTTGGAAATCATGTTAAATTGTTTAGAACATTTTGACTTCAGTATAGTTGGCTATTTTGCACTAATGGCTAAATGAGCTGATGATGATGATAATAATAATAATAATAATTTAAAAAAAAAAACAAAAGCCTGTTTGTTCTATTAAAGCTATAGTAAAGCTATGATTTTTCTGTTTCAGTCAGAATTGTCAGTTTTAGATATGATGGCATGATTTATATAAATAAACACCACTTTACCATTACTACTCTAATCATCAGTTTTAAATCCTTTCAGTCTGGACACTCAGCTTTAAAATACAAGGATCAGTCTGGTTTTAATAGAACTACGTGCCCCACAGAAGCCGGAATACGAGCTCATATCCCTGGTGGTCTAGTGGTTAGGATTCGGCGCTCTCACCGCCGCGGCCCGGGTTCGATTCCCGGTCAGGGAACAAAGTTTTTTTTTTTGCTGTATGAGGAATATTCGTTTTGGTTTCCCAACATGTGTTTTATTGCCAATGTAAAGAATACAAATGTTCAGGGGTCCATCCTTTCCATTATAGTGGACAGAGCAGGAGCGCAAAAATGGGGTATGTACCATATGAAGTAAATCTTCATTAAAATAAAACTTTATAGGTAATGAAAAGCTTATTTGTTAAAAAATACTGAAATGAAACATTTTTATTTAACTTTAGCATTTGAAATGAGTTAAAAATTTATATTACTATATCAATAAAGTGTTTTTGGGCACAGAACAGAGGAAAAAAGAAAGACATTTCTGTAATATGAGCACAGCAATCAAAGTGGATAAAAGGAAAATTCGTAAGCTTTACTTATCATTTTATCACTGCAGTTCTTAAAGTTAATCAACATTTAACGTTGTCTGTATGCAAAGT